>JAVLVB010000408.1:1974079-2014564 GCA_032876305.1 Orestias chungarensis | reverse complement strand
GCATGCTGATTCCAGAGGAGTGAATGCTGCAAGTCAATGACTCGATGCAATCTGCTGGGGTTCCTTAGATTGGAAACTTTTTCAAATTGATTTGTTAGAATGTATCCTTGATTTTAATTGATTTTTTGTAAAGTGCCTTGAGACGACACCTGTTGTAAATTGGCGCTATATAAATAAACTGATTCTTGATTCTTGAATGGAAAACATTTAAGGATGCCAAATTGTCACTGTGTATTTCTAAATGGCACAAAAGGGTTACAACTAAACTTTAAAAACATCTGAATCCAAGTTTAATGAGTTTTTCTGGTCCTGTTCTTTTCTGGTTCTACTTGGCTCTGTTTTAGTTCTGTTCTGGTTCTAGTTCTGTTGTGATTCTGGTTGTAGTTTTAGTCTGGCACTTTTTTGGTTCTGGTTTTGTTGTGGTTCTTTTCTGGTTGTTTTCTGGTCCTGTTCTTTTCTGGTTTTATAATCCAAACAGTATTCATGTTCATGGCCCTGACGAAAGCATACATTACAACATTTACTTTGATTCAGCATACTGGAACTTTATTTAAATGAAATTGTTATGACTTAAACAAACACAACAACAAAAAAACGATATACAATTAAGAATATATTTAAACAAAGTGCTAAATAGGTAGCTATTTGTAGACTTTTCTCATTGTCTTGCCACAAAATCCTGTAACATGTTTGGTATAAAACTATAAGACAACACTTTCTATGCAACATTGCCTTTTCCCAATTCAGGAAATCCCAGAGATGAATTAAATGCAGATGCCTGAGTATTTGGCAAAGAAAATGTCTGCACGGAAAATAGTTTTTACTTTGTGAGTACTCAATCAATGGGTGCTGTTTCCACCACTCGCCTTTGAATGACCTCTTCATGCTGAGATGAGGTTGTGTACGACCTGCTCCTCTGGACTGTGAAATTTCTGTAAAATATACAGAATCATGATAAGCACTTGCTTCAGTTTTTACAAGGTTTTACTCATAATGACAAGTTAAAAAGTGAAAATGTGATCCATATTTCAATGTTACTTAAAAAGAAAGAAGTCATACCGCTTTGTGAACTGAAAGATAAAATGTCACAACGTACCGTAAGGTCAAGGTGGAGCAGCATGTACAACATCAGGAGGATCTCTGTCATCTTGTCACCTGAAGCAGTAAAAAAAAAAAACATTACACACATAGACTGAATGTGGACAGATCAGATTTTTTTATGTATTCACATATAAATATCATACAGAATTGGATTTTTAAAATATTTTTAAAGTAAATTAAGTCAAGTATGAGAGAGAGTACACAACAACTGCAAGTAACATGTTTATGAATTACATCTGAACCTGACATACCAGGCTTAGTAAGTGGAGTTCCAGACAATGCTGGTTCACAGTCAGTTTCCTTCTCCTCTGAGTGTTGCTGGTCAACTGTTGGAATACAAGAATGGTTTAAAATGACATATAGCCAGACACACAACCAAACACAATACACAATATCCCTGGAGGAAATGTAATTTAATCACTCAATCATGCAACAAAATCAATCATTCAAGCAACCAGTCAGTTAATTCACCTCGTACAGCTATAGTTACAATAAAAAGAGGAATCATTGAATTGAGTTAAACCAGTGTACAAATTTAAGGTGTTCATGTAGCTCTGGGAACCCTTAAATTACAACTTTGACTTGATTAAAATTGTTTAGAAAACAAGGAAGTGTATAATTATGTTCTTTTTACACTTAATAGCACAATCAACACACAATGGATCTGTAACATTTGTGGCATTTGAATGCATGTTGGTCTGACTATTGTCTAAAATATGTGAGCTGTGAAAAAAAACATAGTCCTAGTCCTTCTAAAAGAAAAAAAAGTCTATGAACAGCATTTAAAACACAGAGCAAATACTGTGCTGGAAAAAAGTGTTGAAACAGCTTTAAATATGTTAGGGATGTATAACCAATCAATTTACAGTTTAATGTTGTAAATATTGTGGAAAAATTAAAATGAATAAAATAGTAACAAAAATAATCTTTAAATATTGTGGATAAATTAAAATAAATAAAATAAAAAACATTCCTTAAATATTATTTTAATTGTATTTCATGGGGATATTAACTTATTTCATGAAATATTTATTTATTTAGTTTGAATGAAACAGTTTTTCATACTAATAAGCCTTTTTTTTCATACTAATAAGCCTGTTTGTTGTTAACTGCACGACTATCACATTTCTTACACTGGTTCCTGATAAATATTTCATCAGCTTTATATATGGAACACACACATGATCAAAATAACCCCAGTTTTCAGTCCTGACCCGTTTCATATTCCATTTATCCCAATAAGAGCAACAAAAAAGCAACTGACGTTAGCAGGCTGCTGCTAGCTAGCGCGCTAACTAGCGCGTTAGCTAGCGCTAGGGCGTTAGCTAGCAAGCTAGCTGGTTCTCGTCATTTAGCTGCTGCTACTTAAATAAAAATTGTTAAATATAGTTATCCTACACACTCAGAGGAAAGTACAACTTACTAAAACATTAAATAAAATGTAATAAAACGTTACATACCTCTTTATTGTCCGTTTTTATCCAGTTAAAATGGATGCTCTCCTTTTTTGCCCGGTGCTCCGCTCTGAAGGCAGTACGCGGCACACAGAACGCATGGGGGGCCCCTCCCCCATGCAGCAGCTGTGTCTTAACTGTCTGCTAAGCCAGCTTTTCATCCATTTACCCTTCCGAACAAACCCTTCCCATTTGAAAACCGTAATAGGTATCGATAAAATTCCAAAAGCGGGAGCGTTTGTGGTCTCTCGTGTACAACTGTGTCACAGCTCAGATCTCTACCTACTTCAGAGCCTGAGCTGTGACGAGTTAAGAATCGAGTGCGTCAAAAAAAATCCAAGATTGAAATCAATGCAACTCTATAGGAAATCTGGCCATTTTTGCTTCGCCTTTTTTTTTTTAGGGTTGTTTTTCTAAAGAACCGTCTGCTCTATAAAAATTCTGAAGACATTCTACCGTTGTCAACCCCCGGTTATATAAAATACCTGAAAATCAGGCTAGTACTACTAAAAATGTAGTCATGAGGGCGAGTTAAACACAAAGCAAGGGTCTTTAAAAAAAGGATCGTCCACACTCTAGCTGATGATGTCATCACCCTAAATTTAGTGAAATTTTGTGATTTTTGCGAAACTTTTTGTCGCTTAGAGGCACGTTGCGAAAAAACCGTGATAGATATCGACATACTGTCTTCACTTCTAATTAGAACACGGATATAACTACAAACTGAGAGTTAAACTGTGTTTCTAGCTGAAAATTATGCTGAAGTGGAAAGAGCTGAAAAAAGTTGAATTTTTTGAAGGAGTTTAAAAATCCGCAAAAATGTCACAAAAAGTTCAATAAGTTAAAAAGTTGAAAAGACATTAACAGAAAAGTCATAGCTGGAATGTCCAAAACAAGCTGAACGATTTGATATCTTAATTGTTTAAATCGGTTGAAGACTGTTGAACGAGTTAAGTGCCGAAAAGAGAAACAGGAAAACAATAGTTGAGAATGCTACAATGCATTCTCAATAATTAATGTTAAGGTTTTTTAAACAGTAGAAACAATGGCACCATCTAATGTGGCCAGAACATTGATTTTGAGAATTGTACACTAGAAAAAAAATTTTTTAATGACTGCTGACTAAATTAAAATGACCCCAACTGAAATATGCTACTTTCACCAATGACAGAAGCCAACAAAATGTACATATATTTGGTTGTCAAAATGAAGGACCTGCATATGTTACCAGATAAGGTCAACCTTCTTGCTTTATGTGAATATCAATCTTCCGTCAGCCAGATAGCGATTTAAAATACAAGCATTGCTTCTACTGCGCATGAATTGCAACTATTTAATTCACTGCTTTATCTGGAGGCTCTTCGAAAACATGCCACTATACAAATTAGATACAGGTAGAACAAACATTGTCCATATCAACTTTGTAAAAGGAGTTAAAGCTTTACTGGTTTACTATTTACTGGTGCCAAAAATAACACTGTAATCCAAATAGGCATTATTAAAACTGGATTCCACATTTAAGTTTTACACAAATCTAATAATGTAGTTACAGCAGCTGTGAGGGTCTACCATCTACTGCTTTAATACTGCAGTATAGCAGAACTTATGAGCTGTGAATTTATTTCGGCCTCTTGCACTTTTGACACACCGAGATAGGAACGCATGGGCTCTTTTGGTCAGTCTGACACAATGTCTTAACTGATGTAAAAAGCTGAATTAATTTTTGCATGTTTCCCCATTTTTCATAAGCTAAACATCAGCTGAAAAAGAAGTAGAATCAGTTATAAATTTCCAAATAAAGGAAACACCAAATTTCATTTGTAAGCTGAGTGAGAACATTGGTAAATGTTGCTTTCAAATTTACATAAAGAAACTCTGCACCATTAGCTGTGGATAATTTATGATGATGAAAGTGTGGGAGGAACTGAAAGATAAAAAAGCTATAGATTAAGCTATACTTATAAACAACTCTCACAACTTTGCCCCTGACAAAATTGTTTAGATCATTGCAATTGCATATTTTTCCTTAGTTAAAATGTCCACTTGCAGCCAGATATTTCTCCGGATGTAGGGGTAAGAAAAGCAAACCATTTCAAATGTGAGTGGTTATAATGGTATGACTGACCAGTAAATCTCCCCACGCTGTTTAACTGATCAAAAATTCCGGGTGTGATAATTTTTAAAAAGGGATAATGCTGAACTGTGTTGGCTTCCTCTGCCTGTGGTTGTGTCATTTACTGTAGAACCCGTGTAAAAAATTATCAGTGTTATCATACTTCTGGTTTAGCACTTGAAGCTAAAACCTCTACTTGAATGTAAATGTTGCCATTTGTATCTTTCAGGCAGGGTTTCTGCAATAAGGCAACTGTGTCTGTGTCCAAAGACTCCACACAATGAGCTACACGTACACAGACTTTTCCCTATGTCCACATACAGGTCATTAGGGCCCCCCTCTGGAGCCAGGCCTGGAGTTAGGTCATGGTGGCGAGTGACTGTTGGGCAGACTCGCACACATGAAGCCCTGCAAGGCACAGACTGTTGATTTGTAACTTACATTGCCTACTTCACTAGCGTGAAGCACAGAGTAGCAGGGAGAAACAGAAAACTTTATATTTCACAATAGAAATTCCTTAAAACAAAAGGGCTTTTAATATTTTACACTTTGTACTGATTTAAATACATATTAAAGTTTACTGTTCTTCTCCTTTTGGTTGAAAAAGCAGTTCAATTACAACATATTTTAGTTTGATTACAAAATGTTCATATTTAGTTTCAAATCAACTCTCCAACTCTTTGGTAAATTTGTTTGCCAGGTTAAATTTAATCTCAGCAAAACTGCCAAGGGAAAAATGAAATTCCTCAGTATACCAACAAAAAATCCTATAGATATCCTTTGAATTATATATCTGCTTTGCTTCCAGTCAATGGAGAAAGCTCCCAGGATTTTGAAAACAATGATTGGGAGTCAGATTTAAAGAGGTCGGTGTTAGTGCAGGCGTAGGACACGTCCAAGACTATGAGAACTGAAAGCAACTTAGCAATATATTGATAAACTGAGTGAATAACTAAGATCTATATATCTACATTATCTTTATGTCACTAAAAGTATAAAATATCAAAAATATTTTTGCCACTATCCACCGTCATTGCTACTTCATGACCTGCTGGCTTAGACTCGCAATAAATAATGGGATGCGCTGGACCATTAATATTACATTGAACATCGAACATTCAACTCTGGGGTAAAGTAGGACGCATTTGTCATCAGCATTTGGGGAAAGGAAGCAAGAAATGATGAATGGAGCTATATGAACACTGCAGTTATTCCCAGCACTAAGTTATAAGATTCAGATTCTTATTCAGTTGATAATAAAACACAAAATAAGCTTTTATGTCACTTTTATAGGTCTATTTGAGCAACATAACACTCATTTATCTACTTAAAGAGAAAACCAAATTTGTCAAATTACCAACACTTAAGCTTGCAATCGCAAGGTAATTGCATTAAATTACCATCACATTAGTCACTATGTATTAGAAAAAAAAATCCACTAACTTATAAGAACAATAATTCTTGATTATTTGCTCTAATTCCACATCTTATAAATTTGCCTAAAGAAAAACATTTGGGAAATTTACAATGACTAACTGCTTGCTGAGGTGTTCAACAGAGGCCATGTTTGGTTTGTGTTAATACACACTCAAATATCCAAATTTCTGTCCTTAACTCTCTGTTATCTGCTAGATAATGGACCCACAACTAAGAAATTAAACAGCTGGAATGCAATTTTAGGTTTCTGTTATAAATTTTGCTCTTCAACGCATTGTTCTATATTCTGAATTTAAAACTTAATATTCTAACAAGAAAGAAAACTAAGTATATTCTGACCCCATAACTCAAGCTGTTAGTAAGAATAGGGGTGTCTTTGTATATCATGGATCTAAACCTCATAAGAGCACTAAAGGGAGTGATAAATGGAACATCCTTCAAACATCCTTCTCAGACAGACACTTCCTTCTAAAATTACATTCTTTAGCAGCTTGTAGTCATAGCAATGCAGCCCAAGTACTCCAAAGGCAACTGCCAAGAAAGCTCAACCCTTAGCATTACACTCTATTCTGTAGGATAAAATTACAAAGGACCTGAACTGCAATGATATCCTGCAGCAGGTCGTAACTAAACACAGACAGAGTAATTACAGGTGTTTGTTGAGCACAAATAAATCCTTTAACCATGTACGAAAATCAAAGCAAATCGGTTAAAATCTTATGTTAAAGTAGAATCAAAAGCTTTTTGCTTACAGAGATCCAGAGCTGAACCCAGTAGGTAGGCATGTTCGACAGGACAGGACTAAGTGGACCATCCTCTGCTCAGTAAAACAACATCCTGGGCAACAAACACCCTTTAATTACAACATAGGAGCTGGTCTTGTCTATGAATAATAACAAATGGTACTAAAATGTATGTCTGAACAGAGAATACATGTTATCAAGCTGGCCTGTAAAATATCTGCATCATTTTACGTCAACAAGGGAGCAGTGTGTGTGAGTCAATAATGAATAATATTCACAGTTTGGGCTCCAGCACTGGTAAACAAGCATGCATCACGCCCCTCCTGACATATCTCCATCTGGGTGCCCCTTTCTTTCAAAACAAAACAAAACAAAAAAAGACCTTTGAATGTATCTTTTACGCAAACTTCACAATATGAATCCAGGCTGTCATATTGTGAAGTTTGCGGACGACACAGCAGTGGTTGGATGCATCACAAACAGTGATGAGTCCAGCTACAGGAGGTGGAACACCTGGAGGGCTGGTGCAGAGATAACTCCCTCTGCATTAATGTAAAGAAGACCAAGGAGATGATTGTGGACTTCAGAAGGGGCAAGCATGCCCACCTCCCCATGCACATGGGAGGAACTGTGGTGGAAGTGGTCAACAGCTACAGGTACTTGGGTGTACACCTGAGTGACAACCTCCCCTGGAGCAACAACACTTCCATTCTGGTCAGGAAGGCACACGAGCGGCTCTACTTTCTCAGGGTGTTGAGAAGAGCTGGACTCGGGAGCTCAGTCCTCACCTCCTTCTACAGATGTGTGGTGGAGAGCGTCTTGTGGTCCAGCATCAACGTGTGGTATGGAAGCTGCTCTGCTGCAGACAGGAAAGCTGTGCAAAGAGTGGTGAAGGCTGCAGAGAGGACTGTTGGAGTCAGCCTCCCCAGCACCACAGACATTTACACCTCCAGGTGCAGGAAGAGGGCTTACGCCATCATTTAGGACCCCACACACCCAGCACACTCACTTTTGTCCCCACCCCTCAGGCTGCGGAGCATCAAGTGTAATACCACCAGACTGAGAAACAGCTTCATTCCTGAAGCTGTGAGACTCTCAAACACACGCAAGGACAATTACAAATGAAAAAACACTTTCTCATTTAACCGGCACTGTTCACTTTAATAAATTCCTTGATTCCTTGACTACCTCCAAAGTTTAATTAAATAAAGCCAAATTATTGAAGATGCACTTATCAAACTTTAATGAACAAGTGCAGCAACAAACATGATTTTCTATTCCTCTGCCACAAGAAGAAATTACTTATTTATATTAGAATATAAGGAGAAAAACAACAAAATTGCAGTTAAAACATTAGCATGTTGATGTTTTGCAAGTTTTGTTAGCAATAAGCTAGGTAAGAGCAGAAGAAATGACAGGAGACTATGTGTATATTTAATAAAGAAACATAGGTATCTTGTTTAACTCTAAGCTGTCTGGAAGGCTAACAAAATCTAACACATTCTACAAATGGAAAAGCTTAAAAACTCAAATTAAGAAGCAAAGTACCTTTGCTGTAACCTGTTCAGGCTTCCAATTATTTATGTTGCACACTTCCTAAATTTCAGTACTTTATCTAAACGTTAAAATTATCACAGATAATAAAAATATGTTATGTTTTTTCCTTATCACAATGTCCAAACTGCAGTCAAGACAAACCTGCAATAACTTAGAAATGTGGATTCAAAACATCAGATTTGCGAGAGTTCGATCAGTTGTTCAAAAGCAGGTTAAACTCTAGCAGATACATTTATATCTGCTGAGTAACTCCTTTGTCTCTGGAAGCATCCTGATCTAAAACCCAAGACAGGATCAAAATCAAATTCCTTAGCCAAAGGCATAAATTAGAAAGCAGCAAATTTTGTTTTCACCAGAAAATATGAAAACCTGAAATCTCCGTGAAAGGAAGTTATCATTTGAATCGATCCATCAATCGCGAGGGTCTGCTGGTGCCTATTTCTAGCTGGCATCAGGCGAAAGGAAGCCAGTCCAATGCAGGGCCAACAGAGAAACACAACCACTCATGCACACACTCACACCTAAGGAAAATTTAGGACACCCAATCAGCCGAACAATCATGCTTTTGGACTGTGGGAGGAGGCCAGAGTACCTAGAGAGAACCCATGCATGCACAGGTAGAACATACAAACTCCATGCAGAAAGACCCAAGGTGGAAACGAACCCAAAGCCTAGTTGCTGCAAGGCTACCAACTGTTCCAATGTGCAGTCCACTTGGATACAAAGGGTGATAAATCTTACTATGGTAATATTACAACTGAAGAGAAAATCTAACTTAGACCTGCCTAATCGATTTGCTTAGAACAAAAAGGTTTTCCATTCAGGCTACTTTTCTGCTTATTCCAAGCTGAACAGAGTATTACTAGACAAAAGTCATACCGTTTTTTGGAGAAGCGCTCATTAAACAAGATTACTCCACCTAATAGAGATTTTTTTTGAAGTCTAAATATATTAAAGCTACCAGTAAGAAATGGCTTGAGTTCTGGTATTTCAGGTCAGTTAAAGTTTTAGGTTATATAAGGTTACATAATTAGGCATTTCTATTGCATCAATTAGTTTTTTAAAACCAAAGCTGTTTTGTAATAACTCCGTCTTCAACTCACTGAGAACAAAGCAAACTGCCAATGGCCATAATTTCACATGATTCTACTAGAGGCAAAACTTTCCTAAATTGCCAGTTAGAAGAAAGTAAATTTTTTTTAAACTACTGAGATACTTCAGAAGACATAGTAAGATAGTTTCTTTACGATTCTGCTGAAGAATATACCTCATGGCTTTCCAACAGAAATCATTCAACCTGACCGTGAGCTTCCACTATCATCAAAGGGCCAGTCAGACTCCTCTGAAGTTCAGAGGAACTCAACCACCATCATTAGAAACAGTGCTGCTGACATGACAGTGAGAAACGCCACAATCAAGGAAGAAATAATTGCAGTTGTCAAAGGCTTCACTGCAATTCTGGATTTTTCCAAAGATTGCTGCTGTATGCCTTTAGCCTTGCAGCTTTACTAATTTGTTATTTAAACACGATGATTATCATTTTCCAAATACACCAATAAGGCGTACGATTAGGACCACCTGCCTAATTATGTGCTAGCTTCCCCTTTTGCTACCAAAACACCCCTGAAAAGTAGAGAAATTGCTCTGCAGGTCCTAAAAGGTGTGCTGTTGTTTCAAGCACCAACATGTAAGCAGCAGATCCTTTAAGTCATGCAGGTTCATTGAAAAAAACTCAAAGGACAAGTCAACACCTCAAAGTTATCCTTGTGCTGCTTAAATTTTATTCATGAACCATTTTTGTTTCATAGGCGAGAGCATAATTGCGCCAAACAATGTCATAGCCATCCATGAAGGGTGTAGACGGCGTGCAGCTACATGGAGGTGGATGGTGGTAAATGTCCAAAATAATACCCACATAAATGCTCCCTACCAAGCCTCTACAGAGTTGAATTACTATTGGTGAAGGACATCCGCCAAGAATGCATCTAAATGTTGCAGGACTGGACGTGGGCACCACAATCATCGACTGCACTAAATAGCTTGACTACCATGACCTGTTTTTCTTCTCATATCACAGCTACTATTCAATAATCTTGGTATGCTGTTTCTTTAACTACGGAGAGTACTCCTGTCAACTGTTGCCACATGCTTGCTTTTGATGAAAGACTGCTGTAAAATCAACAAATTGATCGAATCATTTGAGCTTTGATCACATATGTAACAACAGCAATTGCTGCTACAAGATCAAACGACTCAATTGTGCTGCTTTGCAATTAGTATGAAACACTGGACTGCGTGTAACTGGATCAGATTGGAAGTATTGGATTACGTTGAAGTAATAACATAATGGGTTGTTTGTGATTTCAGAGGAATATCAATAGTAGAGTTTAAGCTACAAAACAAAGCTTGTTTCAAACCTCTCATCAGTAATTTTACCAGACATCTGTGAGAAATTACTTACACATTTCTTCAATGCAAAATAAATCCTGCACCTATTCAAAGTAAAATGATTTACTTCTATTAAAATGCAGCTTCTGCTTAAGTATCAATCAGTTTAAGGTTCAACGATGTGGAGACAACCAGAAGACGTAGACAGTGATGCATGAATCTGGATTGGAAAGCAAATTCAGCTAATGCACATCCACAAGTCAGTCCTTAATATTTTATTCACCTTTTGATTCGTCTTTGGAAATGAATTTCAAACTGGGGAAACTCACTCCAGCATAACTTTTTGCATCAGGTGTTGAGATTATATCGGGTAAACAGCTGAATAGAACTGGATGCCGGGATGTGGACTGGAGCTTTGTTTTTATGCGTTCAGTCAGAAGCTAGTCACTGTCAACTGGTGTCTGGGGATAATGAAGTCAGCCCCTAGGAGAGAAAGCCGGGAACAACAAAGAGCAGTTTCAGTTCACTTCCACTCCTTTGCTCTCAGCCTCATGAATTCTAGGTCAGTCGTGGCTTTTTAAAGATGTGACATGGTCCTCCGAGGAGTTAGGAGCTGCTAGATAGGCCTGCAAAGGTGCCTGGCACTTTTATCCAGTTTTTTGATGAGGATAATTTGGCTGTGTTGCCAGCATGTATGAAAATATAAGAATTAGAAGTATGGAACAAAGATGCTTCAATTAGCCAGTCTGTGAACTTCACTATTTTACCTTGATTGGCTCTGATTAGTTACAATTTCTCTCATAACAAACTGCAACAAAACTAATAACTCCACCTATTTTAATTTTATAAATACATAAACAAACAAATATAAATCTACCAGGTGGACTAAGTGCATTTCTAGCATAGAAAAATACATAGATTGCTCCTTGCCAGGTGGATCATGTACATTAAAACCATTATCAGTTTCAAAAGCATGTTTAAATGTTTTGTTTTTTGTATTTTCCAGTGCTTCTGCTTATATTCCCCCACTGTTGATGTATTTCGTCTGCTCTACCAATAAGTTTCTTTTTGCTTATAGACAGAACCAAAAAGGTAGAACATGTTCTGCTGGGCGGGCCAGGAGGCCACAGCAACAGCGAAGAACAGCAGCCATCCCTGGAGCGGTCTACGATCGTTAACACCTTGAGGAGGTCAGAAGATCACCACTGTTCACAACTGAAATGTTTTAATCTTCATCAACTGAAAGCAGGATTCTCACAAACTCCCATTCAACAGAGAGGCTGGAGGCAAGTGTCGTGATTTAAATTCTCCCTGAACAAAACCTTGTTTGTGTGCGATTATCGTTGACCGAGCTTGCAATGGGGCAGAAATCCATTCCACATGATGCATTCATTGTTTCCAGCCAAACATGTACCAGGTCGCCACTGTAGAGCAGAAAAAGTCCCTCCTGCATGTTACAAAGGCCTGGACATAATAAACGAAAGTCTTCAATTGTTGATATAATATTCAGTCTATATGAACTGTTTAAATGGTAAACTGAGAAAATATTTAGATGGTGCCTTCAGCTGCAGACAACCTGCTTGGGAATATCTTGGAAATACGTAAATCTTCTCATTTCAACAGGTGAAAAAACCTGGATTTTAAGAAGGAGGCTACAGAGGAGCAACTAAGGCCACCCAGTCAACAAGCAGCTGAGTTTGAAGGAAGCGGGATCCGCTGAGGTGATCTGTTGTTGCTGTCTGAACTCACCTCGATCCATTTCTGCGCCTCCAGAAACGCAGAGGCTGCGGCTGATTCCGAGCCAGGCTGGTGCTGATGAGACTGTCCGAGGTCCGCAGCCATGGACGAAGTCTTAAAGTGTGAGCGTCTTCAAAAAAGAAATCGAAAACCAGAAATGTGAAACAGAAAAACAGGTGCACAAACCAGGTTATCCCTGCTAAACAAGCGGAGAGCCGCGTCGCTGTTCCGGCTGGAGATGTTCCTGCAGCTCCACCGTCGCTCCTGCTGGACCGCCTGCAGCATCAAGTTCCCCGCAGTGACCAACACAACCGAGGCTGAGACCTTTCACAATAAACCTAGTTTGCAGACGGACACTTTGAAAACGGGCTGGACCGACAGAGAGATGAAATCAGATAGAAAACTATCCGCACTTGGGATATTTGTCTGTTACTTGTGCAGATCTTGGAGAAACAAGTTTTCACTGGGTTCAATCCTCAAACGTTGTGACTACATGCTCTTATTTTTGTAGGAAAAGATTTCCGCTTTCGATCCCTGTGTTTTGCTCTCCCTTGATGCGGTTCACGACTTGTACACTGCAGTAAGACGTTTGCTCCAAAGGTCCAAAAGACGCTCAGCAGCGCCGCTCCACCGGCAGCCAATCAGCGCAGCAGCGAGCCACGGACACGCCCACGTCCACAGGTGGGGCAAACAGCAGATGGAGGATCTCTGAAGACAATGTGTCATCTCTGGAGTATAAAAACAAGTTTTGTTTGTGGAACTCCTGTTGCTCTTCCAATTTTAAACAAAAGGCATTTGCAGTAAAACGTGAAAATAATACAGTGCAAATGTATCTGTACCTCAAGGCCTATTGCACACTTTGTAGCTCAGCCAACATAAAACTATAAGCATGAGACCATCACATGGTTGTGCAGTGGTGTGAACTGGGAGGGGAAAGCATTAAGCTCCTCTGCCACATGTATTTGCTTTGTGTTTATGTGTGTACAATGCCAGGTCCCCATGAGGACAAGTGCTGTTTCCATGTCAGACGTCAGGTGTAGGGCTATGTTGTGAGTTGAGTAAGGGCCATATTTAGGGTTAGGCATGTACTGGAGATGGTTATGGTTATGCTCTAAAAATGAATGGATGTCATTGGAAAGTCCCTGCGTTACGATTGTGTTTGTGTGTGCGTAGTTCATGCCCTGTGGAAAACTTTAACCTGTACTTTTTGCGAATCTCTTTCAGCTATGTTTGTCATCTTGTTGCCCTACAATTGAAGCCAGATTTGTGGACGGGATGTCTGGTAGATATTTTGTCAACAGACTTTTTTTACTTGATGCGTGAAACTCTGCAGCTGCTCCGACAATGTAGCAGGCCTCTCAGTTGTTTTTATTTTATGTGTTCCCTCAATCCACCTATTTGCTAATTAATTGGTGTCTGAGAGCAATGGGTTTTGATGGCAACTGGTTTTAAACTTTATATTATTTAAAAAAAAACCTATGTTTTAGCTTTTCCATCACCACAGCAATTCATCTGTCTTCCTTTTTTTTTGTTATCCTCAGCTTCTTCTTCCCCAACTATCATTTCCTCTTTTACCACATGCATGAATCCTCTTTCAATCTTCCTTGCTAAACAGATATTAGTTTTATTTTACTTTACAGTTTGAAAAGTAAACCACTCGAAATCATGAGCGAGCTTGTCCCAGACTAAGGAGCCTGCAGCTCCAACCCAATGTTTGTCATTGTGCACAATCAAGCCTCAAAACCTGGTCAACATATTTTTAACCTTGACCTATTTTACTCACTGGAAGAGATTTGGAAGCAAGTCAAACCTGTCTAGTTTTAAATTTCACTCACGTCTTAAATAATTCAGACAAAAAACAGTACTGTCGTTCTTACATTGGCCTGTGTTACAGAGTTGCAGCAGGATCTGCTCAATCTGTAATCTCAGGTTTGGTTAGGCAGCCAAAACCTTGTTTAGTTCATAAAATGTTCTTGATCTCTTCTGACACCTTGTGGGGAATGTGTAGCAGCACTGTGATGTTGTGAAGGTTTCGATGGATTCTGCATTCTGCAGCTTGGCCTTATTAATTTATTTATTTATTCAGAGGAAGATCTATACAAGACAGAAAAAAATTAATGAAAGTCATTTAAACAAATCTTTAGTCATCTGAACAAAAAAATTTCATTTAAAAAGACAAACTCAATATCGGCTGAAACAGAATTTACATCTTACGCTGATAGTTTTATTCTAAAACCATTAGATAAAGCTTTAGATTTTAATCGTGCTAATGTATAAAATGGTTGCATGTTCCCTATAAAACTTTTTTCAACTAATCAATGGTAAAAAAACAACCAATTGAAAGAAAATAATGTTTTTGAAAATATGTTTAATTATCAGGCTGCACCAGTGTGTTGGTGCAGCTGAAGGCTATGAAGCCTCCGGTCCTGACTCTCTTTCTGGCCAATGTCCGCTCGCTGGACAACAAAGTGGATTTGTTGGGTCTGCGCCTAAGTGTTTCTACAGAGATGAAGAACTGTGCTGTTATTTACCTAACGGAAACCTGGCCTAACAACAACATGTCGGACACAGCCTTCCAGATCAACAGTTTTCAACTGTCCTGCGGGGAGGATGGCTCCGTGTCTACATGAATGAAGGTTGGTGTTTGAACTGTGGACGAATAAAAAGCTTCTGCACTGAGGCGATAGAACATATGACTGTGAAATGCCGGCAGTACTATCTGCCACGGGAGTTTACAGCGGGGTTCGTCAACATTGTTTACATTCCACCTGTTATTCAAACGATGCACTATCAAAGCTATATGACACCATTAGTTCACTGCAGATAAAGCACCTGGAGCCATTTTATGTGGTTGACGGGGACTTTAATCACGTAAAACTGACGGACACTCTAACAGTTTTTATCAGCATGTCACCATTCCCACGGGGTGGACAACACTCTGGACACTAACATTCTCCGTGTGTACACAGCCGTTCCTCCCTCCCATCTCGGCCTCTCTAATCACATCTCCATCCTGTTGATGCCAGCATACTGTACACCAATAAAGCAGATCGGGTCAGCGAAAAAACAATGACTGTGTGGCCCAGGGATGTAACCTCTGTGATGCTGGACTGTTTTCAATGCACAGAATGGCATATCTTCAGAGAGACGGCCACAAATGAGGGTGAGGTGGTCATGGAGGCATACACCTGCTCTGTTTTTGGTTTCATCTCTAAGTGTATTGATGATGTCACTACCTACAAGACTGTCACCTGTTATCCGAATCAGAAACCCTGGCTAAATGCTGAAGTGAGAGCTCTGCTGAAAGGTGAGGCGCCAGCACTCAGAAAAGCAACGAAAGCACTGATTGCAGCCAATGCGAAGGCAAAAGCCGCATATTCCCAGAAAATTCAGGATCACTTCACCAATGACCACTGGTGCATGTGGAAGGGCATAAAGTGCATCACTGATAACAAAATCTGAGACCTACAATGCCCAAAGGATACCTCATTGCGAGATTTACTAAAAACTTATTTCCCCACTTTGAGGAGCCTACCAGCACCTCAACTCCCAGAACTAGAATCACTCCACTACCTGGTGACACACTTCTCTGTGTGTCCACTGTAGATATGACCAAGATCATCTGTGGAATCAGCCCTGGTAAGGCAGCAGGCTTTGACAATATCCCAGGGTGGGTCTGAGGTGTTGTCAGACATCTTTAACATCTTACTATCACTGGCATTTGTCCCCACCACAGACTCTCAGGATCCATAACACCTACTCCCCCTACATCACTCTCAGCACTTGGTCACATCTGGGCTTTGTGCTGATACCCCTCCGGTTCACCTTGCTGACCTATAACTGCTCTGAAACATATCCCAGCTGTCATATTGGGAAGTTTGTGGACGACATAGCAGTGGTGGGATGCATCACAAACAACGATGAATCCAAGTACAGAGATTTTAGAAGAGACAAGTGCCCAGTTTCTCCACTGAACATCGGAGGAGCAGCTGTGGAGGTGGTTTCTAGCTACAGGTATCTAGGTGTTTACATATCCTGTGCCCTTTTCTGGAATGCCAACTCCTCCTGTCTGGTCAGAAAGGCCGACCAGCATCTCTACTTCCTCAGGAAGCTGCAGAATGCTGGACTTGAGAACTCCATCCTGATGAGCTTCTATCACTTTGTGCTAGAGAACCTTCTCTGCACCTACACCACTTTGTGGCACAGCAGCTGCACAGCTACTGACAGGATGGCTGTGCAGAGGGTGGTTAAGGCTGCACAGAGGACTGGGGGGAGCAGCCTAAATTCAGCACATCACAAAATTACATGTAAATGTGAAGTCGTATGACAACAAGAATCCTTAATGGTACTATATTTGTTGGATTATATGTTGGCTTGCTGGCTGAAATCAAATGAAATCAAATAGAATCTGAATAAAAATCTTAAATTGAATTTGTTCTTTTCTCTCTTTAATCTTGAGGTAAGGCTGCTCATCTCAGGTTAACTTTTGCTTATCCATCACAGGTTTCCACTATCAGTGTTGGATATTTGCAGAACCCACTATCAGGCATTTTGTGTGATGTGTTTACACAAGGAATTTACGTATTGTTATAAAAATAGACTTTATTGTACGTTATTGGTAAAGTTTGTGAAGTAAAACAACCCAAACCACCTTTCGTAGCAATTGCAATTGACTGTCTTATGTTTCTAACACCTCAGCACATCTAGAGATCAAAATTATTCCAAAATGCTTTATTTAAAACAGTTAAGCGTCGGCCAGATTGGAGAGATCTCTGCTGAAGGAATACATCCCCACAGGATTATGCTACAATCCCCATGTTTTAGTGCACATGGTTTTTTTTCAGAGTGAGGTAGAGCATTAGTTATTTCACTGTTCATATAATTTTTATGGTAAGGGCCATGTACATTTTGCATATAGGAAAGGGTTTTCTTTTTAACTTTGATTAAATGATACACAGGTTAATATCAACTAGGGTATTTCTCAAGAAAATTGCTAGCACTAGATTAAATGTAATTATTAAATTAAAGAAGACAAAGCATGCAAAACCTTTTAAAATTTAGACTTATAAGAAGAAAATTCCAATGCAACTCTCCGTTTCTCTCCAGTTAACTATCCTCCAATGTTTATGTATCACATAAAAAAATATGAAAAACTTTTATAATGCACTGTGTGTCATGAATGCTACAGCTCTAAAATAAGTACTGATGATTGGTAGACACAAGATGTAAGAGTATTAGTCGTATAAATAAAAAAAGGAAATAATATTACTGTGAACAGTAGATGGCACTAGTTCCCTTAATTCAAACAGATAATCCAGTTTTGGATTAGGAGGCCACATTGTTTTCTCATAGAGGAAGCTCTATGTCTGCATTTACTATTAGAATATTTTTAAATAAAATAAAAAAATAAGAGAGAATTTTTCACAATGCTTTTCAGAAGTTTTCACCCAAGACTGGAGTCTCTGTGTTCAAGCAAATTAGAGATGATTTCTGACTTTAGGGTTTGCGAATGCAGGAAAAAGGTACAAATTGTGCAAAAAAATATTTTTTTCTGTTGCATTGAATGTGTTCAATAGTGTACTCCTCTGTGCAGCCTTTTAGTTAATCTTGGTGACAACAACAACAACAAAAAAATTCTGAAGAAGTTTATTAAAAAAGAGTGTTAATTGTTAAATGATTAATTAAGGCTGTGTTTGACTTCTAAATAATGATACATTTTTATAGAAGCAGTTTATTTCTGATTGTGTTTATACTGTGTGCAGCTAGTGTACTGTATGAACTTTAGTTTTAGGGTTGTAATTGCTTGTTCATTCTAATTAGTTGTGACAAATTGATGAACAAACGTAAGAGCTTGTTTTAGGCATCTAAAAAAACACTCACAACATAATAATCATGTCTGCACCAAGTGATTACTCATTGGCCTGCAGTGGAAAGTCTCTGAACTTTTTACACCAGTCTCAGAGCAGAAATGGCAGGAATTTCTAAGCCGTCAGAAGTGATTTAACATTTCCTTAGCCTTCTTTGAGAGTATTACTGTACAAATCCGCTGTACAGCCAGGTGTAAACACCCTGCTTTGTGACCATGCCAACCTTTGGCCCTTCCTCCAACTTCCCACAGCAAAGAGAATCAATTTTTAATGGCTCCAATTTTCTGGCTTTACTTTTAGAAGGCTGTAAAATGCAGTGTGTGCTGCAGAATGGATGTCAACACAGCTTTCAATTGCAATTATAAATCAAACTTGTAAAAGAGTTATGGTCTGCTGTCCTTGGGCTTTTTGCACAAAGGTCCAGCCTTCTCATCCAAAAAACCAACATAGCATTGCTGGAAAGTTCTATCTCTCAATTAAATCCTCTATGAAACAGAAACTTCTGCTGCAACTCAAAAGTTGGGAATAGGTTGTTATGCTCACTTGTACTGTGCCCCCCCAGAACACTATAGAAAGTGAGAAGGACTGCCCTTTTAAAGAGTTAGGATTTTACAAAGACTATTAAATACTGACAAACAGTAACAAAAGTGTGGAGGATCTTGTCTGCTAGTTACTCCTATGCGTGCACTCGGCATTAAGCAGCTTTAAAACAGTTTGCTGTTGTGTGAAAGTGTTGATTCCATACAAGCCACTGTATTGGAATCAGAAAGTTACACCACATGCTATAAAATCTTTACATAAAATCCAGCTCCATCTTGTATTCGGATCTTGACATTTCATATATTAAAAATATAGGGATGTTAAACATTCTTCAAAGAAGAAGGTTAAGATTTGGTATAATCAAAGACTGGAATGGCCATCTGATGTTTAAGTGCTGATACCAATGATTTCAGATGCAGGTTGATATAATCCGATAATTGTTTTTTACATGATGTGGTAATGATATTTGCTATTATTTTGGATTGGGACACCCCATAATTTTTTGTCAGACTGCAGGTTTGTTGGCAATTCCCAGAGTTTCTAAAAGGAGTCAGAAGATAGATCTTTTAGTTACAAGGCTCCTCTAATGAATAAAAAAGGCTAGTTTGTCTACATAGTAGACACCTGGTTTATTTTTAAAACTAGGCTTGAAACTTTCCCTTTTTAATCATACTTATAGGTTACCCCAACCTATCTCTGTATTTATCCTGCCACATATGGTGTAGAATTAGGGCCAAAATGGAAAACCCAGCATTGGCCTTGCAGAAGGAAGTGATACCCCTTCTGAAGCCAGCTACTGATCTGATTAATGATGTGGCTGAGCTGCCATTGCAAGCGAATTAAAAAGAGATTACTCACTGCTGGATTGGAAAACCTAACAAAAAATGATTGATATACAATATCTTGAAGTGGCATTTTATTTGTCCTAGATGCTATTACAGAGGTGATCGTTGACCTTAAAGAATCAAAGAGTTAATATTGAACTTTGGAATACTATATCATAATACTTGTGGTGGTTGATGGTTTAAATAGAGTGCAAGCTTCTCACTAAAGTCCTGAGTATTGTACTTACTTCAATCTGTTAGTGCACTACAATGTAGCACTCCTTTGAAAATGATCTGTAAAACTCAGTCAACCGTGCCTCCAGGCACAACACAGGATGGTAGGAAAATTTGTAAAAGACCATTTCAGAAGTTTGCTTTGACCTTTTCAAGGCTAATTGTGATGTGTGTTTGGGATGACCGTGATTTTGGAGTATCTAGAAGTGTCCAAGCTTTATTTATCCAAACCTGGAAATAAAACAAATATGATGCACATGAACACTATTTGGAAATACTGACATTATAGGTAGGCCATACTGTAATTGTATAACAGAACCCTTAAATAGTCGCTTTTAGATTTGGTTTAAAAGCTTCTTTAGTGCTGGGACATGAACTAATTTAATGTACCCAAACTATTACTGACTAGAACAGTGGACGTATATATATACAGTATAAATTGAGGATTATGAAAAGGAATGCTACATGCAACCCTGACTGCAATGGAAAAAAAGTAGGGGAAAAAAACAGCAACTTCTCTTTTTATATATTTTAGCCTATATTGTAACTTGAACCTTTAATCTTTAAAACATGTCATTATTCAGAACTAGAAAAAAAGGGACAAATTAAACGCATTTGTAGATACCTAAAGTTTATCACATCCATGATGAGTTACTGTTAACATTTTACTGCCACTGGAAAACACATTTCATTTGAGCCAGAGGGAAAATAAACCCCTGTACAAAAGGTTCAAAAGCTGGAATGGATGAAGGTGCTACTGATGACCTCACTGGAGATCAATAGTGTTCGTATTTGCAATGCTGTGATAGGGTGTTCAACCCACCTCGATACACCAACACAGTCATGAACCTTGCTTGTTTAAGGTCCTGTGGCAGTTCACACCTTCGATTCCTCTTCTTTCCAATTAGTTTTTTTTAGCTTTTAGGACACATATGTCTGCTACATTCTTTAAAAAATCCCAGTAATTTTCTGACAGTTCCATTTTTTTTGGTTTCATATTAGTAAAAGTACGACCGTGCAGATAAGTCTGCAAATGTTCTAAAAAATACTTAAAAAGCTTAATTCAACTTTCTTTAACAAAAGTAAGTGTAGCAGAGTTTAATTTAATCCAAAATAAGATTCAAGAGATCAGTATGACCCCTTTCCTTATTGTGAACTGTTGAAAAACGAAATCAATAAAGTTTTTTCTTAATCTTTGGGAATACCTGAGAATGTGAGTAAACTCTGTCACCCTCATCTGACCCGGACTTCAACTTACACACAAACCGCACACAGAGTTGCATCCGTGCAGTGTCCTCCTACCCTGTGGAGAAAGGGAGGATTGAGAGAAACCTCCCACCATGGGGTGTCTTAAGAGGGCTAAAGCCTCTCAGAATGTTTTCTCCCTGTATCAGGTTTAAAAGACCTCCCATACTTAAGGTTTTTATTTTTAAACAGAAGAAACATCTACTGCAGTTTCACATCAGCTGTAGTTTACACAAGTAAAGTAAAACTAATTCTAAATAGATTTTATTAAATTCACATTTGACAAAAGTTGTGCATACAACTGGTGTAATTATTAACCAAAAACAATAGATGTTTATTGTTAAAGGTACTTTGCATATGTCCCAAAAAAAATATATATATATATATATATGTTTTTACCCCTCAAGTTCAAGTGCATGTAAACTCTTTGCTGCAGGATTGTTTGCATTTATTTCATTGTAGTACATGCAAAGTCAACTTTGGGTTCTTCTGGTAACAATATGATGTTTCTTTTCCCCCAGTGCTGATTGGATTTTAGGTAAATCATTAAGAATTGTTCAGTTTACCAGAAATGTAAATACAAGTTCCCGCCTCCAGTGTTGTGGACGATACTGGAATACGCTCTCACTTCTAAACCACAGCTGATGTAGCTCATACACACATTTTAAATTGGCTTCCATTTTAACCACAGCGTGCAGAAGGAAATTATGCAGTATGAGGGTACGATGATTGATCGAAACAAAGTAACTGAAATAGTTTCAAAGGACATTAAAAAAGTTCTTGTGGGTTTGTTTATTGCCAATGTTGAGGTTTGCAACAGAGTAGTGAAGTCAACAGTGGGCAGTTAGCATATAATGGGAGCACTGATTTCTCTAAATTTGGCACATGGCAAAGAAAATAGCCTGAGAATAAAACCGCAGATGTTCCACCATGCCCCCAAAAGAACAGGTCATAAGGACCTTCTTTCAAAATTGAGAGTAATTCCAACAAACTGCCACCGGTGAAGCAGAAATAGCTACAGAGTTGCACAGTTTATTTCCCATGGGTCTATTACTGTTGAAGCAGCCATATATATATTAGGCCTTGAAGCAGAAAAAAGTAGCATGTGATCAGAGACGTTTTCACCAGAGCTGTAGCACCATGGCACAATATGAAATTTAAATTGCATTATTTTTTTATTTCTGATCAGCACACTGGAATAGAGGCAATCTCCATGGATCCCTGCTGGCATGAATTCACTTCCAGACCCCTGGAGATTTCCTCTCTGTCCATGCTTTTCACTTGGGTCTAATATCAGCTGAGAGTCCCGTCAATCTGCCTGCTAATGGTTGCTGTGAATATCTAATGTGATGCATTGCTATGGTCATTTTCATTTTCTCTGAGAACAAGTTTTCCTTTACTCCCTTGTGCAGAGTGCTACCTTAGAGCCCGACATGAGAGAAGGAGGCAGAATACCTCCCTTTCCAAATGCACTTTTCATTAGGAAACAGAATAGGTTTGGGTCAGAAGCAGCACAGATGATCAAATCTCAAACATTGGAGCTACTGGCTCTGCTCCAGGTTTTTTGTTTACCGTTGTGAGTTCAGGCTTGTTGAGTTGTCGCTGTGTGTGTATTAGTGCCTCTAAATTTTAATAACAAAGTGAACTGAAGCATCAAGTATAGTATAGTGGAATACAACACCTTGCAGAAAAGGAAGAAATACTAATTTCTAAAAGATCATACTAAAATACACATTATTCTGTATTGGGAACAAAGCAGTTAGTTGCACTAATGCCTTGAATCAATAGTGCAACTGATGAGTTATAAATCCAGGCTTGGGGTGCATTGTGTTTATATGTTATTCCTGGACAGGTGCATACCTCCGAATGACCGTTGGACATAGCCTACCTTGCCTGGTTCCCAACTCTGCATACTAAATAAGCTGGTATAGACAATAGATGGATATCTTGGGTTAAAAGAAAAATATAAACATGAAACAAAAGAAAAGGGATAATCCAATTTTAGACCTTTAGGTTTTTGTCAAAGTTACATTTTACAATAGTAATTTTTCCAGGACAATTTTATTTTGAATGCCCATGTAAAGCTTTCACAGAATTAAATCCATAGAGAACGGTTTAGTTTGTAGTCAAGTTCAAAAAACCTGAGAACAATTCCCCACATCTGCAGGTGTAACATATTACATTAATCAACATGTTGGAAAGCAAATGTAAAATCCTAACCCAACTACAAGAAGACCTTCAAGAATGCAACAATGTCCAAAACACAGCCATTACTGTAGATGCCACCAACAAATAGGGTGTGTAAAAATTTACTCACTTCTTTGAAATCAGGTCATAACAGGAAAAGGGAGCTGTTAAGTTTTTCAGATTTATTGTTTGAAGCTCAAACTAATTCTGCCCGCTTTTAAAGATGCCCCACTGACATTTTCTGGAATCTGATAGACCGATAATGCTTTGGGTTCTGAGTTTGTGTTCTATTTATACCAACATGACATTTTACTGTCTGTTAACTGAGCAGCATTTTGCTCTTTTTGTTGCTTTTGTCATATCTGTGTCTTTAAGTTTACAACGTGAAAGAGCTCAAAAAAAGACAAAAGTATTCCCTGAACCTTCACACATGTGTTGATATTGGTTTATAGAATAACATAAGAGCACATGATGCAAATGTAACTCTGGGTGGCAAAGCAGACGCTGATTAAATCTATCTGGCCTGAAGCTGTCTGTCCTCAGCGCAAAACATAACAGAACAATATTAAATAAAATCAATATTGAATATGTCACCATGGTAACACACACAAAACATTTTAACTGCTTAGTCTAAACCTTGCCATGGAAAATCCTGATGTAAAATTAAAGCGGAAGTATTTAGTCATATACTAAGGGACACTTTCAGATCTAGATAACTAGATTACATATTTGTTCTCCATCTCCATCCTTTTTTGTTGAAAATGTACTCATTTAAAAAATATTTTGTCTGGTATGATAGTCACATTGTCTAGAATCACTTCAGTCAAGACAGATGTGTATTTACATTGGAACACATGGTATGCTCTACCTTTACAGCAAGCCAGATAAAGCACTGAACCAGAGCATGTGATCTGATTTCTCCTTAAGAACAAACCCATTAGCTTTACCTGCTACAATCCCTAAAATACTTATCCACTGTCAGTTTCACATGCCAATTTGAAATAAATCAGTCCAAAGATTTGCGATGACTTGAAATAGGTCTTAGTTTGAACTCATTTTGCAGAGCTTCCAAATGTGAGATGTAAATGTAACACTGTTCAGTTTAAAATGTACTTAGATTAGACAAATTGACAAACATCAAAGTTTGAGGCCAAAACGGATATACTAGTCATTTTCTGACCCTAAACATTTTTAACAGCAGGTTCAATTCTCTATTGATAGATTACTTTCAGCCAACCAGATACAGTATTTGACATCAAAATAGCACTTCTTGTTCTCCCAAATATGCTCCTATCAGAGGAAAAAACAACAACATTGCAAACAATTTAGCTGAAGTTAACATGAAGCCACTCTCTTCCTACCTTTGCCTCATCACATACCTCAGGAGATCTTCTTTTAAAGACTAACGGCTAACCTGCTCCTCCTACCGTCTAATTACTTCTTACTTGTTGTCAAGTTAAAGAAATTTAGATTTGATTTTTAGGGTGCTTCTTAAAATACTCAATTAAAAAAACAGCTATTTGGAAAAGAGAGAATGACAGAACCCTTTTACCAAACCTTCATCAGTTTTACCACATATAGATGGGTTTTTAACTAACAGGACTATAATTGAATTACCTAACTGGGACCTTTTAATTACATTTAAAACAAAGTACATACAATTCCGTTTTTATTCTCTCTCTGGTTTATCCCATTGTAAACCATTTTGGCAAATGAAGATAGTTTTTCTATTAAAAACAATACATTTATTTAATTTAACATTATATAATGCTCAGAAATGGTTAACAACTAACTCTAATTGTTGATCATGAAAATAGAAAATATTGGATGTGGGCATACCTGGCCTACTTATCTAAGCAAACTCTATAATGGGATTTTAAAACAAATAGGTCAAAGAAACAGATCGGAAAGAAAAAAAAAATCAAACGTTATGGGGTCAAAAACTTTTAAATGGTTGGCCCCCATAAGCCCAGCTCCAGCTCATGATGAAAGAGGGCCGTTTCTCCAGCCCATAAAAGATGCCCAAAAAAAAAAGAAAGAGTTTATGCCAGAGTCAGTTTCTGGTGTTATGAATACAAAGAACTGGATCTAAGCAAACTCTGTGCTTGTTTATTTAGGTTTTCGTCATTTGCCTTCTTTGTTTCTTTTCTGTGTTTAATCATAAAAATGCTTTGTCTTTTTTTTAAAAAGTCAGATCTATCAGAAGCACTTAAAGACACATTACAATCCTCCCTATTTTCTCCAGATTTTGTGTCCCACACGTTAAAAGGTCATAATACTGTAGTAGTTCAAGAAGACTAGAATACTTTACTAAATTATTGTAGGCTTTAAAATTTTAACTAAATGTCAAAAAAGAGGTGGGTGTGAAATATTGTGAAAGGCTGAACAAATCCCATTGAAGGTTGCAGCCAAAGTAACACAACAGTTAGTGATATTTTGCTAAATTATTCATTATCAATATTTTTTTATGTAAAACTTCTAAAAATAAAATGAAGAGTGTAGCGGTATTGAAATAGTTTTGCATTTGAGTAACTGCTACATGAAAGCAGCCTGTCTGTTAAATAAAATAAAAAAGCCTGATTGATGCTCACAGTGACCTTTTTAGTAAAGGTCATTTCTATAACTGGGGCGTCTTCCTGCACCTGCCCCCAAAGTGAGTGTACCTGGTGGTAGCCAGTCTCTGCCTGTTGTGCAGCGGTTTGTTTATTAGTCGCTCTGTATTGAAAATTACTTGGCACTTTAGCTCCATGATAAAATGTAGGCCATGACCTTGTTTTTTTTCATACTGGTCTCATCGTCACGCATTATAATATGTTATGTAGCTATTTCCGACAAGTGCAGGCGCTGTTAAAATATATGGTCGCTCAGGAGCACAGGACACACTCTAATTAGACCAATCTGCATGCACGCTGTGTGTTTTGTGCAGTTACAGTTGTTAGATTTAAGATGCAAATTGAATCCCAGAAAGAGTCACCTCACATACCCTTTTAATGCATGCATTGATTGCGCTTCAGTTGTCCTAGAAAGTGATTTGAAAGCTTCTCTGTCTGCATTAAATCTCCATAATGAAGAAATACAAAAATGCCACAGCCATTAGCATATGAGTTACCATTTGTAACTTTGTAAAAGGTTGAAGCTCATTATGTTCAGCCCCATGAGCAGAAGTACACACCAGATAAAGTATGTTTTTACTGGCTGTTTACCCAAACTAGTTGGAACATCTCACAGTACAGTAAGCTGCACACACACAATGTAGTTTGCAAATTGTTAAGATCATAGGTACATTGTGTATCGTCATTCCCTTCATAAAGCATGAAATATTTTATTAAGCTACAACTTTAAAGAAAGGGTTTCTGGTAGAATGAAATGGTAAAATACAATAACCTAAAATAACTGAAAAGAATATTGATTTAAATCAACGTTGAGTATAAAATGTTGACATTGGCTGAAAAAGGGAACAAATTTGAAATACTTTATTTACATACATTGTTGTCCTAAGCATCTTTTTGGCCGTCTAACTCTTATGAAACATGGCACATTATGATCACAGAGCAAAACCAAGATATTTCCTTATTGAGAACAAGAGTCCAAGTATGACAATATTTATTAAAATGTTTGATTGTCAAATTGGATGCAAGACTTCCATTAGGCAGGTGAAACTGATGCATACCTATTAAGAAAATGTCCTAAACCGACAGTATGTGTTTTACAAATAAAATTCACTGAAGAAACAACGAAAAATGACAAAAACAAAATGAAAAAAAGACTAAAAGGCCAGAACCATATCAAGGGACCACGATACAACGTGTCAAGCCTACATGTTTTAAATTGATGAGAACAACTTTTATTTCTTTATTAAAAAAATAAAAAGAGCCAAAAATCTGAGAACTAAACCCCTCAGCTGAACACTCCCTCAACTTATTTTGTCATGTTTTCTATTTCTCTTTTGTCTCTGTGCTCCGCCCGTAAGCATCCGGCAGTATCCGCACCTGACCTTGAGGGTCTCGTGTCTTTACAACGCTCTCTGTTTGTCTCCGTGTTATTCTATAAATACAAGATAAGGGCCGTGCCTGATCCCATATGTGGCTGTGTGTGTAATTTGAGACCCCAGCATTGGTGACCCGTGCACCCTGCACTGCTGCCCATCACTCATGCTGGGTAATTGGTGCCAGTGCAGCAGCACAAAAGCAATATCTGAAAGAACACAACAACTGATAGACAGGAGTATTAGGAAACCTCTTCAAAAAAACTGTTGCTCTCAGTTTGTTTTTTTTACCAATTAAGCACATAAATAAATTATGAGACTACTTTCATCACCTCAATTTTAGCACATTTTTTCATCACTATATGTGGAAGGGTCTTTATATTGTTTTAAGTCAAATAAGTCACTGTTTCAATTCATGATTTATAAACTTGAAACTAATATAACCAAATTAAAAGTAAATTATATTCACAATATTTTCAGTGCTACAGCATCATCAATGTGTATGTGTGTGTGTGTGTGTGTGTGGGTGTGAAGATATGCACGTGTGCGTTGTTATACGTACAGTATACGTAGATGTAAAGAATTATATATTTTGTGTGGTTTTGATTTATTTGATATGATTATTGTTAATTTCTGAAATTGATTTATTTGTTGTTTGTTGGTTTTGCTGATTGTCTGAAATAAAAATACAATGGAATACAAAAATTCCTTACATCTTTGTTAAATTAAAGGTCCAAATCCAAACACATATACAGTTGTCCAAACAGTGTTTTGTTTGTATGTTGTAATTGTCATGATTGTAGTTAAAGGATCAACATGCAGGAACCAGCAGAGGCAAAACTGAGAAAGAGCTACAAAACCACAGCAAGAGATGATAGAAACAGAGCATGGACAGATGCAGACCATGGAGAGCAACACAAGAATCCAACAGGGAATGAGTGGTTTAAATAGTGAGTAGCTTCATTGCTGACAAGAGACTGCATGGCTGAATGGAAACAGGGTGCAGCTGTGGAAGAAAAGGCAAACAATTATGCTGAGGGGAAAATGAAAAAGAAGCATGATGAAAGCTGAAGAGAACATGAAAAGCCAGTAATCCAGGGAGTAAAGCTTAATACTAACCAGAGAAAATGAAATTCAAATAGAACCCGAGACTACCTGAACAAAATACAGGAAAATAAATGCAAATACATCTATGGCAACACAAGTACAATGAATTTGGTAAGACATGTTGGACAACAATAAATACACAAACTACGTGGAATATGGCAAGACCTAAGAAAAAAAATAAATAACCAAATGAGTGAATAACACAGTGATCTCATAGTTACTTTGGTTTGTGTTATCCTACATGTTCCTGTAGTACCTGAGCTGAAGTCATCTAGGGCCTGTAATGATTTCAGCAACATCATCTTCAGAGTTCTGCTTACACGCTTATCAGACTGCCGGAGCTGATCCATAACCCTGCTGCTCCCGTTCAAACTAAAACAGGGAAAATAGAGAACATCATTTTATTGATTCTAATATCCTTACACTGGCTCCCTGTAGCTCAGATAATAGACATTCATATACTGTTGGGTTATTAGTTTGTAATGAAGTGAATGAAGACATAAGAAATATCTTTTGTTGTTGTGTAAGCCTTCCAGAACACGTCTTCTGGCTCACGTCTACTCCTGCTGAAACACTGATCTCATTTAAAGCAATGCTATAATCCTTGGACTGCATATCATTCATGATCAAGCAACATTCTGGTATTATGAAAACTAAAAAACAAAAACAAAAGTTAAATAAGAAGTCAAAGTTTCCATTTAAAGTTGTGGATGCATGTAGGAGAACCAAACTCAGTGGGTTTTGTGTGTGCTGTCTCACTTCTACAATAACTGTAGGTGTCTGATGTATTTGACTTTAAATATATTTGTTCCTTATTCACTGAAGTTGTTTGAGTATCCAGAATTTGTATTAATGTAAGATTATCTTTACTTCATAGTATTATTGCTTAAGTAAAATTACAAAGTACAGTGTAGTAGATCTATTTCTAAAAGTATTTTTCTAATCTATAAGAGTATTCAGGTAATTTTAACAGAGTAAATGTAAACAGCTTCTATACATCTCTTTGTATAAAATATTAAACTTGTGCCCTTTTCATTTTCATGGCCATAACTTAAAAGGAGGTCTACATGAAAATGACACAGACAGAAATTAGTTTGCCTTCTGACCCAATCAGTTTATTTTAAACAAACATTTTAACAAAACTACATAAATCATAAATACTAGGTAAATCTACAGAGTGACAATAAAAGAGGATGTAGCTTTTGCTTAAGGACAATTTATCAACTCTATTAGAGCTCTAAATGGAACATTTATGTCCAAAAAGGGATCCTTCCTGGCAGCAAACATATAATGGATTGTAAATGGATAAGTAATGTTTTTTTTTAATAAGACATTTAAAAAGAAGAACAATAGAAAAAAGGTCTTTGAAAGTATTATTTACAATTGATCATTTTGTTCACTTCAAGTCCTCATTAATTTGTTTACATTTTTTTTATTTAAATCCCCAGCTGTCACTGGCTGTGACACCTTTTTCAAAAGATGTGGGTGCATTCAGCTTCATTCTTCCAGAATGCCATTTCCTCGTGTTGAAAAGGTGACACAATAAGCGGCCCCATTTTTTCACCGTTTTAAATGGGTGGGGGACGAAGTGGTGGAGTGTGTTAGTGCATGCGAGTGCAGAAGGAGATGGGGGTGTATTACCCCCAGGGGAGGGCAGCACAGATCCAAGGGAACAAAAATGCATCCATATTTAGTAGGTTTTTGTCTGCTCTGACAGCAGAGCGTAGTGAGGGGGGTCACAATGTAATGAATTAGATTATAATGTGAGTGTGAAAAAGTGACAGGAGCCAGGAAGACATTTCTCTGTGAGAGGGGTTGTTGGGGTTATTGGTGGTGTGCCTCAAAATATCCCTGTTCAACACCATGGTGAATCCAAACAAAGACCTAATGAGACACATACAGAAAAATCTCACTGCAACTTCATTAAATAGTCTTTACTGGAAATAATTGGCTCCTAAATGCTGTCAGTGCTTCCCCTTTCTGTTTTCCATAGAGAAACATGTAAGAACGAAATACATTTTACCCCTTAATGAGTTAAAATATGGCTGGTTCTGTATCAAACTAAGTTATTTATGAAACCCCATCACACTCAACCTTTTGAGCTGATTAAAACACCTGATATCAAACTGTACGGAGAACAGATATAATTTAATGATGCACTTTAAGACGTAAATCTTCTGAGGTGATTATCATTTGCATTTTATTGAGCTTAACATTGCTCTGGTATAATGATGAGATGTAGGGTCCAGCATTAATGGTGGTAATGCTGACCAGTACTACAAGACACACTCTTTGTCCTTAAAAAAACCGATTTGTAAAACCCTGATAAACAGAACACATTTTATATTCATCCATTAAATACAAATGTTACCTTCAGTCATGATTTAAGAGAATTATTAAACATCATTAGCAGCAATGAATCAGCCTATTTTTGTGGAAGCTGTTTCTTACGACATACAGGAATAAATGGCAGGTAACAACTGCAGAGTTTCAAGATAAATTACAGCAGGTGAGAAAAAACATATTTGTATTTCACTGTAGAGCAATCCATCACAATGTCAATCAAAAGCCACACATTTTACCAGACGGTAGAAACACTACGCGTTATTATTTTGGTTCAACATAAAGTTACACTAATTTCAGGTCTGTTAGGATAAAAGTTTGCACATATTCATCAGATGCAGAGATAAACCTCTGATTACATTCATAAAACTCCTGCAAAGACAAAGTCAGTATTTTTGTCAAAGTGACATTGAGTGTTGTAATTAGTTGGAGAAAAAAAATGCGGTGGTCTGAGTGACTATGGAATAAATGTTAGGATGCAGATTGGATTATTTTTAATGAGTGGAAGTCTTTGTTTTTAACTTCAGCCTTTAGTGCCTGTAAGCTTATGTGTGATTATTCCTGACGGTGTTGAAGTTTAAAGTATATCTCCATGTCTTTCAACTCTGTTTACCATTTATTTTTAAACCTGTTTAACAGATGATCAGCGCCTGAAGTAGTTAACCCAGGAAGAAGCTTTTGTTACTTTGACTACAAAAATTAGCAGCATGTAAACTGAATATTAAGCAGAGCAAATCATCTCTCCCATAGTTTATCAGTTAGAACATTAGCATATTTAGCAGGTTCAGGATTAGTCTTCCAATCATATATTTTTTACACAGTTCTATGATAAAGTAAACAGTCATACCTCCTTTCTGCATGTTTTTCCTAGAAAGAGTCAGAGTGTCTTACTCGTTTTTTTCTATTAATATTTTGCTTTGAATTCTGATGTTTTACAATTTTAACTCTTGACATTCATGTCTAAAGAAAAGAAATGAAAGAAATATCAGGAGCCAGACATGCATGTACAGTATCTTGCCAGAGTATTTACATTTACAGTTATGCATTTAGAGGACGCTTCTATCCAAACGGACTTACAAAAGAGCAGTGAAGGTTGAACTACAACACGGTTTACAAATTATAAGATACCTGCAGTTTCCTCGAAGAGCATTACCCATTACCTACAATATTAAATTAAAACACAGATTACAAAGGTGTCAATACATTGAGTTCTATATGCCAACAGAAAGTAATAGGAGCATTTAGAGCTCTCAGGACAAGAGATCCTCTCGGAAGAGTTGGGTCTTCAAGGATTTGTTGAAGGCTTACACAGAATGTGATGCTCCAGTAGTGCACGAAAGATTGTGGAACTATATTTTTACACGTTGTGAGGTTTCAAACACAAAGCTCAAATTTTTTAAAAGATTTTGTGTAAATGACGCAAATTGGTTCCAGAATGTGAAGTGAAAGAAAATAATATTGGGTTTTGAAGTCATTTTTTTCTAATATGCACGTTTTATGGCTGTGCATAGTGTACACAAATAAACACACGGGGTGCTGCATTTGAAAGTTAATTACCTTGTTTACGTATAGAAGCTCAAACATGCTGTACAGAGATGGGATATTTGAAGAATAGAGAGTAAGTATATATTTTATGATAGTAACCTATTATTATAATATTTTATTTTAAATTTGCAAACTCAAAATATGTATTGTTTTAGAATTCCAAACACTGTCCAAGTGGGTTTTATCCAGCTCAGCCAGTACATCACAGTCCTATTTGAAGAAAAAAAAAGATTAATCTTAATGTAATCTGTCCAGTCAGACAGAAGGAGAAAAAGGAAAACAAACCTATCTGAATTTTTATGCTTCATCGAAACAGCAGAATATATTCACAGATATAAAATATTTAGATTGTAATATGAAAAAAAAAGTTAAAGTTCAAGGGGATCGAATAGAATTTGCAAAGCAGTGTTTATCCAATTTCATGTGATTGAAGACCCTTTTCTGTTTTCTTTGAATTTAGTAAGAATAATCACAGAGAACACACCCTAAAGGTTGGCCGACAGTGGATCTGTGTGGTCTGGTTCTGGAAGTGTAGCTCTAGTTTAAATCTGCTGGGAGTTTTAAAGGTCATGCCACTTTCTCTGCCATGCTCTTTCCCGCGTGTCTGTCTCCAGCGACTGAGAAACAAACATAAGCTGACAGCCTATGGAGAATATTGTGCACCATCTCTGGGCTTCTTCAGGACGTCAGAAGTTGCCCTTGGATATGTGCTAAAAGTCAGCTCACAGCATGCTAAAATACACAACATGGTTTTGTTGATGCTCTTGGTGCATCTCAATATTCAAACCAAACACATTGGCATTCAGGGCACAGCCGGTACTGACTGTTTTCACGTCTTTTGAGCATGCTTACTGCCTCACGCTGTGCTTTTGTGCTTGCTTAGTAAACGAGAGCAACAGTAAAAATATAGTGACCATGAATCATATCTAGACACCACATAAACATCAAGGATGATGAGTCTGTGTTGTTCTGAAGCGTTCTGATGATGTATTTTCTGAACCATAAGTGGGATATTGAGACACAAGACACAATCTAACATACAGAAGATGTATTTGTGCAGAAAACAACCTCCTGCTGCCCTTTCCAGCATCTCACCAAACAATACCACCCAAGTCTGTCAGGTAAAGAAATTAATTACAGTAAGGCATACGAACACAAAACATTCACATTTACTTCACATCTGTGAAGCAGTTTTGCTCCAAGCTGAAATTTAGCTTCAAGGTTTTGTCCATTTTGAATTACTGAATAAAATAAGCATTAAGGAAATCAAGCAAAGAGTGACAATAAGACTGACTACATGAAGCAGTCAGAATGTCTGGCATTATTTTAGGTCAACCAGATGCATTTTTAGTACACAGAATAATATTCTCATGTTTGCTTGTGTCTAAACCAATTATAAAGACCTTACGCAATACAAAGCCAAGGACCATGCTGATTCTACATAACTTGTGGGAAAACATATACAAATAACTTTTCTGTTACATCACAAGTGTCATTAATATTTTTATTCAAAGGTCTTTGCTTTTGTTCCTTTACGGCATAAAGAGGGATTGGAGTACTCATGAATCCTAATCTTGATGAACTCTTACATATTTCAGTGCATAGGTTTCCGTTCGTTGACAATATTTTCCATTGAAAGCTATGATAAACAAATTCATCTCAACTGCTCATACAAAACAGCTTAAAGGTGATCGATCGAGTATTTTTTTTCTAAACCAAACACAATGATTTGCTTGCCTTGATTATTTATCTATCTGTCTGTCTGGCTGCCCGGCTATCTATCTATATGTCTATTTATCTGCCTGTCTGTCTGTCTGTTTGCCTGCCTGCCTGCCTGCCTATCTATCTATATGTCTATTTATCTGCCTGCCTGTCTGTCTATCCATTGAGAATTGTTCTTTCTAAACTGTGCGTATTTTCTAGAATTACCAACAAAGAACAAATATTTGTGTAAGAAGAGAGAACAAGGTAGTCGTCAACAATAATTGACAAAATGATCAATGTAGATAAATGTAGCGAAAGTTAATTTCTCTGATTAAATTTGAGTTCATAAAGAGTGAACGCTCACATTAATTTATACAGTGAAAAGGAGATAGGAAGGAAAACTAATTTCTGAGTGCCTTATCCTAGAGACGTAACAAACTGGAGCCCTACTTAATGATCCGAAAGTGCTCTTTATGGTGCCCTAGTTGCTTCAGCGCATTTGGCTCAGCCACAGAGGAAAGACAAAATCCCCAGAATCAAGGATGTGTCATATTATATCCATATCCTCAAAAAGAATAAACGTATCTATTTAAAGTATTTGTGTTTAAAAGCAATCATCTTTTCATCAAGCAATATGTTATCAGTTTGTAGTAAGACGTTGGGTTAATCCATATGGCAACATGGTCATATTAATGTATTAAACCAAATGAAATAATAATTAAGTTAATTTAGGCTACATAAACTTCAAGAGAAAAATGCTGGAGAAATACGAAGATTTGATGTGGTGCTGAAACACTAAGACATAAGAAAACTACACCTGTTTACCTGCTAGATAGCATTGGCAATCTAGCAGGTAAATATGGTCTAATGTTCACACTTGATTGCCTGTTTATACTTATGACAAGAGTTATAGATATGGAATGTGATGAGATTAGAATAAAAGTTATAATTAACAAGCCACGGTATCACAGTGAATTAGTGTAAAACAAAAAATTGTGTCCGAGTCATGTTTCAGCAACTGCTGAAAATAGACACTGAAATCGAACACATAATGAATGAAATAAAACATTTTCAAAATTTAAAATTTATTTTCAATTTATTTAACTATTACTAGTTTAGCAATAAACATAAAGAGTAATTTTTTACTACAGAGTCTGTGGACGCATAAATATAAGACATAGAAAGTTTTTTCTAACAAAACAATGTTGACATTATGTGATTGAGTAAAACTTAGGTCAAAATGCTACATTTTATTTATGATAAAATGTTATAACTTGTGCTTTTTAATGATTCATTTTGCAGCCGCCGTTCATTCAAGATGGCAGGGCTAACTAATAATACAAGGTTATTTGTAGCAGTGGCTCCACGGGGACGGAATGATAAACACACACATACATATACATCACTGCCTGAGTGTTTTGATGCTATTTTATTTTTGGGCTGGACTGGTTGCTAATTCATTTTGTGCGATCAGCCACGATTTAATCCAGATGTTTTACAATATTAATCAAACAATATCAGAAAGGAAAAATTTCTAATATTTGAGGTTTAGCATTTGTAAGAATAACTCTAAAATGTACTGTGTTTCATCATCGAAAATGAGGACCTGGCAACATAACACATGCATTTCTTAATTTTCCTTAAAATGGACACTGAAATTTGATTCATGCTCAATTTTATGTTAAAGAAAGAAAATAAGCTGTTTAACAGCAGTAAAAAATGTATCTTTTTCCAACTCACAGCAGCATATTTGTTTTTTGTTCTGTTATATGGACTAAAATGAATTTAAGTAACACAGACAAAATTGTATGCCACAGAAAAATAATCTTTATTTTGTTGCTCTAAAATGATGCAAAATTGAACTCGGTCTTAAAATAATCGGTAAAAACCCTGAAGAACGAGCTACCTTTTGTGCTTGCCTGGATCTGTTCTTTGAAGAATAAACAAGATCATTGGCAGCTGTGTCAAGAACATCAATGGATGAGTATTCATAATTAATGCAAAACAAATCCAAATTTTCATTTAATTTACCATCAAAATAAAAAACGTTGTGAAGCAGCACTGATAACTTAAATGTATTTAGATAAAAATCCTGTGGAAAACAGTACCGGCAAGTCTAACATACATAACTTTCAGAACACGTGTTATACAATAGCTCAAAACAAAGCAAATGTGTAAGTTCTGTGAGTATGAATCCTGTACTGCAAATATCTGGTACGTCTTCGCCTAACCGATCTGTCTGGATTTCACTTTAATATGTTCTTTGTTGCTATGTAGGGAACCTTTGCATCTACTGTTCATCTCTGATTTATTCTGTTTTATGGTGTCAAACACTGTCAGTGTTTGTTGAATGTGAATGAGGCATGCACTGTTAGTTGTGTTTAGCAAATGCTGTAGGTGAAGGAGTGCCCAGTGGCAGTTGCTCTGCATCTTTAATATTTTAAACAATTACTTTATGTATCTAATTTGTTTTACATTAAGTACATTACTCTAAATGCTTAACTTGATGCCCTGTAGATAAACCAGAGAAAACTGCTTCACTGGTTTATTTGTTTGTCATCTTGGGCTTTTTATTTGTATGGAATTTGCATTTTGGATGGATATTTTTTTTTTCCTTTACTAATGTTTCTATAGGTGTTTTGTATTTTATTGTGATCCCTTTGAATTACTTTGTGTGCCAACGGTTCTACACGAATAAGTAGCTTTGCCTTATATGGCAAATTTTGTGCTTGAGCATGCTAACTAAGAATATCTACAGATTTTATGGTCTGTGCTTAGGTTGGCAGGAGTAAGCAGGTTAACGTTTAAAGATTTCTGATGAGTGACAGTGGCTAAATAGTTTTGGCCTAAATCTGCCTCTCGCTTTCCAAACATCAGACTGCTTTAATTGTGTAGGCACAGACAATCCCCCAGTTCAGTAAAGCCAAACAAATCACCTGGACAACTTTTGTTTTGTTCCAGGTTGTTTTAAAATGTAACTTGCCTGTGAATTTTACACAACTAAATCCTTATAGTATATCCCACAATTCTGCAGATACTGAAGGGAGAAAATAAGAACAGGAGAGCAGCTGACATGCTGACACTGACAAAGTAGTAGGCTGAGACCTTAGACCACTACGGTTTAGAAGAGGTTTATTATCCCATCACGATTTGTTGTGGTCAGGAGCGTCACATGTTTGGAATAAGGTAAACAAGATGAAGCTGCATGTACAAGCCTCTCGGAGAATGTTACTTCAATTTTGATAACGTTCATATCCTCCATTATTTTTAATCGTCAGATATCAAATCTGAATTTGATTTTTGATTGAATTTTTGTACATAGTTTTAAATGCATGCTACAAATATTTAAATGGAAGTTCTTAGACACTATATGCAAATACTTTCTTAATGTCGCCGGACGCAAACTTTACTTGATGCAATGTTTTCTATCCATAACAAAACAGCTTATTATGACAGACTTTCCTGAATACAATTTGTAATCTGTCATTTATTCCTTAATTTAAGGGATAGTCCTAAACTCCACAAATGTGAGTTGGTATGGTTTTTATCTACATTTTAATTGTGAAAACCTTTATAATTTGGCAGTCTAATGGCCTGATGTTGTACTGTTGTCTTATTGTTTGTATCATCAGTATTTGTTGTTATTAGTGCTAGAATATGTCCCTCTGTTTTGTAGAGGAAAGAATAGATTTTTGGACTGCAAATATCGATTGTGCGTCACTTTGTTGTGCCCTGAGACTTTAGAAAATTACACTGTACAAGTAATGGTAAGGTATCTTTTATTGCCATCTTGTTTTTGCCCTTGATATTTGTAAAAAAAAAATGGTTTGGGTAGTTACCATCATTTTCTGCTAATTTATATAACTTGTTTGGTAGTTCACAGTATATTTGTTTAATTCTAACAAAGAAAAAAAGAAAAAAAAAAGCCTTTTATTCCCATGTTTGGGATTTTCACTAGTGAAAAATAATACTTATTTCCCAACTGATTTTATACTTTTGTATGCCCTCCAATAGACTGCTAGACGGCATATCACACAATAAAAACAATACGTGGAAACTTAGATTGTGGAAAAAGAAATTGTGCCACATAAGGAAAGATTAATGTTTTGTTTATTGAGAAAAATAAACTCCAAATTATCAAATATCTGGACCCTATAGTATTGAGCCAGCAGGTTAACGGGTGAGGAGGAATTTACGGCATTTGATCTTTTTTCTGTGGCTCTCGTTGAAATAAATTTGTGTCAACACCATTGCAATAAGCCCTGCCACATCAAGTCAGTGACTGAACAGCAGGATTTAAAGTCTTTTGTGTTTTGGCACGCTTGACGTATGTGAGGGAATTTGGTTCAGATGGTCCTAATGGCTCCCTGTTGGGACTGCATGTGTGCACTTTTTGATTTCATGCCTGTCAGTTTGTAGGTATTTCCAAACAAGCTTCTAACTGGGGGATTTACCATCTCAACCTGCAATTGATTTGTTAGTTTGGGTTAATTACTTACTTTTTACTTTAGTTACTTTTTGACTTGTTGTAATTTTTGTTCTCATTCTAAAATTTGATCTTTTAACACACCAAGATTTTAGTAGAGATAATTTAATTTCAGATCACTATAACCATTAACCTCTTTCTCTGGAAGAAACAAATAAACTGTCAGAGCTGTTGTCCAACAGGAAATTAAGGCCTTGAAGACAGCAGTCCACCTTAACCCCGGTGAGATAAGATCTATCTCTGCTTTTCATATATCTCAAAAGTCTTTGTACAGCTCATTATGCAAGCTTGGGGTGATAGCACCGTTTCTTTGCAGCATGAATACTTGATTCCAGTTGGGGGTCTTTCCGCATGAAGGGTGCATGTTCTCCCTGTGCATACATGGGTTCTCTCCAGGTACTCTAGCTTCCTCCCACAGTTCACAAACTGTTAGGTTAATTGGTTACTCCAAATTGTCCTTTGGTGTCCTTAGAGTGTGCAAATGCATGGTGGTTTGTCCTGTCTGTCTCTGGCGACCTTTCCTTTACTTACCTCGCCTCTCCCCCCATGACTGCTGGAAATGGGCACCATGAGAACCTCACAACCCGTACGCAGCTAAGTGGCAAATAGATGGTTAGATAATGAGCTTGGGGATGAGAAAAAAGGAATTCTTTGTCTTTTGATTTTCCTGGTACCTTATATGTGCAGTACAAATAAACTTATATTGCCTTTATAATTGTGGTGAATAAAAATACAGCCTTCATATTTTTAAAAGCTTGTATGTTCTTTCTCAAAGTTTTTTTTTTGTTTACTTCCATCAACTTTCTTTGTGGTGGGATGCTAAAGTATAGATTAGCCATTATGTGTTGGTAAATTTGGATTAGAATTTGGAAATCATTTATTTTTACTTCTTTACTTCACAATGATATACTGGCAAATCTTAGGAAAAGAAAAGAAAAACTGCTTTATATTTTGAAAATTAGCTGACCCTCTCATGGATCCCCTAAAATAGGTTAAAATACCTACAAAAAACTATCTTGGTATGTTCTCACTTTTTGTTTTCTCCTCTTAAAGCTACTATTCCAGCCACTCTAAGTTGATGGATCACCTAAACTAAGTGCTCATTATCTTCCAACTTATCATACTTTGCCTTAAAAATCATCTTATGCAAGGATCATCAGTCTGTTTAAACTCTATAGACTGATGTTACCCTGCAACCTTGGATGGCTGAGGGTAATGTAGATAATGATCTTCCCTCCACGTGTGATGCTGTGGTAAGAGAAAAACGAGACACACACGTTGAGCTTCATTCACATTCAACCGGAAGATTTATTCTTCTTGTGTTATAAACACACTACATTTACAACATATTTCAAGTAAAGCATCCTTCAGAAGCAAACCATTTGCTTCATTAAATAAGAAATGGCTGTAATGTACATTTAAACCAAACAATCATAATTTTAACATGCTCCATTTAGCATTATAAATTTGTATTTAACTATCAAAGTAGAAATATATAAAATGGCTTTTAACTATTTTAATAGCTTTTACCATTGTTCATCAGCACAAATTAAATACATTTTAACATTTTAGCACCTTAGCTTTTAAAAATGTTCATTGTTTCAATAGAACAATAATACTTTCCATTTCACATAAACTCTACTCTTGATATTAAACTGAAAAAGGCGCAATACTCCTTTAATGTTATGCCTCAGTACTCAGCTTCACATATGTCCCAAATATATAGTTTATCTGTTTTTAACAAACCCATAAAGAAACATCAAATAAAATAAATAAAGAAATCAAAATAATGTCCTCTTTCAAAAAGTGCAAAACACATCAAGTTCAAATGAACTCCGCAGTCCTTCAGCCAGCACACACACACACACACACACACACACACACACAC
>JAVLVB010000408.1:1953939-1973979 GCA_032876305.1 Orestias chungarensis | reverse complement strand
CTCTCACACACACTCACACACACACACTCTCTCACACACACACACTCTCTCACACACACTCACACACACACACTCTCACACACACACTCTCACACACACACACTCTCACACACACTCACACACACACACTCTCACACACACACACTCACACACACACGAACACACTCTCACACACACACGCGTGTTATTGTACACAATAACAATCACAAAACGAACACCCTGACTCATTAATTGACATAATAAACTTTCAAGTACTAATATTTGTACATAAAACCATATATTTACTGACCTGTGTTAAGAGAAAAACGAGACACACACGTTGAACTTCATTCACATTCAACCGGAAGATTTATTCTTCTTGTATGCTCAATCTAACTAAATATGCCACCAACGTGACAGCGCCCCTAGCGGCTGTATATGGAATTGCACAGAGTAACCGAAATAATACTAAAAGAACTTAGAATTTATTACAACGACAAATTAGGAATACAAAAAGAAAAATTATGTTGGGATGCCTATTTTCTTACTTACTGTTTATATTTACTAACAACTTATTTTTCACCCCTCTACACTGACATAGCTACAGCATCTCAATGCTGAGGCGATTTTCCTCTGAGACACGTTTCTCACCTTTAGCTTAGTTAACATGGATGTAAAAGATTTGAATTAGAAAGACGGACAGAAGTTGGACTCGGTTGCATGTACAGATACAGTCCCAACAGTCTACTGATATTATATAAAGCTTCCAAGTGTACATCTTTTTAAGTAAAGAACTATAGTCTCTTCGGCTTCAGTTCTCCAGAGATCTCAATTAGTTCTCCACAGAACTAATTGAGATCTTTTTTGTGTCTGTGTCAGTGTTAAATATCCAACAAAATGACATTACATACTGTCTAAACATGTCCATAAAATGAAAAAAAAAACATCCGTAAAAACATGTTTATAGTTTTCTATATGTAGTTATAATGTAAATCTTGAGGGCCTCATTTAAACAACAGTATTTTCTAAGTTCCTTAAATTATTTTTTTCGTCAGTCTGATGATTTAAACTACAGCAAACTGTAAAGACACTCAGTTTATGCCTGGTGGCTGTTGTTGTTGACATTCATTAGCAACTAAACAGATGCATTTATGTGGTCAGTGTTGCCTATATCCAGTATTTTGGTAATTTAGAACATCAGACACCTTAAACTAACTGACCCTGTTAGAAATGGTCAACACTCTGGCCTACATCCCAATCACAGAGTACAGATTTAATGTCTAAACAAAGTCTCCTTAGAGCTTTTTATATTTGATGCTAACTGCTGATTTCATGAGCCTCCTTGTGGCTATAACCACCATCCTATGGTTGATGGACAAGTTTGCGTAGCAAAGAATAAATAAAGCTTTTCATTTTCATCTCAGTTGGAGGTGCAATTGAGGAGCTCCACCTCCTGATATTTTAGTACTTCAACAGCAACATTTCTGCAGGACTGTTAAGGTAATTTGCTTATTAAACCAAGTCACCAAATAGTTATTGATACTGATATTGATCAAATATCACCAGCTAAAAATGATAAATTACAAGCTTAAGACAATTGATCATACAACAAAATTATTGAAAAACTTTTTTTTTAAAGAGTCTTTGCTGAATTAAATCTTTAACAGTTAAAAAAACATATTTGGAAATAAATTCAAAAAATAATTTAACTTGAAAATAAGAAATATCTATATATTAAAAAAAATCTGAACAAACTTTCCTGTTTGACTGTTTATTGATGGTCTACATTTGTCTTTGAGAACTTCCCATACCAGTGATTAGTTTGTGACTATGATCACTGTAATGGACTGTCACCATTTTGCTAATTACTTATTCCATTAATAAAAATAGTGAGGTCTTTTAATCAGAAGTGAGAGGAAGGCAGAATCCACTAATTAGATTTGTGAAATCCATCAGTGTTGTTTTGAATCGGCAGAAGCACAGCAGATTGGATTCATCTCATTAAGGCAGACACATAACTCCCAACACAAACAAGATGAGGTAATGTGGAGGATTAATACAGTCAAAGAACAAATGGAAATGTGAGCATGCAGAGGAAGCGGTAGTGCATAGTTTCAGGATCACTGAGCTGTGCTGGTACTCCCTGTCTTGAGCATGGGAGCCTTAAACATGATTAATGGTACAGGAGTCCACAAGGGACATGATTTCACTACTTCCATGGGCAGAAAGCAAGCTAACCCAAGCACTCTAAAAATTAACGACAGTGTTAGGATTGTAATTTAACATCTCTTTTACTGTACATGTTCTAACATGTGAAAAGGGAGAAATCCCTGCAGTGTAGTTCTGACGAGTACAAAGGTTGCTTGGTCAAAAGGTGTTTATTTCATGGGCTTCAGCCCCACTGACAGGCTTTTCATACCTGGGCATGATATAGAGCTCTGACCTGGGGATGTTTCCCTTCTGGGGAGGTAAGATAGCTCTTCCTTTTGAAATCCAGCAGACCAGCAAATGCATGAGCCGTGAAGCGGCTAACCCCTCTGTCTTAAGTTTCAGGCTGAAAAAAGGGGGCTATAGGTAACGTGTCATCAAAAGCAGAACTGAAAAGTCAGAGATTACTATGGTACAAAGAGGTCAAGCCTGCCTTAAAGAGGTGGGAGTGTCAGGAATCCACATCACAGCCTCCAAGGGGATTTATTTGACACTATATATGGTTAGCATTGGAAGAAAATAGTTCAGTGATGGGAAAGCAATTCAACAGCCATTAGGTGGATTGTTCTGAAATTTGATAATTGCACCAATCTGCTAAAGATACCTGAGGTAGTAGGAGACTGACAAATGTGCCTTAACACAGATAACAAGCAGACTAAATTGCATTAATAATACATTAACTTTTAAACGTTGTTTAGAGTGTACCTAAGCTTTTTCAATGTGTTTCTTCTTTCCTTGTATGGGTTTGCCCTGTAGTGCAGAAAAAGGTTGTTTTTGATTTGTACGTTAAATAATTCACAAAAAGTGGCGCTAAAATTGCTTTATGTTGAGAAAAAAATTAAACATCGGAGACAAATAAATCATAAACAGGAATTTCTTCAAATCTTTGAATATTTAATAAAGTATATAAAGTTTGACATTTTAAAATAAATGATTGTACTTCTGTAACAATAACTTGTTTTCTTTGAAGGAATTGCTTGCAGTACATTATTTCTACCACGGGGTAGAAGTGATACTCACAGTTGTTTTGTTAGACAGTTGAATTGCTGTGCAAGAAATACTAACACATGCCAGGCTCTGCTTGTTTTTCTTTTGTTTGTTTGGTTTTTTAACTACGTGAGAAATGATTGTCGGAAATATAAATGCAAAATGGACAATCTAACCTTTAAAAGAACTCATTTCTGCACAGTGACAGAAAAAGTTAGCATATTATCCCGGTATAACACTATAATTGAGATTGGAACGCAAAGCTTTCAATTGCAGCTACATATACTACCTTTTCAAACCAAAACAAATAAATAAGGGAAGAAAAAAACAATACTGGGAAAATGTTTGATGCTGCCAGAGATAAGAGACCATTACGTACAACAAGACAGGGTCAGATCTTGGGCATTTCACATTAATGATCCCTTGAAGAGGTGGAAGATAATGCAGCAGTCAGCATCAGTAAAACCCAATTTATATTGATTATGTGCACATTATTCATAACATATCTGTGTGTTCTTTTATGGATTAGCTTCATGAAATTGAACATGTTTTATTCTCCAGTATATCACTGAACAAGGCAGCTAATGAAACTTAACACCACATCATGCCTCACATTACAGTACATGTCAGAACTTAAAACAAACTAAAATTCCATCATAGTAATCCAACATTCATTCCAATACCAAAGAAATAGTTAAATAAAAATTACACAAGAATAAGGAACAATGCTTATGAATTGTCCCATGTTCGCTCTGTGTTCAGTCTCTCATGGGAGGAAGGGAGACAATGGTCTCCATGGAAACTGCCTCCCTAAGGCAGGAGATCATACTGTCTGACCATATGATCTCCTGCCTTTTAGATGGGTGTTTAAGTTGGCAGCAGAAGTGAGCACTCACAAATTCTATTAGAACCCCCCCTCCAACAATAAAGAGCAGTACATGCACATCAGTGAGGTATTGTTTTTGCTGCTCATGCAACGACTAAGGCTGTTTTTATGTTATGAGCTTGTTTAACACAAAACATAGCCAGAGTTCGATTTAACGCTAACTGCTGCCGCTTGCATTTATAACAACAGCAGCTCTGAGTTGAAATGACTTTTGAAATGCACAGTTTTATGATTTAATAAGTAATATGCTGGTGCCATAAAATTGGATCTGCATCATTATATCCAAAGAAACTGCTGCACCTGTATTTTTTTTTGAATACCTCTGTGGTGTTATTGTTTGTTAAGCGCTTTGCTGCAATGTTTTTGTGAATGCTTGAAAAATAAAGTTTATTATATAATTTAAAAGGCAGATACAGCTGAGCCCTAAGGAAAATGTGCTTCTCCCTGTTCTGGACAATAGGAGCAGGGGTCTTGAAACTACCGGTCCACATTGATCAGTCATGCAGTGGGTGAGTTTCTCAGAGATGGGACTTGCAGTTATTAGAGCAAGAGGCTGTTAGATGGAGAAGACTGCCGTCTGCTGCCTTTGACAGCTCAGGTACACCGAAAGAAAACTAGCCTCCAGAGCACATCAGCACTCGCCATCACTCCAATTTCCGGTGCTGGCGTGATGCATTGACTCGCACTGGTGGGGTCTCTTATAAAAAATTGCTTGCCCATTCAGGAGCACACCTGTTAAATTAGGCCATCAAACTAAACTCTTGGTGCAGTTTTTTTTTTTTTTTTGGATGGCTGTAAGTAAGCTCTTTACTGCAGCAAGATAAAATGTGTTTGATAGAATTGCTGATGGTAAAAAAAAAGAGTTCTCTACACTAGTAGATGTTATCAGGCTTTACAGGAAAAAAACTATCCTCCGTTAAAAGAGTAAAAATTTTACCTTGCACTCACATTTTCAGCAACTTAGTATAAGAGGTTTCCTATTTAGATCTGAAAAGGCAAACAACCCAGCAGAAATAATACAATTTCTCAATTCTTCACAGGGCCATATCATATCTACACCAGATACCAGTTATCAATTTCATAGTAGCTTTCTCAATTTGATCTGTGTGTCTGCTTGAAAGTGGAACATTTAGATTGCTTTCGTGGGATAATTATCTGTAATATGTTATACTATATCTTTAGACATTACTTTCATAGTTTTATTAAATTTTATATGTCACAGGTCTTTAAATTACACACAACAAGCACACCTCGATATTAAGTTTCTGCACAATTATTGTGTGATGGCCTTTTATTATTTGAGTGTATCTGCTGTGAGGATTTCTCTTCTTTACTCCAACATTAAAGTTTCAAACAGCCTTTTGTGAGGTTGACGAAAGGCCAAGAATTAGCGTGGGGACAGATTTCATAAGCAATAATTAGTTTGCGGAAGATCTTCATTGAGCTTCTGCTGATCCCTTTATGCCTGATTTAAAATAAGAAAACATAAGTCACTGTTGTTACTTTTCCACAAAGTGAAATAAAATGTTTGAGGAAATTAAACCACATTTGTGATACAGAGACTGCTCCTCAGTTATACATTTTTTGTGTACCACAGTCACTTAAAAAACTGTTATTGTTCTTGTTTATTAAGAATCTTTCAATATAGACAATGTTGGGGATACATTTTAATGTTTTACTTTCATGTAGAGCCTTGTTTGCGGCCCAGAACATGTAGACTGCAACGTTTGCATTCCTCTGTGTTCTCATTGAGTGGATAATGGGCCTATGCTCTTTCCTCCCCTTTCCTTTTTCTTTTTTTGTCAATACTTTTTCTAGGTATTTGAAAAATTTCTTAATGGCTTTATAGAAAGCGGTACTCAGCAGTGGTTCCGTGCACACTCTCGTGCGTTGTCAGTATTTCTGTAAGCCCCTTTTTATACCCCCTATCCGTCTTCAGAAATCGCTCCCTGTCCTATAGACCGACACAGCAGGTAATCTCTCCGGGCCTGCCAGCACCAATGTTTTTCATACTGACATCCCATCAAACAGCATTAGGAAGCTGCAGAGGGTGAGTTCGTCCATTTTTCTGAGGTCCTGCTTCATCAAAAGGCTGGTACCAGCTTGGGAACCCATTTAATCAATTGGAGAGATTACATTAAATTGGCGCCTGCTTTACTTAGATCCCATTGAGGGGATCTATTAGTGCCCTGCCAACTCTAAAGCCTCTTGAACCTGAGGGTCCCAAGACCACCAGCAGGTTGCAGTCAAACACTGTGCCTTCTGATTGGCGGCGCTGTTGTATCACATCTCAATGAGCAAAGGTCACACAATGGACTCTAGCACAGCTGCCTTACAAGGCATTGTGTGAGAAATGTTGTGTGCTTGTATTTAAAAAACAAAACAAAACACAAGTTTAAACTTTTTTACAGCTCAAATGTTGCTCTGTTTTTGCCAGGTTTGTGTATGCCGACTATTAGTCTGACATGCATAACCACAAAAGCTTTTCCGTGTATCAAATTTGTGATTCAATGCAGGTCTCACTCGTGCATCTTTGAGATTTTGTTTTGCTGGCTCCCTGCAGTCTGGCTTTACATATTTCCCAGTGCAGTTATACAGCTATCTGAAAGAGACATCTGTGTGTTTTAGTTTTCAGCAACAGCGATTCATAAAATATTCACAGTTGTATTGAATAAACCAAGTGCTCCATGGCTGCCAATGAAGTGTCGATGGAATTTGTTTTTGTGGCAGCTGCTACTCTGAACTCAGAGAATTGAACATCCCAGCTGGGATCAGTTTCAGGGGGTACTGTAAATTGTTAATAAAAAAAATAAATAAAATGATGTACATTCTGACAGCTCATTTTAATGAGTATTATTTATTTCAAACTGGGCTGTTTGAAGAGAGAAAGCAAATGTAGGCTTGAAGTTTACATTAAGTTGAATTAGCTACTTTTTTTTAGAGAGGATTAATTTAATATTTTTACATGAGTTGCAATATCCTCTCTCTAAAACTTGTATATAACAATCTTTCCCCTGTTTTGGGTTTGTTATTTCCCCTTCAATAATGGTTATTGTTGAAGCGGGGAAACGAAACACAGAAGAAATGTTTGATTACATTTACATTTGTGGCATAGGATACGTATCAGTGGAAAAAAAACATTGAGCAAAAGAAAGCAAGAATGCAAAACTCGGGCATCAGACACCAATATGAATGTGGTACAGTAATTGCAAAGCCTCCTGCTCAAAACTGAGTTTACACAATAAAGATCCATGTTGTGAGGGAGACATACAGTCATTATGTAGCACACAGACCCCTGATTCACTAAAGTTATAAATGACCTGCTTGTGACATAAACTGTAATTTACCTGCATAATTATTTATTCACTGCAGAAGCTAAAAATCATGGCTAACAATATTGCTTTTCAGACATTAGCTGATGAAATACAGAGAGGGAATGCAATAAAAACTGCATTTTCTTACCTGCCTATAAACAACATTCACCTCAGTGGTCTGGCTGTTAACTCTTCTTATATTGTATCTATTGTACCATAAACTCTTTTGCATCATATTCCAATCAGTTTTATTATTTAATTTCTGTTTTCGAACAGTATTTTGAAAATGTATCAAAGTACTGTAAAACACAAACCACTTATTTGTGTTTCACACATTAAACAATCTAGCATTTATAGTTTTACAACAGTAGCTAATAGTAGGTAGTAGCTGGCGAGCTAAATTTGCAAATTGCCAATTATATTTTGCTTTCCTGTTCCTCCTGCAAGTGCTTTTGCATGATTAATGTAACAAACTCTTGGGGGAGTTTACGTGTCAAAGAAAGCAGTGGCATGAAAGAACACCTTGTCCGAGTAAACAGCTCGGAGGTTTTCACTTTCATGAATGTATACGTTATACCGTTTTCCAGGTGACAGAACAATCTCCTGGCTGTTACCGACACGCTTTTTTATTTACCATCATGTTGCAGAGGCCCAGTTGATTCAAAGGCATCACACAGACCCTGTTGGTCACTACTAATCCCTCATCTTGCTGCGTCATTACCACCTGATGAAAGTTACTATTTGAGGAGGGTTTAGTTTCTCTGGCAGGAAAACATAGAGCACACTGAAGAGAAAATGTAAAATTGAAACAGTTCAGTAAAAGATTGTTTTGAGGTTGATAAGATACACTTCATTTTAATCTCTGTGTTTGAGTTGTGTGCCCTTTTAGATGAAGATTGATGGCTGCACATTACATTATGTTGTGCATTTACAAGGGACTGACTGTGTTTGATTTCACATTTATGTATTTCGTGCATTCATTACTATCACTTTATTAATCAACTGTAAATGAAATGAGTTGATATAGTCATACTGACCCCTCACAATAACAATCATTTCTACACTTATACATTTAATCAGTAGGCAACATCTTATGAATTGGGATCTGTACTCAACCAGACCTTCCAAAACTGATGAACACAACATTCTTCACCTTTTAAATGGTACTAGTTAACTGGACCCCTTGTGTGCCAGTTTCTCATTTACAAAGTCACTCACTTCTTTCCAGGGCTCTTTATCATTACAGTATGAACAACAGTGTAACCCATGGCGGTTATGAAATCAAGGAAAGTCTTTCATCACCAAGGGTTTCCGTCTGGATTCTCTTGTAGCAGGAAAACAGGCTTTTAGTTCCCACATGTCACCGTATGACATCTCCATTGTGCTAGAAGAAAACACTCATACAGGGTAAAGAGTATGAATTTTGACAGTGGAACATATATCAAAGCAGAAATTGCATATCACAAAGTCCAAGCCCCCAGGTTCACTGGTTAGAAACAATGAGCTTGTCAATATTATGCTTCTTAGAATCAGCTTGTTATTTTTCATGCATTTGGGGGTTGATCAGTGTTGGTGTTAAAGGTTAAAAAGTTCTTCATACTCTTCGGAGTTTTCTGAATCCCAAGCATTGCAGTTAAATAAAACTAAAAAACAAAACAAAATGAATAGAAGAAAAAAACCTTACATTAGCATTACATTAACTAGATTTGTTTTTCGAACAATTTACGTGATTTACTGATTAAGGAGAAGAAAAAGTAAAACAAAAAAGCTCATGCAACTGGCTATCAGTGATCAAACCACTTAATACAGTTTAACTTTCTGGGCAGGATAAAAAAGATTCTGAAACAAGTAAATATGGATAGGATGGATTATACACAGATATGTACACATTTCTGAATAAAATGAAAGCATCTGGAAAAATAATAATTTTATTTGTTTTTTTTTCTATTGACATGCCATAGGCTCATATAACATGTAAAAAATATTACAGGGAAATAATAGAATATTGAAATATTAGAAATAATAGAGCAGCTAGGAAAAAAGCAAAGTTTTATTTGATGAAATATAAAAAAGTGGCTTAACAAAGACCATTAAAGTGCATTAACAATAAAAGACAGTGCAGTGTTGAGCTTTAATGGTGAATTTGTGAGAAACAGTTCAGTCAAACTCAGATTGAAACAAACCGTGGTGTTGGTTTTATAGGCGATAGCTCCCTGCAGCAAATGGAAGTGGGCACAATAACTGCCCCCTACACCCATCTACCCCCAGTTTTTATTGGGGCAGTCTTGACATATGGGCCCATGATCAATGGGTGTGCTTTCCTATATCTTTTATTTATTTATTTGGCTAATCAAAGTGGGCCACGGCCATTATGCTCTGAAAAGTTATCTCATGTTTGCCCAGGTAATATTTTACGCAGTAAGAACTTTAGAAAAGATCATCCTATGACAAAATGTTTCAATTTATTTGAATGAAATGTATTTGTATGGCATTTACAACACATATGGTCTAAAGGCATTTCACAGAAAATAAGTATCTTTCTAAACATAAATGCAAATACTTGAATTACATTATATTGGTATAAGTTGTGTTGGTTTACTAGGACAATTTATTTCGGGATATTAATTGAACCGTTTTTTTTTTCTTAAATGCCTGCATATTGGACAAAACTGAGTTAGTTAAGAATAAAACGTTTACAACAGCTTACATGAATTATTAGTTAAATTTTTAATAAGACTTGTAAAAAATATATTATTTGTGTGCAAACTTGATCTTTGTTTAATAAACCAACATATATCCACATAATACATCCAAAGGTCACATTATTCAGGTGTCTACACATTTAGTGATGGTAAAATTAGTTGAGGTACTCTCCTAAGATATTTTCTTCACAAAGAATAGAACATGAAGAAGCTGTACAGTAGCAAGGCTCTGCAAAAAATCTCCATGGTGCTACATTTAATAAACCCAGTGATGTTAGAAATACAAAATTTGCTGCTTTTTCAAAACATCAAAAACCAATCAGTATTCATCAAAAATAAATTAATAAACACCAAGAAACATCCTGCTCACCTTTAACGGTGATATACACCACTTATTATGCAGTCAGAGCATCTGCCAGCTGTCTGCTGCTGCCATGACTGACATCTATACATTTAAAGGGAAGTGGGGAATTCTGAAAGCTCACCTCAATAATACATATTTATATTAGTTATCATAGAAATACAATTGAAATAGATCTGACCTTGCCTCAGCCTGGGAACAAAAATAAATTGCATATAACTATACAGACTTCACTTGGCAAATAAGTTGGAATAATACATACTATAAAGAGCTGAAGATGCACTTTTCAAGCTGTTAAGCCAGGGCGACATTCTCATTGGTGAAATGTCAAAGACTGGAATCCACAGGAGATACATTCCAGGATTTGTAAAGGGGTTTTCTTTCAAGCGGATGCTGGTAAATATTAATGTCTGGTGCTACTGTGGATGTCTGGCTTTTTGCAGCTCAAAATGTTCAAGACAGAATGCAGAGAAATTGCTGAGGTTGGATGCTAAAAATCAAAGGAAACAAAATAAACTTTATTTATACATTCAAGCCAAAAAGAAAAAAGTGCAAGCATTGCTCCTGAAACATTGGAAAAGAGATGCAATGAACACTTAAATTTAAAAGCTGTTGTTGGTTTGGCCTAATTGATACTAAGTGCCCTCTGTAATGTCTCTCTATATGCTCTAGAACATTTATCAGTTTGGTTCTTCTAAAAATGTATTTTTTATTTGTAGGGGGAAAAAAAATTTTTTCTCATACCTACTAATGCTTTTTTATATTATTAATATCTGTGTCTTTATATGTTTTATGCCAATTCATTTTTTGGGAGCTTGACCCTTCGTAGAGACGGATGCTCAAGTTTAAATAAATGACACACATTTTCACATGTAATTTTCCAGAACCTGTTTAATTACAACACCATACATAAACATTAAACATGTAATGTTAAAGTTAATTGGATTATGCTGGATTATTAATCTCTCAGCAAAAATATTGAATGTCTTAGAAGCCGATTCTGTTTTATTGCTCTGTGCATCTTCCTGGTCTTCCTGGTTAGTGGTCTTGAATGTTTACTTTTGCTTGTTTGTCTCCTTTCATTTCAATCTTTTTTTTCTGCTCCCTGCCTTACGTTTTACATCACTCTTGCAATAATCTTTGTGCTAATTTTTAATATTTTTTTTAACCTTCTTTTAGTTTATTTTTACTATATTTTTCTAAACTGTAAGCCTCTGCACATTTGCCAGTTATAACAGTCTACATTAGTTATTATCTACATTCTGAACTAATCTATATAATTCTACTTTTGTGCTGTAGACAAAAAGTAAAGTAGCTGTGAAACTGAAGACAAATATTGAAAAAGTTTTTAAAAGCTTGATTCTAAAACACCTAAAATATCCAGTCCAATCAGATATTTTCAGTTACCTTCAATTTATTTGTAAACTGTTAATTCTCATTATGTGTCGTGTCAAAACTAAGAAAAAATGCTCAAATTCACATCCATTTAGAGATACACAGCAGGTTGAACATTAAGAAGCCAATAGCTTACCAAGAACTGCCAAAATTATTTTCTGGATAAATTAAGTTTACTTTCGTTTATATGGACTTTTTTCTTCTGTTTAGCTGTTTAAGATATGAAATGACGTTAACAGAACATTATCGTTTAATATTAAAACAAAAGAAGTACTTGGCAAAATGTAAGATTACATGGCAAAATAATAACACACAGAAAGCAAAATTGTTAAATTATGTGCATATATGCCAAACATTTTATATAGCCGGGGAGGGTTACTTTAAGGAAATGTGACCATGAGCAAGGAAATCACAACTGGAGAGTATAGAGCAAAACAAGCTAAATGCCAAACTGTGTATAAGTAAAAACAAAACTCCTTTAACATGTTTGTATTGTATTTTAGCAGCACATTTTTGTGCTACACAACATACAGCTAAAAATTTACATTATGTTTGGAGATTAGCAGGACAATAACCCCAGCAAGCAAACACAGAATCCAATGCACTCCTAAATGACATCCATTGCATTTTAGCATTATTCTTACATTATAATTATGGGGAAATTATAGTTATAATGTAATGTATAATGTAAAGTAATATTATTTTGTACCAGTTGAGCCTTCTGATCTTTCAAAAATATTTTCTTCTCCTAAGCCTTCAACTCGAGTGTTGGATCCAATCGCGACAAAATTGTTTAAAGAAGTATTTCCTATTATTGTTACCCCCATTTTGGATATGATTAATTTATCATTACTGAAGGGATATGTACCAGAGGCTCTTAAGTTAGCTGTAATAAAACCCTTACTTAAGAAACCTTCTCTTGATCAAGAAGACTTAATAAATTACAGACCCATATCTAATCTTCCTTTTTTATCTAAAATCTTTGAAAAAAATTGTTGCTAATCAATTGAGAGAGCATTTGAGGAATAATGACCTATTTGAAGAATTTTAGTCAGGTTTCAGAGCTCATCATAGAACTGAGACAGCTCTCCTTAAAGTCATGAATGATATTCTCATGGCCTCAGACAATGGACTTGTGTTTAATCTAGTTCTGTTAGATCTCAGTGCTGCTTTTGACACAGTCAATCACAATATCCTCATTGAAAGGCTCGAACACACTGTGGGGATCAAGGGAACAGCACTAGGCTGGTTTAACTCGTATTTGTCTGATAGATCCCAGTTTGTTCATTTAAATGACAAATTTTTTCCGCATTGTAAGGTTATGTGGGGAGTACCACAGGGTTCTGTACTTGGCCCAATTCTATTTACAATATACATGCTCCCAATTGGTAAAATCATCAGACAGCATGGTGTTAATTTCCACTGTTATGCTGATGATAGACAACTGTATTTATCTATAAATCCTGATGAATCCAGTTAGTTTGGTAGATTACAGGCATGTCTAGACAACATAAAAATGAGGATGACTTTACACTTTATGCTCTTGAACTCTGAAAAGACAGAAGTTGTTATCTTTGGACCAGAACCTCTAAATAAGAAATTGCTTAGTCAGCCACTTGACCTGGATAGCATCAGGTTGGCAACGTCTGGTGACAATGTAAAGAACCTTGGGGTTATTTTTGATCAGGAAATGTCTTTCAAGTCCCACATAAAACAGGTCCGTAAGATTTCTATCGTTCACCTTAGGAATATAGCAAAAATTAGAAATATTCTCTCTTGGACAGATGCTGAAAAACTAGTCCATGCATTCTTTACTTCAACGCTGGACTATTGTAACTCTTTATTAGCAGGAAGTCAACAAAATGCAGTTAAAAATCTTCAGTTGGTCCAAAACGCTGCAACAAGAGTTCTGATGAAACTTAAACTGAGAGATCATATCTCTCCAATTTTTTTTAATTCAGCAATATGTGATTTTACCTTAATTATGTAAGCATAAATATATATTACCAGACTTTGTCATGCTACCAGTGGCACCTTCTGCTGGGGTATTCTGACACCTTTTCAACTAAACCATTCATTTTTTTGTTTTTGTTTTTAAATATGAGCAACTTTAGCTTGTCTGCTGGATCGAACTAAGCTGGTTAACCTTTACTTCCCTCATGAACTGATGAGCTTGCCACTGGTTTACCACTGCTCCTAACCACTGCAGACCAAGAAAACGGCAAAACCAGTGCAGTTTTTTAAAGAAATCTAGCCTTCTGTCTGTTACCATAGGTTTTTCTGACAGTTATTCAAATTTTTATTATTTGCCATCTAGTTTTTCACACCCTAATATATTGCAAAAACAAAAAAGGTATTAATAATTAATTTCAGTGGTCATAATTTTATGATTGATTTGTGTATTATTACCCAGCTTATTTCTACTCTGATACCCATCTCTGAATAAAGTTTTGTTCATTTATTATGGATAACAATGTGTTTTCTAATGGTTTCTAATACTGGTGTATCAGATTTGAAATATAATTCTTTTTTTTAAACAAAATAATTCTTATACAAAACTTAGAGTAGGCATTAGGACTGAACTCAGATCAGAAAATAGAAATAGCCATTACACTTAGTTCCAAGGTCACTCCCTATTCTGGCTGAATATTTCTAACAACTAACAGGATTCACTTTCCTCGACAGAAGTATTAAACTCACTAAACCTAAAATCTAAAACTACAGTAACACCTTTATAAGAAAAGCATATTTTCTTTATTATATAGTATCATATTGATATACCAGCATCCTTATTTAGGTGTTTTTACAGATCATTTCATTCTTCCTTCAAACTACCTCTTAAAAAGGTTTTCTTTGCTCACAACCAGACGAACAGAGACTTTTTAAAGGTAGATATAAACCGTAATGCTTTAGAAGATGATAAACGTATAGAACTTATTGATATGTAAAGATAATACTTCAAATAGATTCAGAAGAAGTAGAGAAAGGTGTTTTAAAATGAAGACCTGGCAGATATTGTACACTCCACCAAGGGGGTATTTTTCATCTTGACTTTTGAAGTACATCCCAAAGAGCATCTAATCATGAGCTGAGCACTGCTGAAGAGAAAGAAATAATGATGAAGATGAGGCTCTACAGACATGAAGAGTGCTGCCTGCCTGGAATAATGGTAGACGGAGATATCAAGAAGAGGGGGTGGGATTAGAATAGCAATGATATCTTTTGGAGATACAAAAGAACAACATTCGAGCTCTTGCAAAAGCTCTGGGTCTGAGTTTTTCTTTGTCCTCCATCGAATAGGAGTGTCTAAAAAAGTTATTTCTTCTAAGATTTGGAACCTCATGCCGGTCTCAGTCTTAAACATTTCCTGCTGTTGTGGTGTTACCATGTGGAACCTGGAACTGGAAAAACACTTCCATATGTTGGGTCTGCATGCTTTCCTTTCAAGATTTATGAATGAACTTCAGTTGCTCTGGAAAGAAATCCCAACCATTTGAAATTCTTAGGTTTGACAATGCATTTGCTTTTGGGTTCTTGTTTGGCCTTAGTTGTGTTTTTCTTTAAGTTTTACTGTGGGAAGAGTGTGACTGATTTTGACTGATCTTTTCTACAACTACAAAAATCTGGTATTAATTGTTTACAGCAGCAAATGTACGCACATGTGCATAAGGTCATTCACAGTTAAAACAGTTAAACGAAATAAGGCTGCTGAGTTAGCTATTTTATTTTATTTTATTTTATTTATTTATAAATGTATTGTATTGTTAAATAAACACAAATACCTGACAGATACTGTAAAAGATTTACAATTCACTATTTTATTAGTTTAAGCATCCAATATACCTTAACACTGTCTTAGCTCCTCTGCAGAAGCTAATAACTCCAGACTTCATTATTTCTCTGCTCATCCAGGTACAGCCAAGGAGAACACAGTGAAATCCTGAACTCCTGGAGTGGCTGGATTGCAGATGTCACCCAATAGCTTGTCAAGTAACATTGTACTGACTTTAACTATCCCAAGCTACATTGTCTTTAGGAAAATTGTGTTTAGTGAACCACAAATACACTCTAAAGAATCAAGCATCGGGGTAGTAAATTCAGCTTAAATAAGTGTACAATTTCAATATAAAAATTTCATTTTGCAGCATTTATTTGCTAAACTAGGTAACCAGCTACATTAATATAAATAAACCAACTAGCAAAATAAGAAAATATCCAGACAAATTTTCTTGTGTAATTTAAATGCATTAAAGTGCACCAGCTCAATTTGTCTCAAATTTTAAGTTGGTTCAGCTCAAATATATTTTTTTATCTTGGGCAAAGCTACTCAAGTGGCAGACGATACTCAACGTGCAATCTGTTTGTAAAGTCGACACACTCGTGTCTGCTTGTTTGCACAGAGCTACTATCTGCTTTGGAAATTCATCTTTCTCACTTTGAAACAGCTGACAAGTCATCTCTAGGGATCCTAGTTGTTGCTGGAGGACCATTTACCTAAGTGACTGCCAATGGCACTTTGGTAAGCCTTCCGGCCGCCTTTACAATCCCTGGCTAGCAACCGCTGTTGATTGTAGATTGATTTATTTTGACTGGTTTATTGTTCAGAACATTTTCCTTTCATATTGTCTTTGTGAATCTCTCACCAGTGTCTGTCTCTCCCTACCCTGTTTCTCTCTTGTTTCTTTTTGCTGCTGCTTGTTTAGCATTTAGTAAACTAAAGGGACAAACAATTTTTTTTCTTTGCACATGTCCTGAATAGAAATATAGTAAAAACTTTTGATTTTGATTTTCTTCAGAGAACTTTTACAACATTTGTTCAGGAAAGTATTACTGCCACTTAAAATTAAAAATTAAGAGTACTTTTCTCTTTTTATTCATTCCAGAAAAATGTCAAAAATTATCCCTTAGATTTTGTGTTCCAATGGCCCTAACACTCTTCAATATGTTTGCCTTTCACTATGTTAAAACAAGAAACGGGTTAAAACCGGAATATATTTTTCATGGCTGTAGCGATGTAGAGTGTTTCTGTAGAGTATTGATCGTGCCAGCTTAATGATATACTGATACTGATATTTGTTTCTGATATTCATGCTTTCAGGATTCTGAGAGCCAAAGTGGAGATCTTGAGAGTCACCAAAGGTACTACAGCATCTTATCCAGCCACCACAACCATCATCATAGAGGGCATTGAAGTCCTGCAAGGGTTGGACGTGCCAAGGGCCTGTTCTTTGCTGATTGATCTAATTTGTGCCCTCAATCTAAGCTACCTACGAGAGCTGTTACTTTTGAAAGGTATTTCAGAAGGCGTTTCTTAAATTAGGTAGTCAGAAATGCAGCCCAGAAGTCACATCTCTAAAGCAAAAGCTGCTAGGAAACCCCTTTGAGCCTCATAGCTGAAAATCAAAAATGGGAGCCTCATTGTGCTTTGATGGACTTGCTGTTCAAGTGGCTTTTCTTAGTTTATGCAGTGTAATGTCTTTCAACCCAGACATGGTTGCTCTTCATGTTGTTCAGGTCTTTGAAGTTGATAGTCATGTCTGAGAGCTCAAATTGGTGAGTGTATTGTTTACAGTTGACCCAGAGTGTTAACTGCTTTTGGTGGTGATATATTTGCCTTTATGGTAATCCATCCAAATTAAGGGCATAGTTCATTAATTTTGCCAAAATGCAGAAATGTCCTTCTACCTCAGTAAGAGTCCCAGTCGTTTAAGGTCACTGACTCAACTTGTTTAGAGCTGTTTAACTACTTTAACACTACACTGTAAACACATACTACACACACTACATACTGTGACACACTATATACACACTACACACTCTAACACACTATGAAGGGACTACACAAACAGTAAAGAACTGTTAACACATAAATACAAAATATTGACTGAAATTGCAACTTAAAGATCATTAAAAATGGAAATGAAAGTTAAACAGCTCTGAAACACCAGAGTTTTCAATGACCAGTTTTTAATGGTGCTGTTATTAAAATATATGCACTAAATTTGTACAAAATGTGCAGAAAAAAATAAACTGTTTTTATCGAGAAATATTGTTCCTATTCATTATTTCCCTCAACTTGAGCAAAATGAGTTGCATAAACTATCAATAATGCTACTTTTTGCATGGACTTTTTTGAGTAGAAAATGTTTATGTAAACATTTACAACAACTTAAATTGGAATGATGAGATAACAATTTTTAAGGAATATTCATTAAATAATTAGTAAGCAGTACTTGATTTCTCTTTAATATATATTAAAAAAAACATCGTCATTGTACGTAATTTCTTGTTGTACCTGAAACGTATATAAGATACAACCAATGTGACAATTCAGTAATGTGAACAAAAAAATAAATAGTAATAAGTAATTTAAATTGGTGTTTTTATGCTGGACTAGTAGCAATTAATCAATTAACAATCAAGTTAGGACAACTTAAAAAGATCTATGCAAAAAGTAAACATACTTTTAGAGTAAACCCATTAATTTTTTTTAAGAGTGTAGGCAGGGGCAAATACTTTGAATACATTTTAGGTAGTATAACAACATCTTTGGTTGGTAGGTAGGTAGGTAGATTATTCTGGCAGTAATTCTCACAATGATAGAATATTAAGTGTGAAACTGATTTACTGAAATATATATTTTCAATATTGCAATTTTTTCATACTTTTGGCTGTTTTAAGTTTTTTATGCCTGCAGAAGCCATAGTAAACCTTAACTTGAGGTTTGCAAGCTCAGTGAATCAGATTTCAGACTCTATGGATTCTTGTGTCTGATCTTTTTTATGTGTAATTTAAAAAAAGGTTCTGCTCTAAAGAAGTACAATATTCAGTATTCAACCATAACAGGTTGAATATTGTAAACTTCTTCCGCTTTAATCCAAAATACAATAAATGTCGCTAAATTACACTGTAAATCTATCTGTATTTATGCACACAAAGTAGTCAGATGGTGTTCATCTTAAACCCACGTGCTACAGTGAAATATCTCACAGCACCTTGTTTCATCTATGTTGACCTACGTAGCTTATTTTATTATAGTTTTAATTGAAAACAGTACAAACAACTGCTCTTACCCTTTACTAAAGCTGTAAACTTCAAAATGTATTCTCATCCCATGTAAAAAAAAAAAGGAATTTAACTGCCTAAATAAAATATTTCATACTTCACTTAATTTGCTCATAACGTTGCTCTACATCTTCGTTCTCTTGTGGTGAGTTTTAACTGTCTAATTCCTTTCTGTATGAACTTAATACTGTATATTCGGCTTTGATCTCTTATATATTACATGCTATATATGTTACGTCTGATTGGTCAATGGAGACTGGAATGTCCAACCTTCTGAGCCAAAGTCCATCAATTTTAAAACACCGTTTTAGTGACTTAAATGAAAAAACCTTAGATTTTGTTTGTAAAGCATTTCAAAAGCACAAAACATTGCCATTATAAATATTTAACTGAACATTGAAAAATAAGACAAACCTAATACACTCGTCCATTAAAATATATTCTTCTATACATATGGATCTTACAACACAATTCATCGGTAATGTGCATGGGTATGCCTCTCTCTTTGGTTTGCAGAGTTACTCGACCCTCATCGGGGCAATGTTCTCAGTGACTTCAGGTAGACTAATTTGCCCAAGCTGACACTTCCCGTCATGCCCACACAGTCTGCATCAGTATTCACAAGCTGAGTGGAGGAGGCCATCGGGGACAGAAGGGGAGTGAAAGTGAAAAAGATACAACACTGCAGGGATACAGTGAAGCATTGAGCCTAGCAGAATGAGTTCACTTCCTATCTGTGCTTTCTCACCATAGACTCTGTTGGCATCTCTTTGCTTAGCGTATCATCACGGAAACAAAAAAATAAAATATCAAACTGCTCATTGTATTAACCACAAAGGAGGTATAGGAATTCAAGACTTCAGAGAGCAAGAAAAAACTCCAGAAACAAACAGGAAGTCTTACACAGGCAAATACAAACAGGTTGGGATAAAGAGAGAAAAGCAGTTTGTGTTTGGGCAGCTCCACAGTCCAAGGCCTCAGGAAGTGATTAAACCTTGTCAAATGTAACTGGATGAAGAGTGCAACCATATCTGTCTAATAACATGTGATTGTGTGTGTGTGTGTGTGTGTGTGTGTGTGTGTGTGTGTGTGTGTGTGTGTGTGTGTGTGTGTGTGTGTGTGTGTGTGTGTGTGTGTGTGTGT
>JAVLVB010000408.1:1938458-1951567 GCA_032876305.1 Orestias chungarensis | reverse complement strand
CCTACCTACCTACCTACCTACCTACCTACCTACCTACCTACCTACCTACCTACCTACCTACCTACCTACCTACCTACCTACCTACCTACCTACCTACCTACCTACCTACCTACCTACCTACCTACCTACCTACCTACCTACCTACCTACCAACCAGTCTATGTCTGTTTGTTTTTTCAATATACCCACAGCAAAATCAGAATACTCAGAAGCCTAAGAAGTGAGAGGCAAGCGGTGAATGTCCTGCAGTATTTTGTGATTTGGTTGTCCAGACAATGAGATCAGAAATCTCTCAGTTTGAACTTTAAAGCTGTATGGTTATCTGTTTCATTCAGCATCCCTTTTGCTACTACACAGTCCCTTCTGGATTTATTGAAGCCATTGAAGAGAGCACACAGTAGCAGTGAGATTTGAAGCAAGCTGCTGTTTAAAAGGCAAGCCACAGACCTACAATGTATTTTTTTTTAACCTTTGAGATTTAGCATGTCAATTCAATGCTTAGAGACTCCTTTCTCTGCAGCTCCTCTCCTTATTACCCTTTCTGGTAGAGTAGTTTTGCTCCTCAGCTTTCTTTTATCTAACCTTATATTCTTAACCGTTTCAATTCCTCCTTAGCTTACAAGCAGCACAGCCATTTTATTCTGTGAATGATTACATAGTCCAGTAGAAAGCACAAGTTCTGAACGCTCAATCGAATCACTAAGGTTTTGTCTATAATTCAGTAGAGTTTCACATTTCCCTCCCTGCATGGTCAGTTTCCCGTGGCCTATAAGGCTCAGACCCATTCTCTTCCAACCTGAATACATTTGCTCAGTGTCAGCAGTTTCTCCAGCAGCCTGGATCTCTTGTTTATTTTTGCCGGACACAGGGTTGAATAGACTTTAATAAATAGTGTGGCCTGAGAGTCAGGAAGCCATCTGAGCTCGTCACAACTTCTAACCTAGCTGGTGCACCAGTTCAGACCTGATAATGGATGTTCACTTTGTGGATATTCACCGCTCATGAATCTGCTGAAGAATCTCTACACATACGGGTCGACCTTCCTGAAATGTTCAGACCAAACCATACCACAAAGCATAATTACTTTTCAATTTAAGGTGAAAGATTGGACAACATATGTCATCATTCAGCATTGAAGTACAGAAGAACTTTTAGATTATGGTTAATTGAGAATGGCAAAAGTTGAGTCCTTAGGATTCATGTTCATGAAACAAACGAGAACAAATGTTACCCGTTCCTGTTCCTTGTGTCACAGGAACAGTAATTCTGGTTTCATAACCAGGCGAAGGGGATTTCCTCGATTTTGAGTATTCAAATTTCCGTTAGATGTTTTATTTTTTTTATAATGGTTGTTGCTCTCTTTCTTGATTTTCACTGTTGGCTGTCTGACGGAGTTGTGACCTTTACAGTGTCCCATGAAACATGTTATTGTCTTTAAAATGTTACCACTTTTATTTTTTTATTGCTTTGGACAAAGTAAACACATTGTTACACCTTATAAAGTCTATATTCAAAATTATTACGTAAGATTTTAACAGTACATTGGTGTACTTTAATCATTGACTGCTTCTTTAAAACTGTCTTTTGTTAAATTCTGAGAAACGTCCTCTGTCTTCTAAGTTATATATTTTTTTAAGTAATGACCTTTTCACATGGAATATTACCAAGTACTGTCGGAGCCTAGCAAACAAAACTACTGCTTAAAATATTTTCATCATCAGATTATAATTTATAGATATTTACCAGCAAACCTCACATAGATCCAGTTGCTTTTATGAACAAGCTAACAGTTTATTTATCCAGAAAAAAGTTGTAGCATTGTATATACACTGCATACCGTATGTCTGAGGGATAAACATGTCACAGAAAGGAGACAGAAAGACAGCAACAGAGAACAACACAACCTCTTTCAATGCAAAGCTTTGTGAAAAAACTAACAAAAAGGAATTGTTGTACCAAAAAAATTAACATATAAACAACAAGAGAGACACGTCTTCAATTAAATTCACAAATGACACAGATCCACCGTAACTGCATAATGCAAGCTGTGCTTTGAGGGTGTACTCCACTCCTGCCCTTTGACTATTTAATGCTAACATGTGTCATTGAGACACTTAAAGTATTAAGCAGGTGTTACAGATGGATAGACAGAATTTACCACTGCGCTCAGATAAGTGACAATATATAAATGTATTATTAAATAACTTATATTGTAATGTTCAAAATAAAATTAGGATATCATTCTACTTTTATTTTGTATTTTAAGATGTTTTTATTTGATTTAAAGAGTCATTGAAACATTTATTGACGTTACAAGATTTAGGAAAGTAAAAAATAAATAAATAAATAAAAAGGGAGATAAAGTGAAGAATAGATATTTTGCTGAATCATTTAAAATCATGACCAACAAGGAGAGTATCCCAGTTCCAAACTAGATGGACACATCACTTCATCTCAAGCTTTAATGGTACGATTGACTTCACTTTAGGTTTCAGGATTTAACTGGGAGTTACTGAAAATTCCTCAGTGGTTTCATCCGGTTTTAGTCTCTAGAGATTTGCATTAGTGTCCAGAAACACCTTTGATCATTCTGAAGACTTTGATTGGATGTGTGAACGAGGGGGCCACTTTCCCATTATGGATCCTGTGGATTAAAGGAGAGGGACTATTTATAATTTTGGGACTTGTTTTCAGGTCAGTGCAGGCTTTCAGTAGCAATCACACAAACACATTTCAGCGGCAGTGGTGCAGAGCAGAGGAAGGAGGCGGGCACCTGGGTATGGTTTCAAACTCAGTGAACCTATTACGACAGCACTCTCTGTTTTCAGTGGCTAGTTCCAGCAAAATGTGCCTGCATGAATAAAGAATAAGACCATTGGCAGGAGAGGGGGAAAACCCAGAGATCATGTTGTATAAATCACCTGAATAACTGAATGGGTGCTAGTAAAATCACCTATAAATAGGCCATTGAAAAAAACAAGAAATACATTATTTCATGGTTGATATTTATGACTTCAGACAAAGTATTGTAACCATGGATCTTCAAATTCAGAGCTTTAAAAACTACACTCAACACCAATCATCACGAGCAGAGCTTCTTTGCTAGGTCAGATCCATCAAGCTTCACCAACAGATGGTCTCTTTTTCCATTTCATCTATTCTTCACCTTTCAGAAGCCATCAGACCTCACACACATGGCCTCAGTGATGCCTGAAACAAGTTTCCATGCTACATTAAAGTGTTCAGCAGTGACAGAGAGTCTCTCGTTTAACAGCTGCCACCCTGGCAGCAGCATCGATTTGCCATTAATTTGTTGCACCTGACAGCCGACTCTGTTGGGCACCCTCCTTCTACGGGTCTTCACTGCTTTTTGCCATGGAGGGACATTTTTTTTGTCCGAATGATAATAAAGCTGAATATGGTTAAGGAATAGTACTGAACAGAGGCCTAAGGGTGTTACATTTAGTGGGTATGTAGGCCGGGCCACATAACTTGGTAGAAAGTTAGAAATGTAGGACACAAATCCCTGTACTTACCTGCGCTACGAAATGTTTGACATAACTAGGGCTGCACATAGGTCCAAATAAGCCAAAGCCTAAAAAATCAGCTAAATCAAAATTTAAAACAGGAATAAAAGGAATTTCCAAGTTCATTCAAAATGTTTTTACTCATGATGCCAGAGTAAGCACTGGTGATAAATTTATCTAAGGTAATTGTTGAATTAAATAAACATTTACAGCATTTAATAAAACGAGGGTGATTTACAACAAATTGAATTTATAGTTACTTAATGAAAACCATAATAAACCAATACATGCATGAACCAAAATGTGTTTTGTATGCATATGGACATGTGAAACATGTGGGAGTTGAAGTTTTTGAGTACGTGAGCAGGATTTATTCACAGAAATGTGTCTAATGTTTCATTCGTTTTCTCATTGGCTTTCGACAATCGTAATGAGAGAGAAGGACAATACTTTTTGCAAATGGTTTGGTGACGGCACCGGCATTTGTGGTACATATCCTGATAGTTTGACTATATTGAAAACTGGAGCGGGTAAATACTGAAGAAAAATGAGTACAAATGCCTGTCTTTTTGTCAAAAGATCAGGTGAAATGATATCTGCCAATTTAAAAAATGTTAACTTCGTCTTTGACTGAGCAAATGAACTAATCATGCACTATTCTTATATATAAAACATTTGTCAATGATTTAATTTAGTAAAATTTTATATGTATATTTGCATATATATACATATATACATATATACATATATAGTATACATATATATGCATACATATATATTATATGTATGTCATTGCAACCATACATACAAAGCTGTGAAACCAAAAAGCTGCAGATGATATTGAGAGAAAAAATACTGCTAATTATTGGTGATAGGCACTTGTATCGATGATGTTGACATTCACCTCACTAATGTGACTTGTTGTGTGTTTCCTAAAGTTTAAAAAGCAGAGCTTGCCTCTCAGAGGATTGACAACTAAAAAAGCAATGCTGATAGAGCTTCAAGCAAAGCACACTTTCTCAGAAGTTTGGTCCTGCCGAAACACTGTTCCCATCATTAACATGCAGGAAATCTGCAAGCACATATTCCTGCACACATCAGCAGGCAAACTAGCGCACACGGTGGCCTTGGCTTGCAAATAGGCAACGTTTAACAAAAAGCTTCGATAAATGAGGTGTGAAGGCTGGGCCTCTCACCTGTCAACATGTGACACCTAAAACCGTAAATTGTATCCCTGAGGGGATGTGCTTTTAAACAGATTGAATTTCTCTCAAGACCCAAGTTTATCCAGCTATTATCTTAATAAAAAACTCCCCTTTTAAAGATAGTTCAGGTCCGAGGACAAAGCCGAATGTTGACCCATAAACACGTTACAGCATATTTATTTAATCAACTGTCCAATAGAACCCAATGTCAGAATTTACTCTATGTATTTCACTCTAAATAAACAAGCAGATGAAGATAAAGTTCCATAACTGTCATCATTACGTGGCTAATACTGTTATAATCTTTTCCTACTTTATCCCCTAAAGAAAAACAAAGAGGATTTTTACAGACAGGCTCTCCTTTGTCAACACTGAATGTCAGCATCCAGGTTATCCTATCAGCTCCCTCTGCCTGAAACCTGAAACCATCAAACACTTGTTCTTTTGTGTAGGCTGGCATTTTACTGCGGGATTTCTCAGACATGCAGTGGACCCTATAGTTTGGTTTATCTCGCTTTCTGCTTTCCTCCTGGGGCTCTTCACTCCGTTTCCTCTCCGTTTGCACTTCTTTCTTTGGTTTTAACCATTATAATTTTTCTCTCACCTCTCCCGTTTATCACAGCTTTCCTGTCCTCTGCTCATTTGTTTCCTACTCCTAAACTCTCATTGTTCTGGCTTTCTTCAATTGTTTTCCCTTCATACCAATGAGACATTACTAAACTCTCTGGTACTGTGATTTTTGGACTTTTCCTCTCCTGTTGCTGTCTGGTTGCTTCTGCTTTCCCTGATTTGTTCTTCTATTAAGTTGTTTTGCAAAACTAATCTGTACTCTTCTATATTAAAATCCCAATTTAAGTGGCAAAACTAATATTACTTACTCAATGTCAAAAGGATAATAATGACTGTAAGACTCAGCAGGTACTTGCTGCTTGCATTGCTCAGCTTTCATCGGATGTTAAAAAATAATGTTAAAAAATAAATTCACACAAGCCTGTCTGAAGAAGGTGCCAAAGTCTTGTATGGGTTAAAGATGAACATTGATTTCGCTAATCAATTTTGAAAATTACTACATTTAAACATTTATTTTTGCATTTTGCTTTTTTGGAACAATAGGCTTTCTGCAGGCTGGAGATACTCAGACTGAAAGTACTACCTGCCTCGTTTCTCATCATTTAATGTTTCTAAGGCCAACCGATGTGCTGTATTTATTCAGATCAAATATAGGTAGGGATAATTCTCTCATATAAAAATAAAATTTTCCAACTTTGAGAGGGAATACATACTTTTATTCCAGTAATTATATCAGGTGTGCATGTTGAGAGTGTTAAATGCCCTTTTTTCTGAGCTAAGTACCAACTTTTAATTTCTGATTCCTGTCCTTGCCCAATGTTGCTGATCATTCCGCCTCTTGGTTGAATTGAATATTATATGTGTCAAGCAAGTGCTCGAACACTTGAAAACATTAAAGTGTGTTTAATATAAGGTAAATGCAACAATTATTTGCCTTGGTGAAGATATCTAGCTCTGGAGAGGCCTGTGTACAACTAAATGTTTTGAGTAGTTTGTTTAAAATTACATTTGCAATACTTCTGTAGATTTGTTTTATCTAGGTATTATACAGTCAATTTTCTCTCAGTCTCTCAGCCCAGGAATAACACTGTTGCAGAACTGGATACTTCCTAAAATGAAAGACCATTGCATCCAAGGTGCACAAAGGAGCGTTATTAGAGGCCTTATCTGACCTTCCTTTCAGTAGCTGCGTAATTTTATGACCATTAATGCCTCTAAAGAAAGTGTTTACATCTGTTTTTAAACAGGTTGTATTTCATCTCGTCTGTTAAGGTTTTCTGCATAAATGTACTTGCACAATTTTTACATTTTCTTGATATGGCTCTATTCAGTTGCACATTTGTGTGCTATGTTTATTATATAAGTTTTTTTTACTTTAAAGCTACAATAAGTAACTTTTTAACCTACTTAGAGTATTTTCAGTACTTTTGTGATTATATAACACTCACAAAAAGTTATGGATATTTGGCTTTCGGGGAAAATTTGTGGAAAATGTAAAAAGTTCCCGCTACAGTGATATCATATCACGAAAGTAGGACATTTAAGTAGAAGGATTCATCGTTGATTTCCTCATCTCAAAGAATTTGATGAAACAAAAGTTAACAACAATGGTGTGTACACCAAAACAGAAAATGTCAACGTCTCAATAACTAGTCATGTGCCCTTGAGCATCAATTACAGCTTGACAACGACTTGTCATGCTGTTCACAAGTCAACATACTGTCTGCTGAGACAGGGCATCCCACTCTTCTTGAAGGGCCGCCCTCAGGTCATTGAGGTTTTGGGGTGCAGAGTTTCGAGCCTCTACACGGCGACTCAGTTGATCCCACAGGATTCAATGGGATTCAGGTCTGGAGAAAGTGCAGGCCACTCCATTTTAGGTATACCAGTCTCCAACAGCCGTTCCCTGATGATGTGACCCAGATGAGCTGGAGCACTGTCATCCATGAAGATGAAATTAGGCTTGTGTTGTTCATCTAGGGGCACAATCACTGGATTAATGATGTTATTCAGGTAGTATGGGCTTGTCACTGTACCTTTCACAAAGTTTAGGGCAGTTCCTAACAGACTGGACACACCAGCGACCGCCACCACCAAAAACACGTGTGGTGACAACAGTGGCTGATGCATAGCGCTCTCCTAGACGTCTCCAATATCGTTGGTGGCCATCATTTCTGCTCAACGTGAATCGTCTTTCATCAGAGAACAGCACTGAGGCCCACTGGTCCCTCTTCCAGCGTAAATGCTCCCTTGCCCTTGCAAGATGATGACGCCTGTGCCTGCTAGTGTGGTCAGGTACCCTTGCAAGTCGTCTAGAACGCAGACCACGCTGATTTAAACGGTTTCGAATGGTCTGACGTGACACTTGGGTGCCTCTCACCTCCCTTAAACGTGCCTGGAGTTGAGTGGCATTCATCATCCGGTTTCTCAGGGCATTGTTCACAATGTAGCGGTCATCAGCATGGGATGTGGCCAAAGGACGTCCACTTCTATGCCTTTCTGTAACTCTTCCAGTCTCTCGGTATCTCTGTTGCAACCTGCTGATGAAACTCTGAGCTCAGTGGCCAAGTCCGTCTGAGAACATCCTGTATCCACCAAGGGTGAAGGTTTGTTAGTGTTGGTTTAATTAGACTACAAATTTACCAATTACCTTTAACTTTCTGCTGGTAAATCTTAAGTTCTAGACTGTAGGAATATAAACAGTGTTTTTTATTCTATTGTATCTGATTCTATTCTATTGTGCTGTATTCTGAAATCCTCTCTCTGACATCTGTACTGAAAACATAACATATAGCATGAAAGTTACTAAAAACCTAATTTCAGCTTATGAAGTAACTCTGGAAAATACACAAAGTTTCCTGTCTTTAGCATTTTTGCATATCCTTATGTTGTGGAAGAAAAATGTTTGTAACGTACTGTAAAAAACTCAGAGCACGGATGTTTTTGGTTACAAATCTATTGGTTTCCTCATTTATGCAATCAAAATTGCAGCTCTCATTTTATAAAAGTTTAAAAATTACAACTCCTTGATTGTAAAACCAAAATAAGTCATCTATCCCATACTTTGACGACAGGTTTCTTACTACAGACAGAGCTTCAGGTAAGGGCTGTACAAACAAAAAACTGTATAAAAGTAATATAGAACCTCAAGTTCTGTTGATGCAAAGGCACAAGCAAACCATCAAAGTTACTTTCAGGAGAAATACTATTGCTAAGTCTCGCTGCAATCTAAAAAAATCCATTGGTTGTGTAGTCACATGTCACACTAAATGGCGTAAATGAACAACACAGTAAATCTCTCCCTGTCCCTGACTATATTTATTTGTTCTGATTTAAAACTTTTACCGTCCTGTCTTTTCTTTTTCAGCAATATAGCCATCTTGCTTTTCTACCTCTTTTAAATCCCAGTACTCTCTTTCTCTCATTTCCCAACAAGCCTTCATTCTGTTTGTATGGAAGATGAGGTAAAAGAAAGGAAAAGAAACCCTCTAACCCTTCCCTCATCTCCTTTCTTTTTTGAAAGCTAGCCTTTGTGAAGCTGCTGGGAGCAGCTCCAGTGTCTCCAACCGCAGCCTGGGCTCTTTTCATCGGGAAAGGTTTGAAATCTAACTGACCCTATTCATGCACTGCCAGGCCTCTGCCGGCACTCATGCTACATAATACGAGGCAATGCAGAGGCTGGGGAATGTGAGTTATTTAGAAAAGAGGGAGAAACTAGCATAAAAGCACAGAGGGGAGACTGGATCACATCAGCAGAAAGCAATTAAAATGCAAACATTTTTGATGTACCCTGAGCCTCCCTTTCCCTTCACAGTGTGTCTTCATCTGAAGGTCAGCATTAAGTTACTGTAATGAGTTGCTCAAGAATTCAGTTTGACCTAACTTTAAATTTGAGGTTCAAATCTGGTACTAACATTTCTTCTCACTTTGACCCATCTTGTCCATTAGTTATGCAGTGTTTCGTCCTTTTGTTCTGCATTTCTTAGGGGATCGTTGTCTGTAAAACAGTTTGCCTGTTCCTTTCTGAGCTTCTCCCAGTGGGATTCTTTTTTTTAAGGGACAAAAGAAGCCTTTCTGGAGATGCCATTTTTCTCTAAGGTCATGGTTACAAGAAAATACCTACCATTGACCTCTTCAAATTTCAAGCCTCTTGTCAATTGTGCAAAAACTCAAATCACAGCCGCTAACATAATTTCAAAATCTGAAGAAAATCCCCAACTTAAAAAAATATTGTTTTCTTTACACAATGTATCATTTATTGTTGATATTATCTAGTCACACTGATAGATTGAATTAGTTTTAAACAGTGTAACTGACAGGACCCAGTGTGTCAGTTTTCCAGTCAGATGTACATTTTTATGTTCAGTACATTTTTATTGTCAGTCCACACCTTTAAAACTTATTTTATATGTGTATGAAATTAAAATTAGCAAGCAGATTTCTCATTACATTTGCAGATAATGCACTCATCCCCAGTAGAGATGCACCAGTCAGTATTTACGATCAAAGTTTCATTAGGATTTTGTAAAGTCGGTTGTGATTCCAATTTTTCTTTAACATCTACAATAAAAGGTCATATAAAAACCCTTTAACAAACATTTAACAAATGTTCTTTAACACTCCTGGCATTATTGCTAATTAATCACTAACTTTGCAGCAGAGACGACATTGTTAAAAGTGCAGGCATTGTACAACAGGGTTTTAATACCATTTTAAGAAAAACACAAACTGTCATAAATATCTTTTTACATCTTAAGCTATTCCTATCTTTTATTCAAAATTGTAAAACACAGCAAGATAGATGTACCTTTTCACAGCCCTTTTATCTGCTAAATGTCTTGCTCTCTTTCCCCTACTGAATGACTTTGATACACATCTTGGCTTTTATTTGTTGCTGTACACTCTTAGCTTCTTCCCTCTCTCTTTTGTCTTGCACATTATTTTAAAACACATATCTGATGTTGAAAAATGCCCACTGAGCTTTCTTCACTTAATAACATTACCCTCTGTTGTCACCATGAGTTAGTTTCAGCTATACATGGAGCAATATCTAAAAAAAATTCTAAAAAAGTATCTGACAGGCCAAATCCCCAATTTGGGTTGTTTGAACTGAACATTGTCAAATTCAACTCACAAGACAGTTTCTATTAGCATCTTGAGTTTTTAGCCTTTTGGATTGGATGATGTTTAGATTGTTGTTGTTGATGATTGGGACAAAGTCTGATAGGAATTCCCTAGTTGTTTCCTATCACGGGGTCTTCAATCATTGGAGACAGCTGTTCTAAAATAAGAGTGTTTAGCAACTAACTACTTTCCTAATGTTTGTGTGAAAACAGCTTTATTTTTTTACATAAAACTACTCAATAAAACTACTCAGGATCAGGAAATGTAAAACAGCCAATTGTTTGGGTCAAATGCTTTTTATAATGTGTCCAGGTATGTTTGATCAGATTGGGTTTCTGACTTGGCTTCTAAAACACATTTTTCAAGTTTTCTGAAAGAACTTTATTTGTTATCTTGGGTGAGTATTTCAGGGATGGAATATTGGAAAATGTTGTATCTTTGAACTTATTTTTAGGAAAAGAATGCAGATGTTCTCCATACATCATGATGTTAAGACAACACTGTTTACGACACTGTGCTGCTCCTGTCACAGAATGACAAAGATCTGTTTAAAATATTGGCCCTATCTCACACTCTCCAGTGACCCCAACTTTGGTATTTACAACATAGAGTTTACGACACACTGTCTTTGACCCTGTGGCTGAGCAGCTAATATTTTTGGTTTTTGACCAATGACTTTCTTTTGCACACAACATGATGCTGACACCAATATGGTTTCTTTTAGGAATGCTCTTGATCAATTTCGATGTTCTTACTGGTTTCCTGGCTAGCATTATTTTAAGTAAAGTCCTTTTTTTAATCTGACCACTGTTTGTGTAAATGGATTTCCTATTCCAAGTGAAAAAAAAATGAAATTCTCAAAAGTCTATTAGTAATACTCAAGAATGTAAAGGAAAAGAGAAGTGTTGATACAAGAGTGTAGAGCTGGCAGATAAATTTAACATTACAGTTTGGATGGTTTGTCTGATCAGACAATTTCAGCTGTGAAAAGAACCTATACTTTCAGTTTTTTTAGTTTTTTTATGTAATATACTGTTATAGTTATACAGAAATTAAAATATAATTCACATTTAATCTCATGCAACATTCTTTTATGGTCATGTTAGCTCAGATAAAACTGGCAGTCAGTGTCATCTAATCCATTACTAATAGAACCATAGTAAACTAAGAATATGGAGAAAATGTGCCTGTGTCAATACAGACAAGCCCACTGTTCTGTGTTTATTCTGCTCAATAGGACAACCCTGAGGCTTTGCTAGATCATAATGGGAACAGCAAAGTGTGAAATATCTTATGCAAAGAAACCAGGCGAGTGATGTAGCACAGAGCCACTGTTTGGCACTAAACTGAGAGGGTCAGCAATAAATGAAGAATAAAGAAAACAAGGCACCAACAGCAAGTTTTGCCTGCTGAACTACAAATCAGGTGCCTTACAAACCTGGCTGAGCAAGGCACAATTGTTTGCAGAATGGTTTTGTTTCACCGAGAAGAAGAAATGAACATTGAAGATGGTTTTACTGATTCAGCTTTCCGTGTGTGAAAATAAGGTATCAAACTCTCAGCAAACAATATCAAATGGAAACTGAGATAGGTTTAAGTCATCTTTAGTAGATGATTTAGTGGAGTCTCTAAAACAATCTATAGGCAAAAGTTTAACGGGCATGAGCATTTAAACAGAAAAAAGTCTAATGAAAACCAGAGCTGACACTTTGATACAATCTGCTGTGTTTAGCAAACCACAAAAATTGTTTCAAAATGTTGCAATGCACTTTTTCCATAACATAAGCATTACCAAGTTTATGAGTTATATGAGCTCTATTGTGGTTGGTGAGCTGTTGTGAAATTTAAGCAACCTTGCTTTTAAGGTGTATCCAGTCCATGCATACCAAAAGAAGGAGCCATGATCCGATAGTCTGCACAAAACTTTGGTGTCACTGTTAAGTTGGAAGATGTTGCAGTAGACCGGTGCGTAGCTGAGAGAAAAGCAGAAGCAAACCCTCTTGATCCAATCCTAGGACAATCAAACTAAGGAAGGTGGATGCCTTTTTTTATTGCAACTTTTACTTGCTCTCATAAGAAACTGCTCGTAACAGAAATAACTATTTGCTGGAAACAAGGGGCTCTAAAATGCTTTCTCAGTATTATAGCTGGATAGAAGCTTAAAGATACGATTAAAAACTTTAAGGGGTGCTTGGACTACAGCTACAGTTCCTCCTGTATATAAACTAGTTCTCTGAGCTGTTTTGGGCATTTATTTAAGTTCCAGTTTTTACTTTTTAAAGGAAGAAGACAAATGGAACTATCCTGCAGCATCCATAAAATAATGAGTTACAGCCATCATCTTTTCATAATCCTGTTTATAGGAACTTTGCTCTTGGACCCCTGATACACACACAATAGGAGCTAAGCAAACACCAGCACAAAACCTTCCGGGTACATTCAGCAACACTAGTGTGACGCTCAGGTTTGCTCTGTGACCACAGTCATGACTGTTGAGCATGAAGAGGGCTGTGGGTGGTACTGGCTGTGAAACAAAGGTGTGTGGTGTTCCGGTGGGAGGCGGAACATATTGCCTTCACTTTAGTGCTTTACACACACACACACACACACACACACACACACACACACACACACACACACACACACACACACACACACACACACACACACACACACACACACAC
>JAVLVB010000408.1:1898474-1929642 GCA_032876305.1 Orestias chungarensis | reverse complement strand
GATCTTGGATGGGTCTGCTCGGATCTGCCCACCCTCGAAGATGTAGCCGAGAAATGCGATGGATGTTTTGTGAAATTCGCATTTCTCGGCTTTGACATAAAGACGATTTTGAAGGAGACGTTGGAGGACCTGACGGACGTGGGATTGGTGTTCGGTGGGGTCTCTGGAGAAAATGAGGATATCGTCTAAATAAACAAAAACAAAAACATTAAGGAAATCACAGAGAACATCGTTTATGAGTGCTTGGAAAACTGAGGGAGCATTACATAAACCAAAGGGCATGACCAGGTATTCAAAATGTCCCAGGGGTGTTTTAAAAGCAGTCTTCCATTCGTCCCCCTGGCGAACATGGACGAGTTGATAGGCATTGCGGAGGTCCAGTTTAGTGAAAACAGTGGTTTTGTGTAGTGACTCAAAGGCAGCAGTTATGAGTGGTAGAGGGTACCTGTTCTTTATGGTTATGTTGTTAAGCCCTCTGTAATCAATGCAGGGTCGGAGCGAACAATCCTTCTTGGAGACGAAGAAAAAGCCCGCCCCTACGGGAGAGGAAGAAGACCTGATAATTCCAGCGGCGAGGGACTCACTTATATAGGTCTCCATCGATTCCCGCTCCTTGCGTGAGATGTTGAAAAGACGGCTGGATGGCAAGGGAGCGACGGGAAGGAAGTCAATGACGCAGTCGTAGGGTCTATGGGGAGGCAAAGAACAGGCCTTACTCTTATTGAAGGCCTGTTTGAGGTCCAGGTACTCCTCAGGTATATTGCTGAGATCCTGGGAATCGATGGAGACATCTTCCTGGGGCGGGCTAGGAGGAACGGCTGCCTGGAGGCAAGAGGAGAGGCAGTTAGGGGACCAGGAGGTGATGGAGCAGTCTGACCAGTTTATGGTAGGGTTATGTGTGCGGAGCCAGTCGAACCCCAAAATGATGTGAGGCTGGGAGGAGGAAAACACGAAGAACGACCTGCGTTCCTTGTGATTACCTGAGATGATTATTTCAACAGGGTTCGTGACATGAGTAATCTGGGGAAGGGATCTGCCATCCAAAGCAGATACCTGGAGTTGAACGGTGAGTGGGGAAATTGACAGCTGGAGCTGATCAACAAGGACCTGAGGGATGAGGGATTGTTCAAAACCAGAATCTATCAAGGCTGACAGATTTATCGGTTTCTGGTTGTGAACGATGGTGGCCGGAAGAAGAAGACGGGGCTGACTAGGACTAGGAAGTAGATCCGTCTGCTGCCTAGCATTTACAGACGGACCCTTCTCGGGGAGTGTCATCTTACCACGGGTTGGGCAATGGGCGATGTAATGGCCAGGTGTCCCGCAGTAAAGACACTCCCTCGACTGCAACCTCCGTTCCCGTTCATCCGGGGCTAACCTGGTTCGTCCGACCTGCACGGCTCCGGTCCCGGGGGTGACGGCCTGCGGGATTCATATCTGAGAGGGGTCTCTAGGTACTGAGCGGAAGGCCGAACAACTGCGGGAGCCTGACTAGCAGAGGTCCTGTGGCTTACCTTTAAACGGTCTCTTTCCCTCAGACGACCGTCTACACGGGCAGCCAGAGAGATGTAATCCTCTAGCGAAGGATGCTCATCAAATAGCGCAAGTTCTTACTGTAATTGTTTATTAAGTGCATGGCGAAATGAACTCTTTAACGAGTGAGGATCCCATGTCAACCGGGCCGCCAGAGTTCCAAACTCTATAGCAAATTCGGCCACGGTTTTGGAACCTTGTGTTAATCTGTGCATCTTTCGAGAAACTGTTGAGGGATCGGTCTCGTGACCAAATACCCTAAAAAATTATTTTCTGAACTCTTCGAAGGACATACTAAACTCGGGTAACGGTGGAAGCGCGATTCAGCCCAGCTATGCGCTGTTCCGGACAATTGACCGATAACAAACGCTATTTTGGCGTCATCATTGGGAAATGAATGAGGCGAGTGGGCAAAAAGCAGAGAACACTGCATCATAAACCCCTCGCAGCCGCCAGCACTTCCGGAGTACCTCTCAGGAACCGGAAGTGAAACCCCTCGGTGAACCGGAACCGGAAACTCCCGGTGGGAAAGTGGCGGTGACGGGGGAATGGGAACGGTGGCGCCCTCATAGGGTGGAGGGCAACTCTCAGAGGCCTTGGGACTTAGATTCTGGAGAAGAGAAGTGATTTGATCCAATGTCTGGTTCGTGTTGGCCTGTTGTTCCGATAGGGATCGGAGGACTGACTCGTGGGAGTGAAGCATGGTGGATTGATCCGAAACAATTCTCCTGAAGGCCTCCCGTGGGTCTATTTGGCCTGAGTGTTCAGTCATGTCGGGTTTTAAATTTCTGACCCACATAAAACAGAGACTCTCAGGAGAACGGTACAATGATTTATTGAGGGAAGTGAAGTGAGAAGGGGAATCCGGCGGGGATCTTGCAGCGGTCAGTGAACGGCAGAGAGTGGCGAGAAACGGGACACAGCAATGAGTGGCGGAAGTACACGGCGGGATCAGGAACACTTCGACGAGGGAGACCGGGAACCTCTGAGAGCGAGGACAGGCAAGGTGAGTGAAACAGATGACGGGGCGAGTAATGACAAGGAACGATCTTACTTGAGTTGTGGATTCTCGTGTCGCCAGGGGGAATGTCCGGGGTGAGTTTCTGTCCGATTGAAGTGATGTGGTCCGGGGGGTTTTAACAGCTGATGAGGCACGCTGGAGCAGGCAGATTGAGCAGAGCCAAGAGGAGTGGAGATCACCTGATGGGAAGATGACCGGAGAGAATCTTGGAGGAGTTGGAGATGGAGAAGTGAGAACAACCTGAGGTGAGACACAAGTGTTGTTAGAGGTGAGGGGAAAAACGCGAGATACAAAAATAGGGACACGGCTTGGGTCAAAATACATAGAAACAGGAAACTCTACTACGAGGAAAAAACTTGGAAAAAACGACTAGAACTACAAGGAAGCACTAGGAACTAGAATGGCACTGAGACAAGAAGTTTACCAATAGTAACAAACACTCAGGCTACGAGAAGCTGATCCACCACCCCTCTTATACTGGCTCAGTTGATCAGCGCCAACCAGAAGCACCTGGGCAGGACGGAGCTCCCGCCTGGAAGAGAGCACTGGTGACCCCCCGTGGCCACCTGGAGAACTGAAAAGAAAACTCACCCTGACAGGTATAACAATGTTTAAATATATATATATATATATATATATATATATATATGATAGGGGAGCAGCTAACAGAAACAAAACCATGTTGTGGTTTGCTACAGTTATGCTTGAAGTATTATCATAAGGACACACCTTAGCAAAGTTAGCTTTTTTGACTTGTCAGTGTGTTCATTTTTTCTTTTGTTTAGAATCACAGTTTTAAATGATTTCCTCAATTTCCTATGGTCTGATATCAGTGTAGAGAAAGATCGACTTTCTATGCATTTACTGAAACAACCTTTTAGTTTTTGTACTTCATTGGACTCATCCGTAACCCTCCCTCTTTAATTTTGTGTAACTGGACCTCATCTCACATTTGCCTCATCTTGCTTATCCAAAAAAAACCTGCTGCTAAAGTAAATCAGCCCATGAGATTATTTCTGCTTGAGCAGCTGAGAAATGTTCTTAATGCAGGACCTTGCTAAATGTGCATTTGGCCAAGATACAGCCCTTTCCCATGATTCTCTAAGTGCTTGTTTAACTGGAGTTGTATTTCTGCTCCAGCTTTGTTATGCTTTAAAATTGGATTTATTCTGAAATGTTTCATTTATTCTTACTGCGGATTTTTGGAAGAGTAAGAGGTCTAGGCAATAGGAAGAATGCAATGGGAGCATGAAAAGGAGAATAATTGTACGAGAGCGAAAGAGAGAGAGAGAGACAAAAAACAAAAGACGCCTGCACATTGCTGACAGAACAGCGCAACCATCTCATGACTTAAACATTCTGTGGGATAAAATATTCCTGCATTGCAAGGATACTTTTTTTCCTGTAAAACATGAAGCTTCAGCAGTGTGAGAAGAATGCATAAACAACCTAAAATATCAGTGTAGCGTAATCACTTTGTGCTGCCTTTGGTCAGATGGAGCTTCTGCAGAATTAAGTGAAAAGCATGTAGAAAACTGCACAATGCCAGAAACTACCCTCTTAAACTAACCCCTTAATGCATGCTTTTTTTGTTGTGTGACTCCTATGTCTTTCCCCAAAAAAAGGAAAAAAAAGTACAGAAATGCAAATCTATTAAATCTGTGGACTGCAAAAGTATTCATCCACTCTTAAGAAAAAAGGTGATTTTAGATAAAAGGTATATTGGGTAATTAATACACTGACAAGGCTTGATGCTGTTTAGCATATAAAAGGAAAATTTATTCTACTTCTTTTGCTCAGGAAGAAATTAGACCAGATCCAGCCAACACTGTTCAAACTACTAGGGGTGCATTGCAATACTGATGGTCCAGCAATGATCTCCTTCTGCATCCTACATAAGTTTATGAACAGTGAAGTGGTCAACATTCTAAAATAGAATGTGCTCTATTGTGCTTTAAAAGCACAATAGAGTTATTTCATCAAGAATAAATTTCCTATGGTACTAACACATTGCCATCGGTGGTTTTTGTTTTACTAAATGACACAAATATATTTATTAGTCTTAATCGTTTTTATAAGAAACATTGCACAAAACACGTTAAAATCAAGTCTGGAGTTACTGCATTAAGCGTTTTTCAATTTACTTCTTTAATTCAAGTAGAGTAGAAAGGTGGAAAACTAAAGTGAGGAGAACTAGGTGTTCTGGTACATTACTGGTATTGTAGCTGCTGCAACCAGCACTGAACACAAGCTGGAATGCAGTGAAGGTCAGATTCCAATAGAAATGTTTTACAGCTCAAGGCAAGTGAGTGGAGGGCCCAGAAGAGGGTTTGCGCTCTTGCTTGTCTCGCTGACTTCAGAAAAAGAAGAAAATTCCTCAGGGTTATTTATCTGTAGCCAGGTGATTTCCAAGCCTGCAAGTGTCACGCTGATACATAACATGAAGAGCAAGAGTTTATCTGCACTCAGACAATTTATACACAGCTTGGGGAAAATGCTTACAAAAGCAATATATTTTAATTAGTGTGCGTTCAAGTAATTATAAGGAAAAATAAATAAAAAGAAAGATAGTTTTTTTCTGAAATGGATTTACAGTTGAGCTGAGGGCAAAACCTGAATAATACCAACATTCCTAATTAATTGATCATGGACTTCCACAAGGTGATGTACATTTTTTGTGAGTATCTTTTATTTTTCTGCAAGAGGGTGTACCATTATACCCGCTCTCTGATCCTTTCAGCCCCTTTTCCATGAAACCAAGAACCCAAATTCTACAATAAAAAAAATACATAAATAGCTTGGCAATTATGTCAACTTTTGTGTTTATTTAACAAATAAAACCAGTTACTGTGTGAGATATCTGTGTTCATTTCTGGGTAATTCCAATATGCTCTGCAGTCACCACCAAGTCTGTGATAACAAAGATGATTATTTGTGAATCCTGCTCTCCTATCACTTTGAGACATGTAGGCATTAGCATTTAGATAACTCTACTGAAAATAGGACTCGGGGGAATTGAAGATGCTAACAAAATGCTAACAAAAAAAAAGAAAGACAAAAAGAAAGAAAAAGCCCCCCTGAATAATCAAAATTAGCAGTTTAATTAATGTTAGTTTGTCTTTGATTATAAATAGGGCAAAAAATGAAATTTTGAATAACAAGAACCAAAAGGTTGGTATTTTTGGTGTTTTAATGTCTGAAAACCTGAAAACATGAACCATCCTTCTTTTTAAAAGCACAATACATACTTTATGTATAAAATACAAAATAAAAAAAATATGATATATACCTTTGTGTAAAAATTTACAAAGCTCTATGTGATGATTGATTGCCTTAAATATATTTTGCCATTATGTAAAAATATTCTGCTGTTAAAAAGAAATATTAGGTTAGCTCAAACATAGAAATAAATCTTTCAATCTCAATATATCCCAAGCCTGAATGAAAGTGAAGTCAAAACTTCAGAAAAGAAATAGCATGATTTAAGGTGTTAACATGTTAGTATAAAAAATTCACACCATAATTCACAATATTTTGTTTTTGTATTGACTGAAGTCATCATTTTATTCTGAAGCAAATAATAATAACATTTAAAAAACGTGTTTGACAAAATCTGCAGATAAGTAAGGTAATCTGAGATTCTTATTTCACAGAGGTTCAATAAAACCCCATGATTATAAAACAATGTTGGGTCAGATATCTGAAAGTAGAACAACTTAGTTATGACACAGGTAGTAGCTGATTGATGTAGGAAAATCTTAGTTAAGTTACATATACGTTCTTGAACAAACAATGAATCAGATATTGCATGGACAATGCGTTTTGTGAACTCTGTGACTTTCACACAGATGTCTGAATGAAGCAAGTAAATGTTCACAATACCAACATCCTTTCTGATAAGGATCAACTGACCCTGACACACCTACAACTACCAAAGAACCAGGAATCATTTACTCACCTAAACATTAAGCAGCTCTACACTTTTCATTTCTGATTGGGAAGTCAAAAGAAACCTGACCAGCTGTTACGGCAGAATGGATGTTTACCGTCAATGATTGCCATTAGTAAAGCTACTGATTTGGGTAGAGCCACAAGAAGGTAGAGCACTTTATAATTCATATAAATCTTGTTTAAACAGTTGCTGACAAAGTTTGTACAACTACAAGGATGAGAGTATCAGTGAGGAAAATAAGACTTCAATGCTATTTGCATAAATGGTTTGATTCAGTAAAACTCTAAACAAAGATGGACCCATAAGGATCCCCGCTAAATTGTTCAAATTAAGGTATCTATTTTAAAATTAAAAGTAAACCATTAGAGTGGAGTTAGATAATTGTTAATTGTCAAATATTGACAACTTTAAGCAAAGTCATAGAGAAAGAAAGGATCAAATGATCTGTCAAATGTAATTCTGAAGTTTCTAATCTTGCAAAAGAGATCATAGTTTCAACTGTCAGCCATTTGATCATGTTTGCTTTATGAATAGCATGACCAAACAATGAGCAGATCATTGTGCATTGTCCAGGTTAAAGTAAGATGATTCCCACCTAGAAATAATATACTTAGTTGTTGCTAAATGGGAGCAGATGTTTGGTCTACTCTGTAACATGCCAGTGAGATCAATCCTTATTTATTTATTAATTTATTTCCTACCATTACTTTAGTATTTTACTCATGTGGGAATACTTGCATCCTTGCACGTATTCCCACAGGAAATACGTGCACGTATTCCCACAGGAAATACGTTTTACTCAGGATACACAGTGAAAACGTTTATCGGCTAGTTTAGCTTAGAGAAAAAACAACACTCCGCACAATCGTTTCTTCTGTTGACTGGCACAACTCCCGCGCCTCTCAGTCAGCCGTTTTATTTCGAACACAGGTTAACATGGTAGTTTGCATGCGCATCCGCACTGACGTCATTAGGCCATACACATCTAAATGGATGCTAATTAACATGGCTTTGCCCTTATAACAAATATGCTTAACACTCCCAATCAAATACATGTTTACAGCTCTCTTTTTCAACTGCATAGTGAAAAACAAAAATATACATAACTCAATTTGTACTTTACGTAATTACAGTGTAACCCATAAAACAAAACATTTCATATACTGGCAGATCTAAAAAAAACAACTAAATAATTAAAAAAAAAAAAATTCTTTACTTCATTTACATTAATTTCTTCTGCCAGTTTCCATTACTCTCCAAACAAATAAATCATGAATTTTTAAAATTTGACCTTTGACACTGTTTTAAAAGTACATCCTCTACCATGTCTGCAGTAGGACTGTAGACAACATTAATTTCCCTTCTATATGTGCACACTGCACAAAGTGATATCTTATATCCACAAGCTTGGTTCTATGTCTGCTACTGGGTTCTTTGATAACGCTATCGCCCCCTGGTTGTCCTCATAGATTTTGACTGGTAAATGCTGATTACTACCATCCATCCCTTTCAGTATTTGAACAAGATACATACTCCCACTGTTGGCTGCTTTCTGCTCTTCCATGAGATTACTGCACCAGTCTCAGTTAAGCTGAAACAATATCCAGTGGTGCTTCTCCTGTCGTTTTTGTCAGCTGCCCAATCAGCGTCACTATACCCCTCAAGCTGTAAGCTTTCCTCAAATTTTTGGTAGTTTAATTCCTGATCCCTAGGGCCCTTTAAGTACCTCAGTAAGGGGTTCGCAGCAGTCCAATGCTGTTGTTTTTGTTCTGCTAGGTGTTGTGATAGCTTACTAACAATCCGACTCAAGTCGGGTCTGGTACATGTCATGGTGCATATCAAGCTACCCACTATCTCTCTGTAACTTGTTGAATCAATTACATCACCATCATTGTAAAGATGTAGTTTATGCTCAGATAGGCTGGATCTTGGTTTACATTCAGACATTCCAAATTTGGCTAACATTTTCTCAATGTGTCTCTTTTGTATCATTTTGATTTCTCCATCACTGTAGTTAAAATCAATACCTAGGAAGTGTTTAAGTGGACTCAGATCCTTCATCTTTAATCTTGTCTTCATGCATTTCTTTCACATCTATCAGTGTGTTGTTATTGCTCGCTGCTATGATTAAATCATCAACCCACACGAACATTACGACTTTGTCATTTTCAAATTCTCTGGTGTAGACACAATGGTCAGCATTGTTTTGCAAAAAAACATTTTCTGTAAGGTAATCATGTAGTAACATATTCCAGTTGCGACCGGACTGTTTCAACCCATACAATAATTTGTTGAGCTTACACACAAGATTTTCACCTCTTTTTGACTACACTTCAAAAACTTTTGGTTGCTCCATATATACCTCACAGTCCATTGGAGAATGCAAGTAAGCAGTCTTTACATCCATTTGGTGAAGGATAAGATCCTCATGCTACTTGCATCTATGCTCGGACAGAGGTCATATTAGCAGTGGCTGAAAACGTCTCTTTGTAATCAATTCCTTTCACCTGACCGTCTCGAGTCCCCTGAGTCTCTGTCTCACTTGCTGTCTCTCGCTGTCCAGGAAGCAGACCTTGGCATCTCCCTCATCTTCCATTCCGCTCACCTTGGTTCCGTCAGCCAGCTCGATCATGTGGTCCTCGGGTCTGAAGCTCTTGTCCACCGTGTTGAACTTAGTGGCATCGTTAATCATATGCAATGTGGCACCACAGTCGACCATTAGCCCTTTCTTGTTTTCTCCTGACAGTCACTCATCTTAAAGAAAAATGAGGACTGTATATCCTTCTGTTCACCAGCTTTCTTAATCTTGTCTCGACCTCGGCTACGTCCATGGCCATGCCCTTTTCCTCGCTGTGATGCGTCCCATGCTCGGTCAACTCTCCTTTGTTGCATGTCGTTGGGGCATGCCCGGGCTATGTGTCCTCTTTTTCCGCACTCGTAGCACTCCATGTTGACCAAGTTCACTTTCTTTCTTCTGCTTCTCCCGTGCGCTTTCGTTGCCTCGCTTGTTTTAATCACGTTGTCCTCAGTCATGTCTCCTCTTCCATATTTCTCTGTACTCTGGAAGCTGTGTAGTTTATTTTTAAACTCGCCAAACGTCACAACATCATTTGTCTGTGTAACGTGTACAACGAACGTTTGTAGGACTTGGGTAGTCCTTTCACTACCATTACAATCATAAGTCTGTCAATAATTTGTTTGTCTGCTCTTCTTAATGATGTGAAAATAGTCTCTGCCCGAATTATGTACTCTGTAATTGTCTCATCGCTACCTCTGCAGAGTGAGGACAGTTCACAGTGAAGATTCACGACTCGTAGCTTGTCCTTCCCGATATAATGCCTTTCGCAGAATCGCTAATGCTTTTCTTATGTTTCGTTCTGCTTCTCTCATCACCAACGATAAACTTTTGTTGTTCAAAACTTGCACTAGTTTGGTGTACGCCTCACCATTCTTTGCCTCATCTTCGGCGAGAGCTACTTCATCCCCCTCGTCAATATCTGCCGTCTCCGTGATGATATCCCTGAGACTATGGAGTTCAATGTGGGCGAGAAACCTTGCTGCCCAAAGTTAATAGTTTTTCTCTTCGCCGTCGAATAAAAGTCTGCTCCACCTGTGGCCTAAGTGACTGGGCCCATAACCTGTGGGAATACTCGCCATCCTTTTGCAGCAGCACTTGCGTTTTACTCAGTATACACAGTGAATAACCTATCGGCTGCTTTAGCTTAGAGAAAAGACAAAACTCCGCACAACCGTTTCTTCTGTCGACTGGCACAACTCCCATGCCTCTCAGTCAGCCGTTTTATTTCGAACACCGGTTGACATGGTAGTGTGCATGCACATCGGCACTGAGGTCATTACGTCATACACATCTAAATGGATTCTGATTAACATGGCTCTGCCCATATAACAAATATGCTTAACAACTCCATTAAACTTAATATTGTTGTATTTTTGATTCGACTTCTGAATTGAGTGAATGTTATTATAAGGGTGGGAGATGCATAGCATTTGTTTCTGCCTCTTTGATCGTTTATTTCGATACAAACTTTAATAAGAAGGGGCAGGCTTAAAATCATTTTAAGACAATACCAAATAATATCATACATTCAACCAAGTTGGGTAGTGCAACCTAGTTAGTTTAGTTTATAATACACACTTGAAAATTGCTAGCTAGTGTATTTAAAATAAAATGTTAGCATGTAGACCTACTGGTACAGTATCTGACAGTATCTAAGCTGCTCTCTACTTCAGTTCTGCACTTGTACGGCAAACACTGGGCTGATGTGTATAGGGGTCAGCTTTCCATTGACAACATGCTAAATGGAAGATGGAAAACAAATCACTTTAAGTTGCTTCTTAGGAGACTTACATTATATGTTAATAAGCTGGTTACTTTATCGTTTCACTGAAACTGAAAACATAACGTTAAGATTGGTGTTAGTTATAAGACCAGCTAAGGATAGTTCATAGTTAATTGAATGCTTTTTTTTTGTGGATAGAATGTTGGACACAAGTGTTATCCATTGTTAAATAATGTGATTTTGCGTGCTTGTACTATTTTTAGTACTGTAAAAAAAAAAAGTAAAAAAAAAACAATTGGGAGAAATCTTTTTTGAGTTAGTTAAATCTTATACAGATTAAATGTGTAGATTTTCAGTAATCTAAAAACATTTTTTTTTTACTCAGGGAGGTCAAAAATACTTCTAAAAAAATTAAAAACTTCATTGTGACTTATTTGTATTTAAAAAAGGCCAGATGCAAATATACAGTGTGAAATCTCCCAGTGTCACGTTTCTCCCCTACCAGCGGTAGCAGAGAAGAAAAAAAGCTGGCATGCTTTAAACCTTGAATCTGGTTACCATGATTCATCATTTACAATTCATTCCCTGTTCCCAGGTGTCCCTTCCATATTACACTTTCTATTTGATCTGAACCCCCAGTCAGACTGTAATTATCGACTAAACCCTCACAGAGATCAATTTGACCTTTTGGCTAATAACAGATGTCGTCCTAATCATATCATAAAATGACTTCACTTTTGAGCAGAATTTCATTACATTGATTTTTTGTTTTGTTTTTATAAAATATGTCATATGTTCTGCAAAGATAATTTTTACAATCTGAATTTTATTCCACACAGCTTAACACTGCAATCATACACATAAAGGGACAAACAGCGGCACTTGCTTTTCAATGGCTTCATAAAAATAAATGACATTCTTCCTAGCGGGCTGTACTCACTATGTTTCTATCTTAAGCAAGAAGGAGAGGAGCAAAGGGAAGGCAATGAATGATTAAAATCTCACAAAAGGTTGGGAGAAGTGACAACATTGCTGCATGTCAATCAGCGGGATGCAATATGATCACCAGATTCCAGCTAATGTACACGAGGTTAAGATGAGGGAGTAGTAGGAGGGAGGAAAGGAGAAATAAAAGCGTAAAAGCCTGTCACGTTGCACAGCACGGTCAATTTCATGGCCCCTTAGAAGAAAAGAGATAAAATTTACTCCCCTGACAAAAAGGGTGTACGTTTGCAAGGTAACACTGATCATTATAGTGTTTTGGAATTTCCCCTTAGATGACAACTGTTCATAGGCAGTGCACGGACTAAGAATACTAGTGTGTAAAAGATCTCAAGGTTTAGGGGGCATTAGTCAGTGGCAGGTGGTAGTTAGGTTTTCAAGGCATGAAATTCCTTAGATATTTCGTAAAGACAGGAGAACAAATAAACAAGAAGAAGGTTCTGAGAGGACAAAGACCTCACCTGAATTGTAGGTATTACCTTGGTGATTGAAAGATAAGCTCTGGGGAAGAATTTCTGACCCGTCACACTTTTCATGAACTTGCTAAAGCAACTCATTCTGTTAACACAAGGTATTTTGTCACTGAATCCGACATGGTGGTAAGACCAAAACCCAAGTTGCATTTTGTAAATCATTACTTGTGGATGCACGTGTGTGCATGAGAACAGAAATGTGATTCTAAATATTTGTATTCATGTATGTGTGTTGGCAAAACTATAAGAAATGTGTGCCAGTAGGAGTGTGCTTTGTCTCTTCCTCATGCTTCCACTCACAAACACCCTCCCACCCCTGCCTGTCAGGAGTATGGGCCTCTGATTGGGGGCCAGCAGCTCAGTCGCCACAGAAACTGCACCAAAGCAAACAAAGAAGTGGACTATAGCTTAGGGACTATGAGGACACAAAGGGGCTAGGGAGCACAGTGGAAGATTTCAGAGGGGATTCAGACAAAGCTGAGCTGCAGCTACACAGCAAAGCTAAAATAAACAGTGCTTGTTGTGCCTCCTTTTAACAGCATGGCTTTTTAAAACTGGAATTCTCTAAAAAAGCATGTTGTACGCAAGCATGAGGAATTCAAATGAATGTCATCATCCTCGTGTCCTGGATTTCGAATTACATTATTCACAAATGCAAATGACTTTTGTGGAGATGTGATAAGTTAAATTGGAAATTTTCCAGGCTGTGCATAAATTAAATCAAAGTCATTTCAGTTCATCCTAAACTCATCTCTTAGCATTTTCTCCAGAACTTTTTAAACTGCACTGACTTTAATGCTGATTATTTTTGCTAAAGATCCATTAAAACACGATTAAACTTTGACGAGACCCCACACCAAAACAAATCAATCAATAATGTTAAAAAGATAAGTGTTATAAGATGTCTGAAGACTATTATTATTATAAATTAAATATCACCATAATGGAACTCACATTACTACTGGCGGGACTAAGGGTTTTGAATAAGTACTAGTGGATATATATTTTTAAACACTCTTTAACTTCAACTTTAAAAATGTCGTTCAATGTGAAGTAGAAGCTGAAACTGGAACAAAGAGGAAGTCAGTGGGCTAAAGAAGGATATTACATTTTCTTAGGGGCTGTGGTTGGTCCTATCCTAAGGGACTCATTAAGAATGGCCTTGACAGTAAGGGCTCTCACTGTGCAGCCCTGATGCTGAGATCAAACGGAGTCCTATAGGTGAGGGCACTCTGAATGGCCTAAAGCTGGCCATTCATCCTTTAAAAAGACAGGAAATCAGGCTAAATGGAGGCCCAGCTCCTCTTCTGTGCTGCTAAAGATGCTTCACAAGTTGCAGATTTTTTGCAGTGAAAATTTTCAAGTGGGCATGGGCCATTGATGGGGAGTCCAGATCCAATAAAAAACAGGATTACTTGTGGTAAAGAAACACACCTGCAATTCATGCAAAGCCTGGCTCTCTGCCTAATCACTAACCGCTGGCAGGGCAATGGAATGCTTTTCTTACAAAGAAAACTAAACCCAAAAAAATGTTATTTTGGAAATTTGTTAAGCAGGTTTTTACTTGCCCAGTATGAATTTTCCAATGAAATTTCTTATGGTATTCAAATTTCACTTAGGAAACAAAAGCCTTTTGTTTGACTATTCCAAAACGTTGTTTTACTTAAGATTTACATTTTTTGGAAATAAACTAATAGCAAATTTCCCAATCATTTTTTTTGTCTTTATCAGTATAAGTTATTTTAGCGAACCTAATATAAAACCGCCTACAATGTTACAAAAATTCATTGTTATAGGAGCTGAACGACACAATAATGGCTACAATTACAGATGCTGATGTTATTTGTTGTTAGTGGTCAGAAGTTTGCAAAATAGCAAAAACCTACAACAACATTATAGAGAACTAAGAATCATCTCTTCAATTTATTTATTGTCTTCCAATTATTTGAGGTTGAGTCATCCTTAGCATTGAGACCCAGACTTCTATCTTCCCATCCAGCTCATCCCAAGACATTCCCAGGCCAGCCGAGAAACATAGTCCCTCCAAAAGTGTCCTGGGTCTTTGCTTGGGCCTCCTCCAGGTGAGACCCTCCCGGAAAACAGCACCAGGGATGCGTCCAGGAGGCTTTCTAATCAGACGCCTGGGCCACCTCAACTGGCTCCTTTCAATATGGAAAAGCAGCATTTTTACTCTATGTCCCCCCTGGATGAGCAAGCATCTCACCCTATCTTTAGGAAGAGCCCAGACACTCTGTGAGGAGATACATTTCAGCTGCTTGTATCGATGATCTTTGTTCTTTTAGTCATTGCCCAATGTTCATGATGATAATATAGTGTTGAAATGTAAACTGGTAAATCAAGAGCTTCCCTGCTTGACTCAGCTCTCTCTTTAGCATGATAGAGCAGTACAGATCCTGCACCAACAGCACACCTCTTCCACTACAAACAGTATTGGTGGTGTACCCACAAAGACCAGAATCGCCTTAAAGGCCAGAATCGACTTAAAGCTATTCTGAAGTAATTTGCCATGTCCTCTCCAATGCCCAAGTTTTTGCCTCAGGAACACACCGAGCACCTTGTCAGATAAAATGACAGTACACACCTGACCCCTTTGCCACCTCCGACGAGTGGTGAGCCTAATGGGAGGATCACCCATGTCTCCTCTTCTCTGGCAAACGGACACTTGCCAGCATCTACCCATTCCTGGCCTGGCACCAGAGTGTGGTCCCAATAACCCACGTCCGGTTGACGGAACACTGAGTCCATTTGTTTAAATCATAAGGGGTCAGGACTAAACAATTTGTTTATGACAGGAAGAATGTGGTTTTCTTGCACGGGCCTTCTATAATGTGCTTTTAGTTATTTCTTTGTAAATAAACAGAATCTAGAACTCTGTGCTAAAGAGCAAAATTCATTCTCACACCATCGCACAACCTCTGCCATAGATTCTTGATAGATGCAAGAAAATGCTCAGGTTCCATAAAGTTTAATTTTGGTCACTAGAATTGAAAAGATATTATTCCCAAAGCCTTGGCGGTCATTTTAGTGTTTTTTTGGCAATTGTTAAAATACCTTCTTGTTATTATTGGTGAGCAGTGAGTCTTGCTACCAGACAGCTTCTCTTTACGTGATTTTGTTTGTTCTACAGGTCAGTAATGTTTGAGAGTAAAGTTTTACTACTTTCATGAAGTAAATTGTGGTTTTCAATATTCATGTTGAATTTACTCAATGTATTTTGCATGAAATTTGTCTGGGGGTTTAAAACATGCAATTGAAAAAAAAATAATAATAAAAAAGAAGAATCTGTTAGAGGATAAACACTTGCTTAGAAGTTCAAGTGTGAAATTAAAACCGCTTTTTATTCAACTCAACAAGCTGGGTTTCAGTGTGCACGATTAGGTCTAAAGGCTCAAAATGAGGAGCAGCTGCATAGTTCCCTTTCATCTGTTGGCTTTATACTCTCCATCAACCTTTGCCTCTAAGCTCCAGAGCAGATACATGATTGATAACCCTGCAGCTGGCTGGTTCTAATTTTATCTTTTGTTAACTCTGGGACTTTGAAGCAACAGGTAAATTGGGCATCGAAGTCAGAGTCTTTGCTGTAAATAAGCCCTGATAAAGTATACACCGAAGCGACAAACTATGAATGACATGCTTTTGACAGAATGGCACACAATCTATATGGCTAGAGGAATTGACTGAGGAAATATGACTTTTTATTCAGAGCCAAATGAAAAAAAAATCATGACGTACTTTTGGTGTAAAAAATGCTTTTAAATAAATCATCAAAAGTTAAAAGAGAATATCCATTCTTTATCCCACCATAATTTTTGTACCCCTATTTTAAGGGACTAGAAACTGATATATTATCTTTTTTGACTGAACAAATGAAGTTAAGTGCCGGGTATCTAAACAACGACCTAGCTTCACCTTTCGTATTGCTTCATTACTCTGTGTTGTGAGTGGGTTTAAAAAAGGATTATTAATTGTGTAGTTTGTTCAGTTCAGAGAGATTATTTAGCTTGAAGGAATTCAACTTTCCTTAATGATATTTCACACTTGGCTCTGAACCCTTTAAGCATGAACATAGATCACATAACATTCCTTATAATTTGTATGTCACTGGTAAATAACATGTGCTTGAAAAGTGGTTTTGAACAACATAATTTGATCTATTATGATTTCCCAAATGGAAAAACGGTTTCCCAAATGGTCCAGGAAAGCATCATTAACCACTGCTGTGGCAGCAATAATATATTTGTCCCATTTGTATAGATTACAAACTAACTGATACCAATGTAAATATAAAATATATTATTTGTTTTATCTGTTAAAGTCCTAGTTGTTAACCTAACACATTGGGTAGTAAATAGGGAGAAAGGAAATACTGTTTGTATGACTTTTTCTGAATATGCTTGTAATGTATTAAGGAGGTGGCTCTCCATCTCAATCTGAACGGCACAAATTAAAGAAAAGTTTTTATATTGAACCATGAACCAGTCTCAACATAAATAAGTGACATTTGCTCAATAATGATCACCACCTCTTTCAACACACAGCATAATCAATTAAGTATTTAAGATTTTACTTTTTGCAATTAAAATCAATTTAAATGATTTTTTTTTGTTCCTATATATTTTATTAAAACTCGTTGCACTTTGAGAAATGTCAAGGAATCAAGGAATCAAGGAATTTTTTTTGTCATCACATCACATGTGGTACATGAGGTGGGACGAAATTCTAATCCCCCGGTCCAGTTTACACCCTGTTAGGAATTTTAAATCATATAGTAAATATAAAGAACTATACGAGAAATAGGATTTGACTACAAAGAATCTACAATATGGACACAGAATCTACAAGATGGGACTTCGGACATAGCAGCAATGGAAATTCGGATGCAAGTGACATATTAAGTGACATTTTAAAGTGACATTTTAAAGTGTGATATTAAAGTGAACAGTGCCGGTTAAATGAGAAAGTGTTTTTCAGTTGTAATTGAGTGTGTTTGAGAGTCTAACAGCTTCAGGAATGAAGCTGTTTCTCTGTCTGGTGGTTTTACACTTGGTGCTCCGCAGCCTCCTGCCTGAGGGGAGCGGGACAAAAAGTGAGTGTGCTGGGTGTGTGGGATCCTTCTTGATTCCGGAGGCCCTCTTCCTGCATCTGGAGGTTGTTAATGTCTGTGGTGCTGGGGAGGCTGACTCCAACAGTCCTCTGTGTAGTCTTCACCACTCTCTGCAGAGCTTTCATGTCTGCAGCAGAGCAGCTTCCATGCCATACGTTGATGCTGGAGCACAAGATGCTCTCCACCACACATCAGTAGATGGAGGTGAGGACTGAGCTCCCGAGTCCAGCTCTTCTCAACCTCCGGAGGAAGTAGAGCCGCTGGTGCGCCTTCCTGACCAGAATGGAAGTGTTGTTGCTCCAGGTGAGGTTGTTACTCAGGTGTACACCCAAGTACCTGTAGCTGTTGACCACTTCCACCGCAGTTCCTCCTATGTGCATGGGGAGGTGGGCATGCTTGCTCCTTCTGAAGTCCACAATCATCTCCTTGGTTTTCTTTACATTAATGCAGAGGTTATCTCTGCACCAGCCCTCCAGGTGTTCCACCTCCTGCCTGTAGCTGGACTCATCACGGTTTGTGATGCATCCAACCACTGCTGTGTCGTCCGCAAACTTCACAATATGACAGCCTGGATGAATAGGCGAGCAGTCATATGTGAGCAATGTGAACAGGAGGGGGCTCAGCACACAGCCCTGAGGGGAGCCAGTGCTGAGGGTGATGGTGGGGGAGGAGATGTTGTGAATCCTCACAGACTGCGGCCTGTTGGTCAGGAAGTCCAGGACCCAGTTGCAGATGTAAGAGCTCAGTCCAAGTGAGGAGAGTTTATTAATCAGAGTCTGAGGAATCATGGTGTTGAACGCGGAGTCGAAGTCCACAAACAGCATACGGACGTACGAATCCCTCTGCTCCAGGTGGGGGAAAGCAGTGTGGACCACGGAGGAAATGGCGTCCTCTGTGGATACATTTTTCCTGTAAGCATAACGGTGTGGATCAAAGGTGACGCTGATGTTGACTTTAATTAATAAGCAGAGATTACCACAAATTGCCAATAATTTTTAATCTTCTGCAAGAAAAAGAATAAAAAGGAATCTTTTTTTTTAACGAAACTTTTCTTGGCTCACAGAGACTAAATCCAACTGGGTCATTTTAATTATGTAAGTGTCATAGTGTTATCAGGTCAGCAATCTACTCTGTACATGTAGGTAAGGGTCCATTGTGCCCCCAACCCCGTGTGCATTTTATTTTATTTGTTTTGTTCCACGTTTCCCTGACTGTCACTCATGATTAATCTGCTAATGTCCACATGCAAATTCTCAAAGCAGGCCTTGACAGTTTGACTGTACAACTAATGGGTGCCAGAGGAGCCTTGTTAGCCATGAAAGCAGAAGCAGAGTTTCTTTTGATCACTGAGTAAGCTAAGATGAACAAACCAGGGGTACATTAGGGGACCACCTGCCTTTCATTTGACACAGGGGATAACAAATGGGCACAAAAGAATGCAACAAACCATAACAACCATATATTGTCAAGATTCAGATGGTTTCATGTTTCAATAAATAAATGTCTGCTTAACCTTAAGAAAAAAATTTCAACCTCCTACAATGCTTGCAGTAAAAATAATTATAAGCAACAGTTTATCTTCTATAGATTGAAAACTAATGGTGAATTTAAAAATGTAGCTTCTCTTTTTTGCACATTTGCTCTGTCAATGCATGTGGCTGAGATTGCAGAACCAAAGGGGTGGAGCCTAAAACTTGCAGAATTAACAGTAGCATTAATAATTCTATATTTTGGGGGTTTCTATTTATTTTGTAACAATGCAATATTTTGGATTGTTACTTATTCAGGTATTTTAAGTTACTTGAGTTATTTAAAAACAGGACATGCTCTCCATAAAAGTTATTATTCAGCAGACTTCCCAGGATAAATTAAAAATAGAACAACTATTTGTATTTTTGCCTTAAGGAGTCATTTAATGTAGGTTATATGTACATTGTTTATGTATGTGCAGCTAAATACATAGTTATACAATGTGAATTTCATTGAAAAAGCAGATGGCATATTAATTTATAATGCAACAAGATTCAGCATAAAATTGCTGTACTTCTGTACATGTCTTCAAACCTAAAACAAGCCGGAGTCTTCCTGGGGACTCTGGGACACATCTGGTGGCACTGTGTGCCTCCCCTGGTATTTAGTAAATTGTTACAATGAAGAAATCTTTCTATTAGAACTACGAAATTGCTTCTGTCAAGACCACTCAACAGGGGGAGATAGCTCTTGCTTGAATTGGATCTCAATTTTAAAAAAAGTAATCTAATGCGACATCTTGATAACATCTATCATGAAAGAGAAATTCTGTTCTGGTGCCAGAAGGATTTTGGTTTTAAATTCATCTTTCAGACTGTGGGTGTGACACTGATGCTGTATATTTAAAGTAGCTAAACTACTTTTATACGCATTTCATTGCTCTCAACCAAAACAAGAGTGCCTCTATCATAGTTGGAGCTAATTCTGACTCACAAATAAAAATTAAAGCTTGCTCAGCTGCATCATTTCGGTGCATAAAATCCTTATTACTGCGGTTTTGTGGATGTAGCCTGCATATGGTCCAATTAGCCTTTCAAAGTGTTTAATAAGCACAATCAATGTGTAGAGAGATTTCAAACTGGGATGAAGGAACTGCAATGTACTCAATGTGCCCCCTTCACATATGGGGCAAAACGGGGGAGGGATAAAAAAACCTTTGTGGAAAACAGAGTAATTCCTTTTGTAGCAGTTTTAATGGTAAATGCTTTCTGGTAAGAAGATAATGCTAAAAAAAAACTACTCTGTAGGATTAGACCACTGTGGTGATCCAAACAGTCAAAGAAATATAACCTAATGTTACCACAATGTGTTAAGAACAGCTATACATTTACCACAGACAGCTAAGATAAAAGATTAGCTGAAATCAGTTAATGAGAGGGATCAGCATTTTCAATCTCTACTTCTTAGGATGTTTAACAATACCTATGGTAACAATGGTGCCCAAGGCAAAAATAGTACCAACAAAAAGAAAAAAACAAAAAAAACACATTAACTTATTCATTCATGGGATCCAATTTTTGAGCTCCAAGCTTTTATTTTCAGTCTCCAAAGAGGTAAAAGATGACATCGTGGACAAATATGACAGAATTGGGCTTTCTAGAAGTAAACTTAAAGCAATGTTTCCAAACGTGCCAAATGACCCAACGATGTTATTATGATCTTAATGATTTATGCAGAACAGTACAATTAAATAAATATCAGTAATAGTAACGTGCAGGTCTGTTTCTGTAGATTTATCTTAACTCCCATGTTCTGTCTAATTTGAGTACTTTTTTTTCTCTTTTTTTTTTTGCATTTAAACATACAAAATAAATTTACCTTAAATGTTGAAAGTGAAAGTACAAAGAAAATAAATCTATGAGCTGGACGTAAAAGCAAACCAGAAGCACCAAGCATGCTCTAACAAGGTTTAGATGTCACAGCGTTTTTTTTGGGATTTTTCTCCTTCAGAATCTGCTTTTTCATTAAGTGTTAGACAGTTGTGTTGCCCAGACCTGTTTGTTGCTGGTGGGGAAGGAGGGCAGACAAGGACAGGTGTCAAAGGAGCAGACAGTGCCGTCAGGTGAGGTGAAGAGCAAAGAGGACATGAACAGGACTGCTAATGGTCAGAGAGCTGAGACAAATATAGTTAAGTGATGGATTAGCTCATCATGCTTAAACTGATCTCCTCAAATTACAGCAAAAATAACAGTTGGGATTCAGATCAACTTTCAGATCAGAATTTTTTAAGAAAATAAATTTTGAATTCAAAGAAAAGTTCATTACAAATATGGATTTTTTTTTTTTTATGTGTATAACTGTAGAATGATGCAGTTTTTTTCAATGTGTATTTATTAAACTGATAGACAATGCTTATGTAATCCTCATCAATTTATTCACTTTTAGCTCTTGGTAACATTTATGTGATATTTCAAACCAAGCAGTCAGGTTTTGTTAAGACCTTTTTTATAGTGTTGCTTCAAGAATTTCTATACATATTAGAGCTAATAAACCTGATTTTAAAAGCTTTCTGATTTATTGTTTGTGGCCTGAGTCCAGGATAGTCTGACCTCCCTTGGGTCTCAGCCTTCACTGCCATGAGTTTTCACTTTATGTGTTTTCTTCCTTTATCTTTTAAGACCAATGCACAAACTGCTAAGTACCTTACAGAATCATAACCTGCAGCCGACAATTGTTATAATATTGTACAGATTGTGTTCTGAGACCTGGGCTTTGATGTATTGAGGATCCATTGTTATAAATTAACTGTTTCAACAAAATTTAAATAGAAAAAAGCTTTATAATATTAGGTACCCTAACCTTTTTGTATTCCTTTTCTATCTCTTGTTAGATCCACAATAAAATGTTTGGTGTTACAGCAGACAAGTTAAAAGATTGGAGAAAATGAAGCTGTGTTTATTCAAACCTTTTCACCTGGTCCATGAATACAAAATGTTTTTCTTCGCCTGCTGGGCTCCATAAAACAAGACCATGCTCACATTGATTTCCTTCAGCAGCAATGGTGAAAAAAAAAGTTTAAATGTAAAAGTCCTGAGGAGTGTGGAGTGACTAGTAAACCAAAGAGGAGATGGAAGAAAAAGCTCTACTGACAGGATCTCAAACTGAAATCCACAGGGAGAAGTCGTATGGCAGCTACAGCTGTTTGATGGGTAAATGCAGAGCAGAAGCATCACATCAAATGGAAAAGCATATGAAGATGTCAGACATTTTTAATCACTGGGGAATTATGGTTTTAAATCAGCACCAGGAGTACTGTTTTAGCCAATGGTGTTTCTACTTCATGTATTTAGTTAATAATGTAATTTTGATTCTCTATAAAAAAAACCCATCAACAATGAGTTTGCTTTTCAGCTACTGTAAACTACTGTATGATAAGTAAGGGATTTGCTAGTTAGGATTATAACTAAAGGTGTCAAATATTGAGGCTAGTCGGGGCATCTGATTCCACTCATTGTAAAATGCTGTAATTGGGACCTCACATTGTTAAAGTAATTTTTACCAGTATCAATTTCACCCACTCTAGTTTTCCTTCTAAGGACAAAGACTATAATTTCATGGACATAATTCCTTTGTGATAAATTATCTGAAGATATATTTTCCAGGAGCACAAATTACTAAATCTAACTGAAACATGTTTACATGGACCAGATTTTCTTTATATTAGCAAGTCTTTGGTATGCCTAGAGTTGTTACATTCCCCTTAAAAGGCAGAAGAACCAGAAGTTGTAATTTCATCTCTACTTGGAAAAATTAAAATAATAATCAAACAGTGTAGCATTTTTGTAAACCAGTGGTTTACAAAAAGGGTCAGAATGACTTGATCCAAACAAGCTCACCACTCAGAATATCAATCCAATTTCATTTGGATTCAGCTAAATCAGTTTATAAATTCAGATTTGTCTGTTTCCATACCATTTTTTTAGTTTAATTACGTATGTCAATATAAAGGTACCCAATACATTATCTAAACTGTTTTTTTTTTGTTTTTTTGTTTTTGTTTTTTTATGAAGCAGCTGAATCTAGCACACTCATTAAAACAAAACAAAACAAAAAAACAAAGTAATTTTAAGAAGTTGTAGAAAAAGGGATTACAGTAGAACCCATTCGAGCATGTTCCTGAACTTTATTTTTTTTGTAAAATCAGAACAAAACCATGTGTCAGCCACCAAGTAAACAAACAACATTTTATTTCCACTAACACAAATAATTGTATTTATTTCTTTATTTTTCAAGTGATTTTGATGAAACAGTCCAATCTTTGAGTGTTTGGTTGATTGCCAAGAAAGGCTGACTAATTGATCCATCACGGTTTAGGAATATAATTGCAACCTGTTTTACTGCGGTAAATCAGTGACAAAATGAACTCATTCAATTACGATGTGTTTTAATTATATCATAGGGAGATATTGGCCGATATACCAAAGAAAACCGGATCCCTGTTTTTTTTATGTTACACCAAACTTAGTGAGAAATCTGGCACACATTTAGTTTTTCTTACAGTTTCATTTTTAGTTGACATCACTGTTATTTCAACTTTGTTCTTAAGACTATTTTGATCTATCTTAAACTAAAATGTCTATAAAGATGAGCTGAAAAGTTGTGTCTCTTTAGTTTTGTTTAACATCAGTTCAGCCAATCAACTGAAAAGTTGCTTTTGGAGTTTTAGGAACACCCCAAAGTGAACTTTGAGTCTCAGGGATTTGTTTATGGCTAATAGAGAATTCCCCCTGGGACAGGAGGTTAATGCGCCTCCACGTAAATCTCGACTGGAAAATGCTTCTGCCTTTTGAAAGACAAGAAATCCCTACTAGAACTAATGACTGAGACGTTCAAATTTAGGTTGTAAAATCTAACTTGTCGGTCAAGTAGTGAAACATTCTGCAATATTTTCAGAGATAACCAGATAGTATCCAAAGGAAAAAAAACGTGTCATGGTTTGGGACAATGTCACCTTGAAGTAGATTATTATTCTGTGTTACAAAATAATTTCTCCCTTTTGTCCTTTTCTAATTTGAAAAACTCAAATGATGAAATCAATTGTAAAGTTTACATCTTTTTCACATCTCAATGTGGTCTGGCTCTAGTGAACAGAATGTTTGCTTTCACCAGGTGTTAAATAATTCTTTAAAGTTTAAATGAAAATAAACAAAACGTTTTTTTAGTTTTCTTCAAAGTTACTATCAGTAATAGTATACCTGTAGCAAAAATATTGCGTATACAACGTTTTTAAGAGACTGTACTTAATATACAGTTATTTAGTCCAGGAGTCTATGTGTGGCATATTTTAAGCTAAGGTTGTTTTATTTATAAAAAAAAAGAGCAAAATATGAGAAAAAACATAAAAAGAAAGTGCTTAAAATAATCTGTTTACAGTACATAATAAATTCATATACATACTTTGGATTTTGAGCCAGATCAAATGCTTCACCTTCCTTTAAAATTGGATATACCACCTTGGATATACCTCCCTGTGTCAAAGATGTCCCCTGAGCACAGAGCCAATTAATCTGATATTTCTCTGCGATTTCTCCAAAAATTAGGGTATACGGCAATATTAAAAATATTTCTACTAAACATAGTTTCAAGTAAAAAATGTATTCTCATCTAAATAAAATGGAATCAAAATGCCTAATGAAAGCTTACTACAGGTGCTATTTTCAAAGAATCTGACTAGTTAGCTGACAGTCCCCTCTTTTTAGGGTATTTGACAGGCGACTCGGGAATATGTGGATGTGAAGTGTCATCTTGAGAAAAAGCCAGTGAAAGACCTCTAAATTGTGCACAGGTCAGTGAACACTCATGATATCCACCCCCCACCGATGCTGACACACGGCATTTCAACTAAACGCCCACAACCTCAAACATCTGCAGAACTCCATCACCCACCTTATGAGCTCAGTAATGATATTGACATTAATGGCAATGGAGATGCGCTCATGAAGGCAGCCAGTGATGCTAGTCATTGAGATATCAGCTTGAAGTGTCTGTAACAAGGAGTCAAGTCTGTGAATAAATCATAGACTCTCACAGATTAGAGTTTTCTTTAATATTCAAATATGGAGCATTTTATAATTTAAGATTAGCATGGAAAAGAAAACTAAACAACCAGGGTTTATTCCTATTGATTTAATGAGAAATAGGCATATTTCTTCCCACTTTTCATCAAATTACAGGAGTCTAAGGATGTATCAATATAGGGAAGACAGACACACAGGATAAATATGTGTACATCTCAATAAAAAATAAAACTCATATGTTTAATGTCACTCTATTCAAAAAGTAAAACTCATATAGCTTACTAAATCATTTCAAGTTTTAGGTAATTTTATTTACGTATAGCTAATAAAAAACCCAGAGGCATTGGACTCAGCAGTTGCCAACACAATGAGGACAAGCCACTAAAACGTCATTGCTAAAATGTTTGTTGTTCTCAAAGTAATGTTTCCAATCATATTAATGGAAAGTTGATAAAAGGCAGTAAAAATGGTTCTCAAGCTTTGGAGCTAACCAGTGTAGATGAAGATTATGAAGCAAAAGTTGGGGTTAAATTCACGAGACATGGACTCAAAGCTGGAGCTTCAAGAACCCTCACAAAGAGGTGTTGAAGGTACAACTGTTGCATTCCATGAGTTTCGCCACTCCTGGGGGAGAAATGTCAAAAGTATTTGATCCGAGTTAATGGGGAAAAAGGTCTGAACTGTTGCTCACTGGTCCAACAAATATTTGCTCTAAAAACTGGTTTTCAATAGCTTCCAACCATAACCTTCCCACTTAGTAAATGGTAACACTTGGGTGTTTTACTTTTAAATCTAATCTACTGAGATTAATGAGTATTTACATTTTTTTTTATTCTACTAAAATACACCATTATTTAAAATTACTGCTTTATCTTTTTAGCATTCCATAAAAATAGAGATTCTATTTGGGTGTTAAGAAAGTCTGAATACAAATAAGAGAAAGGTTTGAAATACCTGGAATCACCTGATTTAAAGTGTTGTCAAAAGGGTTTGAGCACATAGGGGGAAATCAAATCCGACACATACCCATGTACAGAAAACAAATGAGAGTTTTAATAGGTCAATACATTAAAAAGTGGGTTTGATGAGGTAGACAGTGATTACGTCTGAACATCATTCTGCTACATAATAACAAATTCTTTAAAGAGAAAATTATGTCATCGTAGGTTTTAAATGCAGACCAGACAAAGGTTAATATTAAAAACATTGTGTTTTAGTTTCTGGCTCTCTGACAGCTCCAAAATCCAGTTTACATTCTCCAGCTGATTGCAAGTCTGTACTTTGGATTCCTTTCCTTATCTAAATATTAATAGTCTTCATTACATAAAAATAACTTTCATCTCTGTCTCACATGGAGGGATTCGATTTTACTCAAGGCATTAAATATGACTTTCTATTCCTGCAGATGGGGGTTGATGGCAGGCAGTCAATTACAGTAGCTCTGTTTGAGATCTTGCAGTGAAGCCTGATAAAGTCTTTGTTGTCACTGAGATTCAGTTAGAGCATAAACAAAACACAAATGAGGCAATATAATGATGAGATTCTGTCAACAGTCAGCTCGTTTGTATAAATGTGAAAATATCTTTATTTTTTAGGCTGTAACTACTTTTGCTAAGCAGCTCACACTTCTAATCATCATAACTGCTGACATCATCAGCTCTGTTTTAAATCACAACTGCTGCTGTGCATCAATATTTGCAAAATTAGGCGAAATTGAAATAATTTAGCTTCACTTTTGAGTCAATCACTATTAAAGGAAAACGCTGAGACACTGGTTCACAAAAGGAAGCAGTTCTATCCTCAGAAAGTACAATAATTGCAGCTTTCTGTAATACTTGCACAACATTTCTGTGTACCTTTAAAAATTCAGTCAATTAATCCATCTTCTCTGATTGTTTGTTTAGTACCAGGCTGTGCAGATTCCTCTAACTCTTTCCTAAAACTAAAAATAATAAAGTCACAAGCTGTTTAGTACTACCAGATATACCACAACCAGCAGGACTCCAGGCTACTCACATGTGTGGTCAATAAAGCCTGACTAGCTCCAACAGTTTTTGTTCATTTAGAGGAGTATTTACTCCCCACCAGAGGTGTGTGAGGTTAGTGTTCTGGATTGTCCGCAACTCTTGGGGAGAGCCGTGGGTAAATTGGGCTACGGTTAGTTGCTGGATTTAAACGTAGAATATTACATCTTTCAACCCTTTTTTTTTTTTTACGGCGAGAAGGGTTGGCTTGGGGTAGTTACCAGTTCCTACAAAGGTGGAAATGGAATCCTGTGTAATCTTGCTGTGGAAGAAGATTGTATATTTGGGGACATTATCAACCCATTAAACTATAAATAAACTTGAAAAGGCGGGGGGGGTGCTAGAGGCTTTAGAAAGCTGGGTCTCTTTTAGAATGTCTAACTGAATTGACTTCATTTTGTGTGTTTTGGATGTTTAAAAAACTGTATGGATGGGAATAAAACAAGATGATCTAGGAACCCAGATTGGTCTAAATTGTGTACTTCACATTACTTAATCCTTGTTTTTAAAGCCAGTAGGTGAGACGGGTGCTACTGGTTGCCATGTCATCTGTTTATGTGGGAACTAACTTTAGGGCAATTTCAGGGCAGCCAATTAACCAAAATGCAGGCCTATGGATTATAAGAAATCCAAAAATTAAGATTACCTCTCATGGAAGTCCAACAATGGATTTGAATCCTTGAAGTTCTTTACTTTGAGGCAAATATCTCAAAACATTGTTGGTAGACTTTAATCTAGGCTGAAAAATTACTGCATGTAGCCCTGTCAGTAACACTAATCTGTATCCGTTCATCTTTTTTCCTTTTTTTAAATTCAAAACCTGACTTGAGTCTAAAATTGTATTTTAGCTGGTACACTTATAAAGTAATCCTTCAAACCCATTAGTTAATGCATATTTTGGATTTATTGAATCAGTGGCTGAAAGGGGGTGTGTTTAAAAAATGATTCCCTTCTTAAGCTTTTAACTTGGTGGGGAAAATGGGTAAATCTTTCTGGACTGGCATATATGTTAATGGCCAGAGGCTGATTTTATGCAATTTTAGTAATCACAATGGTTCAAATACAGCAAATCAGATTTATTTATTTTTTTGGCAAAGCTAGACACTTGCCCATTAATCTCTAGTCATATTTTGAATCAAATGTAGTACTTGCAGTATATTAAAATAAAGCTTCTGGATATTGAGCTTCTTTGAAAAAAACATTTGAAATGTCATGTCAGAGATTCCCATGGGTCACATTTGCCTGGCCTTTGGTAATGGTATTCCATGTGTACTGAAACATGTTCTGGTCAAAAGTGGGGATCTTCAGAACTTTCCTTTTATGTTTTTGAACAAGAAAATTGAAAAAGTTGGACATTGTCTATGCTACTACAAGCCTAATTGTAACATTTTTACTGTGTAAGCTATGGACAATCCAGGGCAAGCTGCAAAACTGGCATTTGATCTCTGGGGAGCTTCATACACTCTTGGCTTTTAAGGGTTACTTTTTTTTACTTCATTAAAAAACTGTATCTTGCTTCTGAACTGGTGCAATATAAAATTTACATGAGAAGATATCAACACCTTTCCATTTTAGACATCTGTATTAGTCTGTCAGACATTTTACTTTACTAGGATAGGATCCAGGTGTATAGAGGCAGGCTAAACCAAGCCTAGGAGACTTAAGTACATGGAAAAATGAATTTGTGGGCCTTAGCTGTCAGTTATGAATCTGCATGTAACAATCTCCTTCTCCATTTTACAAAATCAGTAAATCAAGTGGGTATTTAACAAAATTACTTGTGTACTGCTTTTAGTTACACAGACCCGACTCCCTTGTTGACTGTTTTATTGGTTTTAATTCTAATAAGCCTCTGGAAAAAGTCTGATAAATCACCAGCTATATATAATAGCAAACCCAGCAGCCTCATTTGAGTTTATGTGCATTTATAGAAGCCCATTTTCTAGCTCTGGAAAATAAAACGATAGTCTTCAGATACTTATTCCAGGGAACGCAAAAACAATAAAAATGCAAAAACACAAGCTGCTGTGCTCTGCTGCTGATATGGAAATGCTTTACATTAATTCCTGTTTCCATTCAGTTTCTCTTGGGAGAACAAAAGCGTAATCAAACCTTCCACAGCACTCAATAAAACTCAACCCTTTAGAGCTGTGCTGCATCCAAGGTGAGACATGCTGTGAAAAGAATAAATAAAACTGAGTATAATTTTGTTGCCCAAAATTAAGTGATCAAACCCCCACCGTCTTGCAATCTACCACATAAAATCAAATTTGCGATTTGATTAAATTTCCTCTTTGCTCTCTCATTTGCATAATCACAAGCGGAGCTCTAATGGCCAAGAATGAAAACACATGCTAATCTATGCGTCGAACGCGAAGAGTCATTTTACAGTTTAACAGAAAAACTCTGAAGAATGCAGGTTGCAAATGCTTGAGCGGTTTTAAAGTGAGTTATCCAGAATCTATCTTCATCACTGCAGTCAACATGACCAAATAGATTTTTCAGGATTTTTTTTTAGACCCACTGTGTATCGTTTTGGGAATCGATATTTTTTTCTTTAAGAATGTAAATGAAGAATTATTTTTATTTTATTATTATTATGGGATTAATTATTAATTAATCCCAATCTTGTCTGACGTGCCTGGACACCCTCGAGGCCACAACAGTATTGGAAAATGAGAAGCGAAAGAATGAGTATTTATTTCTGTTAGTGACACCAAAATAAAGGACTAATGTGGCCATGAATATTTTGGTTACTCTGCAGCACCAAAGTAATATGCTCTCACAATCTTCCCCACCTTGCAGAAAACTTACTGGCAAATAAATTCATTATTAATGCTTCAAAAAATAAATTATATTTTGCACGCAGTATGGTGGAGTGAAAATCCAATCAGGCGTCAATACTATTTCAAGCTAAATTGCTGATCACTTACAGTAGAATATAAGAAATTGCCTCTGCACCCCTACAGCTTGATGAGCCGAGCTCCTCTTTCTTTTTTTAAAAATAATTCTCTTTGTGTAAGGTACATTCCCATTATATCAATTAGAAATGGGCGGGATCCTTCCAAGTCAGTGATTTCTAACCGTCTCCCCCTGGAAGTTTTAATTAGAACACCAGTCAGTTGTGCTATCGTTGTTTCAAGGCATTCCTCAGATGCCCACTTCATTACAGGATCAGAGGCTCGAGTGAGGGTCGACTGTTCAGGGTGGCTGCCTCATGAGTCCTCTGCATCTTATCTTTGCTTCCAAAAAATGCTTCTACACTGAAGCTGGACTGTTAACAATGTTTTGCAGTTTAACTCGGACAAGCTGAGAGATGAGTTTAGACTCAAATGACTTGTTGTTAGGATCATATTACTCTCAACAAACAGAAAACTAGAAAAGCATGGGCAATGTGATTCCTGTGGAATGTTGTTTCTGATAAAACGGACTGGGAATATATGGAGAGCCTGGAAGCAACTTAGATAGCTTTAGTGGTTTGATGGAAATCTTTTAGTTTGGGGCCAGCAGCCTGAGAGGATCCAAACGTTTGATGCCACTTCTTCAGCTTTTTTTCCAAGTACTGGTGGAGCAGTCTGTGAATAAAAGGGTTTCACAGAAATTAAAACATCTTGGCTAAAAGAGCAACAAAATGAAGACAAATGTGTTTAACATCTTTTGATTTCTTGAACTTGCCTGAGAAAATTAAGCACAGACCAATAATTTAAAGTTTCTGCTTTTCAAAGATAAATGGAGTGTAATGTTTGTTTTTTTAACATTTGAGTTGTGACTTTGTGCTAATAACATCTCCTGCATTAAAACAGAAGTAAATATTAAAGTTAGCTTTTCTCATATGCTTATCACACTTGTAACACTGTAAAATAATCTCAGCTCTTATCAAAGAATTTGAAAAAAAATATCCATTCATCTGAAGTGAAAGCATAACGAGACTGTGCCCTGTATCCAGCCCTCCTAAGTCTATATCTGGAATCATCTTTCACTCCAATTAAAGCTGCAGGTCTTTTGGGGGAGGTGTCGAGCAACTTTGTAGAACTAAAAAACACAGTTATTACAGATTAACATTTTAATTTATGTTTGGATATTGGATTTGGTAATTTGATTAAACTCCTTTTATGTTTAAATTCATTGTTGTTACAGTAAGTAAATCTTTTTTATGTTCTAACGAGTCAAATTCTATTTGTTTTTCCAGA
>JAVLVB010000408.1:1834172-1894557 GCA_032876305.1 Orestias chungarensis | reverse complement strand
CCCCCCCCCCCTTCTTTTCTTTTCTAAACAATCCAAAAAAGATGCAGAAATGTCCTGAATGTACGATTCAAAGTGTCACTTGTAGGACTGCACATTTCTGAGCGTTTTGTTTACCAAAGGGATACAACTGCATTGGAGAGAGAAAGACAAGATTTGCTGTACAGTCAATAAAAATGATCTCTATTCAGTATTTTAACATGACAAGTGACTTCAGAGGGCGATACCTCAACGGGATTTTGTACTTACAAGGAAAAAAAAAATAATAATAAAAATAAAAAAAATAAAAAAATAAAAGAGACAAAAAATCAATAGCAGTTTATTGATATAGTGCCGCCATTTATACTAAGGGTTTTTTGATAGGATTTTTGATCTTTGTATAACATAATTGTATTTTTATTTTGTTGCATTTAACACAGAGGAAGTGAGTTTCCAAAAAGCTATAATAAGCATCGCTTCACCAAAAGGTGATTGTGTGTAAATAGTGAATATGCCCCACACTTTTGAAAGATTTGTTGTCCAATGATTCAGTAAAAGGTTGCAAAAAATAGTGAAGATAAAATTTTGAGAGCTCCCACTATTAACAGAGATTTTTTGATTAAATGATTAAAAGAAAGAAGAAACACTGTTGAACTTTGTTATTTATATTTTACCATATTTTACTGTATGCTGCTGTGCAGAATAACATGAATTCACTAGAGAAATAAAAACATATCAAATATTTGAACTATATGGCTGTCTTCTGTGGTTTATTTGACATCAGAGTATTTTTTAAACAGGTCTCGGATTATTTGTGTACTGAAAGCCAAATAAATCAAGCAGGACAGTTTCCTGATGCCTGGTAAACAATGTAAATTTGAATGTTCTACATCTACGTTCATAGCGGTAATATTTTAACCTTTGGTCCAACTTTGACTGAGATCTGCAACATTTTCCCTGAGAGGACAAATGCAGAGCCACAGTTGTTCGTTGTTGTTCCGGGAGCTCGGCCCACGCAGGAATGTCTTGGCTTGTGTCCTTGGTTCAGAGAGATCATGTTTGCGCTGGAGTGGATTGAATAGCTAGCCCTTCTGGCCTTCTCCGCCTGCCATCTGTAGAATGGCTGCTGCAGAAACATTACGGGGCTTAGAGGCAGGCAGGATGCTTTGCTGACACTTCTTGTTTTCTGTGAAAATCTGAGAGCTGTACTAAAGGAGTGCAGCTGCAACTGCTTGTAACTCACAGCCACAGCGTGAATTATTACAAATGTTCCATAAATTAGGTAAATAATGAATGAAGAAATGCTATGATTAGTTCATGAATAGCTGTACTGTCTCCAGTCTTTCCAACTCAACCCTTATAATTGCTTCTGATTCTAGTTTGCATATATTAGAACCCCCTCCCTTTTCTTCTGCCTGCATGCATCTCTCCAGCTGAGGCTGTAGCATTAAAAATGGATGACTACTAAGTGCAACAGGGATTTGTCACTGTGAGAACAGTGGAGAAAAAGCCTTGAAGGCTAGCATTTCAGGCAAACAAAGTCAGCAAACAGGTCGTATTCCCACTACTCCTCGACTTCCATTAGCCACTCTGCAGATAGGTCTTTATAATCCTGTTAGCTGCACCATTTATCAGACATGTATCTTTCATGATTCCATATTATGTATTCACCTACTGTTTTTATATTGTGTATACACTGTGTGTTCTCAACAAATCCTCCATATTTTGATAGACAAAGCCATACAATTTGAAAAACAGCAGAAAGTCCCATTTTCACTATAACTGGGTGTTTAATTACAGAATAAGTAAGCTGGAGTTTTCATTAAAGGACTGTGATTAGTCAGGCGTTGGCCTGGTGTGTCTATCACCAAGACCGAAGCAAATGGAACCCCCCGACACTTAATCAAGATTTAGTCAATGATCAGCTGCAGTATTTAGTAATTTCTGCACATTTGATTTATTGGATTCATTAAGTCACTGTGCTTCTCATTGTGTTGGCTACTTACAATGATCCTGGAATGAAGAAACATGTACAGCCATTTTTAACTAAGTCATTTTTTTGTTGGACAGGCTGCACAATGATTTAACTTCTCAAAATCAATTCTAAATTTGAACACCATCCAAAAATGTTAGCTATTTTAAAAAGCTGCAAAGAAACATGTTTTCAAAAATCTAAATATTTATACGTTTTCACTTCTTCACAAAAATGCGAGAAAACGAAATAAACATTGGATTCAAAATTATATCAAGTTAGAGAGAAACTAGATCCTCAGGTTACAACAGATTTGGGTTACTAAAAATTAAAGTACATAGAGATTATAAAACTTCCATTGACACTGAGACAGTTTTGTATAAGTCTTGAAACTGGGAAAGAAGCAGAAAAAAGTATTTATACAATACAATATTAAATCAGAATAGATTTTAGTTTTTGTGGTTGAGTTTGAGCTTACAAGCAAGGGATCTGAGTTTGGTTTCTCCATGCCTTCAGCTTACACATCTTTAATACAAAAATTAACTCTTTTGTATGAATAAAAGCATTATCGTTGGTCATACACCATTGTACAATTTAGCTTAATATAGGAAACAAGATTGTTGCATCAGCAAAGACTAAGAAATACTGTTACTAGGTCCTCATCGTATGCTGTTCTTTTCAATAAGACCAAAAACTATGTTAACAACTGAGGAAAATAATGTTGACCAAAAACATTTCATTTGATTTAGATCAATGAAAATGACCAACCCAGTAATTGTCTTATTTAATCTTGAATTAAATTAATAACCTGATTTTAATTTTACACTCCACATACACATTCATCTGGTCATTCAACACTGGTTACCAGAGCTGAAGGATTTACCATAAGCTTGCCTGAGTCTCTATGCAGGACAAACCAAACACTGAAATAACTCGCTTAAATTCAACAATGGTTTAATTAGCCTAATTCACTTTCGTTGATCCACATCACAACAAGCTGAAAGGCTTATAATAATCAACAAAGCTGCAGGATTCTTTCATGCTTATCATCTTTCCTCTGAATGCACATCCAGTAGGGATGCTCCTGTCGCCTAGCAACCTACCATAAAATTTAACAACAGCTGAGCATGAAGGTCATCCCATAGAGGAAGGTAAACTGGGTACCATCTTTAGCCATCAGTCAGGAAATGTGGCGATTATTTAAAGCAGGTTTCATTTTACCCTAGAAAAAAAAATGAAGAAATCGTCTGACAATAATGCCTCGAATACACACAATGCCTTATTTATTTTGGTGCTAAAAGGGGTTACAAAAACAAATTCAACACCTAAATTGTTTTTTCTTATTTCTTTTATTGACTGTTATCTATATTGGCAGCCACTGGCTTGCAAGGATTCATTATGAAGAGTGGAGTTGTAATGAACTCTATGTCCACAGTGCTGCATTGACCGTCTGTTGGACTCTGCAATAACAACAGTGTCCCTCTGAGGGCAGATTACTGCTTTGATGCTCTAATTGAAATTTCACAAAGGATTTATGTGAAATCAAAACCCTGAGCTATTTAAGCGAGCTGGACAGGTTATTAAGTTACCTGCACAGCACGATCATCTCATTTCTTGGTGGCTGTTTCACGTTTGCAGATGTACTGTCAGTTGAAATAACCGTCATATCAGTGGGAGGTTTGCACAATAGAATAACATTAAATGATTTCAACATTGGGTCAGAGAGCACAGCAGGTATTTTCCAGTCTATGTTTCCTTCAAAACACTTCAGCCCTTGATATTTCACCATCTGGCCTCAGACAGTCCAGCTATGGAAACTCTTGAGTTATTTATTCTTATCAGTGAGCAAAATAAGACAAGACAGCAAAAACAAAGGGTTGTAGTAGTTTCTTCCTCTTTTCATAAAAATAATATGTTAGCAGCTGCTTCCTGTGTCTGTTCACCCTGGAAATATATTTTTAATAAGTGTATTTTCTTGTTCTTTCTCAATTTCATAAAATCTGCTATGTCCAGCAGTTGTGTTACAAAAAATTATTCCATATTTATGCCGGAATGACCCCAGTGAGCACCCTTACTGTACCTATAATACATACAATTCATTTAGGCTAAAACCTTATCATGGAATAGATTTAGAAAAATAAGAACAGAGTAAAAGAATGATAATTCATGATACCAAAATCCACACATTGCTTTTCACTTATTCCACGTCATGTCACAGGTTTCATAGGTTTCACAGGTCCAGGTGTGAAGCTCATACATCACTGTAGGGTTTACCGAGGCAGTCAAAGGTCTGAAGTGATTTAAAAGTGTTATTTCCCAATAAATGTTCTACATTCAAAATATCACAACCACTTTTCTCTGTAAGTGTAAGTTTTGGCATTCTATCCGTTTTGTCAAAATTTCTTAATGTGTTTCAGGTCTACACTTTGTCCAGGTTAATCTATTATGAACCTCTGTAGATCCAAGAGTTTGTCTAGGGATGAACCTCTATCCCAGTATCAAGTCTTTTACAGTCCTTGACAGCTTCTCTTTCATGATTGCTTGTTTTGCTTCATTCATCTTATAACTGACTCTCCAAGTTTAGATAGTTTTGCAAGACACCAAAGTCCATCTGGCAAGCTTTTGAATGATATCACATTTTTTTAAACACACAAAAAGTTACTGAAAAAGTCTTTTTATGATACAGCTGCTGTTATTGTAACTATGATAATAGACCTTAATATTTTAAAATGATACAGAAATCCATCAAATTGCTCTAGCTCGCTGACACAGATGCTGCATTTCTATCACATCCTCCTGAACGTTAACCACATTATCACAGCATTAAAGCTGGGTGATGAGTTACAGAGGATTCACTTGTTGGCCCCAACATTTCCCAGAATACTCTCACAATAAGGACGTTCCTGTCGCCTAGCAACTCCTGTAGATAAAATTGGATGGCAGCCAAGCATGAAAGTCCTTCTTTCTGAGCGAGGTAAACAAATTGGATACCATCTGTAGCTTTTTTTATGATGGCCATGGGGGTAATTTGGTGGCACTTAGATATCCCAAAATTTTTTAAAGAGGTGATGTGCAAGTTTTCCTTATAGACACATAGAGATGGATGCCTTCAGCTTTAAAATCTATATTGTGTACGCCGTGTGAACTTTGATCATTTATCTTAAGCATCTAGTGGGCAGTGAATAAAAACAACAACTACATCTTAGCTACATTTCAATTTTGTTAAGTTAGTTTTATTTCTTTTATTGTTACCGTTTTGTAGAACATTTTTAAACATGTTGAATTCCAATACAAAAACAAAAAATGCAAAAAAACATGAATTTAAACAAGTCCGGTTAAAGAATGCTGGTGATGAAAGAATTAACTACAGGAAAGTCAATGATTCCCGTTTCCTTACATAGAAAACCTTTTAACCTAATCTTAATACCAAACTGGCCAACTATGGAATATTTGTTGTGAAATGGCGCTTTATAAATTGACTAAATTAAATTGAGTATACAGGAATTGAATTAGGCAATGAGTGATTAAGGATATAATTCATCCTATTCCTTTTTATTAAGACAAATATACCAACAATTTATAACAAAACCTTTTTCAAGGCACTTCATAAATCAGATTTATATACAGAAAAATATTTACCTCAATATATAACATTTAGACTGGTGTACAAAGAAGGGTTTTTTATTTAATGTTAATTACATGTCATTGGATTAAATAAACATTAGCATTATATGCATGCGTATGTATGCAGGTGAGTGGCTGCTTGTCTCTTTAGTTTGGTTCTGTTAAATTCTTGGTTGCATGAATGTATCAGTCTGTATTGAGCTCACCTTCTGCAGGAGACAAAGCCTTGCTCTGGGTTACCATTACCTGGTTGACATACAGAAACGACCAAGACAGGAGGTTTGTTAAATTTCAAATTAGCCACACATATTGTCTACATATAAGACTGTCACAGAGGATGCAGCATGTATACAGTATATGTTACTAAACTATGTCAGTGTATTATGTGAACAACTGGTTTCCAACGGCTCTTATATGTTGCAAAACAACAAATTGAGGTGTTCCTTAGTTTGATAAAAAAAAAAAAAGTTACTGTTGCAGTTGTAAACAGGTATAAATATGGCAATGGTTTTTAAGTCTATCTGCTTCTTCACTTTCACCATTAAATTCAGTTTAATTCAAACTGCATTGGTTGTGCTGGATTGCACTCATTGTTAAAAGAGAGCAGTTTGTCTCCACTGTCACAACATACTTGGTAAGGTGAATGATAGTATAGGAGCTATTTATATTGCTAGATGATATGGACCTTTTTGTTCAGTAAAGAATTTGACTTGGAAAATGCTCGTATTAATTGTTTCCTTATGAAAAAATAAAATTCAACTGAATTAAAATGTTATGCAACTTTTAATGCAAAATATAATGTGTGACATTGTTCTTAAATAACAAGTGGTGACTTCTAAGAAAAATGAAATCCAGTTTGAATGGCCCAAACCTTCCATACATGGTTCTCCAAGAGGCTCAGTAATTATAACAAACGGTGTGTATATAGTGTTCATTTCTGAGAGTAGCACGATCAATGCTGCAAAAAAGGATAATACATTTATACAGCCATGCTAAAAAAAGCAACTCTTTTGAATCTTTGTTTTACTGTGGCACAAAAGTTAATGAAGGAATGCATTAACCTGAGGACTGATCATTAAAAATAATAGAAAGCATATGTGAGTGAGGCGCCTTATTATGAATGCAAATTCTATGAAGGCTCTCAATTTCTTTTTCTTTTTTTATGTATTTTTCTTTACTTTAACTCAAATGTGTTCAACTTTATTTTAACATTTTTACCTTTTGGTTCATAGTTGGGATAAGGCAGGTAAAATAAATAACATCCCATTTACTCACAGTTTCTCGTCATCCCCATCTACTTATTCCTTCAGACAAAATGTTCATTAATAATGGCTGAAGGCTGTTTTCTAATCTGGTGACAAAAAAATAAATAAACAAGGAGAAACTTGCGTCACTGATCATTAATTAAATAGCAAAATTGATCTGTTTCAGTCTTTTGTTATTAAATAATGCATTGATCTAAAACTGCCGGAGGATACACGTGTTTTGCTTCTCAGTTGATATTGTAAAACTTTAACAGAAGAAAGCTTCAACAGGTTTTGGAGGGAATTTGTGAATATAAACTGCTCTGTAAGTGGATGTAAACAATAGAAAGGGAGGTAAATGTGCTCTCAGCCCTGTGCTGCAGTAGTGGCTGCTGACTTTGAATTTTCACAAGTTGAAATTCTCCAGGGCTGCAAAGAAGAGCATAGCACATGCATTATAGGTTTGCACAATAGAGCTGTCAAGAAACTTAAAAACAATGGGGCACAACTCCATTTAGTTATTTCCCAAGAGAAGAACATCTTGTCTACTCTCCTTGTTTTCTTTTACTTTGGCCACCAGTTTGACTGTTACATTGGGGTTCATTAAAACATTTTTTGATGTATAAACAATGGATCTAGAAACATGAATGAGAGTAACAAAGAAGGGAAACCAAATATCATAAAGAAGAAGATGTGCAATGTTTAGATCTAAATAGAAAATAGAATGGAAAACAGGCTGTTTTATTTTAACACTGGACAGGTGCTGCTAAAAAGTGCCTCATTCATTGATGGGATCAAAGAAAAACTTCAGCCCAACTTTACAGTCAGCCAAAAGTTATGCACTCCAAACATGTTTTTTTGTGAGTGGGAAAATTCCAGTGTTGCATTGGCTCCCATGTGGTTGTGGTTTGAGTTAGAGGCACAGTAATGCGTTTGTGACGCAAGAGGGAGGAAATTGCAGACGCTTCCTGCACAACTGTGCTTTTGTACCACTTCCAGGTGGACACAATCTTCCAGTCTTCATGCTAACAAACAAGACCACTGCAATTTGAGCAGATGGGCAAGAAATAGGGTGGTACAACAGCACAACCCTGAGGCTGGAATGGGTACTGCACTTGATAGGTGAAAAATGCATTTTCTTACTGGAAACAGATGCTTACCGAAAACACTTAGGTCAATGGTATGATGATAGCATAAAAGCTTGAATTGCTTTAAAACAGCCTAAAAAGTGAGGAGACTTTGCAATATGTTCAACAATGTGTTGATTATGCGTGTGAAATAGAAGACTAGGAAAAAATGCCAAGTAAGGTTGAAGAGTGATTTTAATAAACTAGTTAAAATCCTTGAACACTTTTATTTCCTGCAGTAACAATGTTGTTGTGCAAATGCTGTAGTAAAAAATTTACATCTGTATGAAATTGCGTACTTCAGTCAGTGGAATCCGATACAGTTGAAATCTGAAAGGAACAATATCAATTTAAGAGTAAGTCTGAACAAGTTTATATCCTGGTGGGATAACCTGCTGGGTATGGGACATGATAAACTTTGGTCCATATAAAAAACAAACGAATATTAACAAATATGCATAGTTGAAAGTAATAATTCCACATAAAGTCACATTTATAGGTTCCATCAATCCATCCAGTGTGTGTGTGAACCCTGGACAGGTCAAGCATCAAAGGGTGACATATTGATAGTTCATTAAGTTAAAGTGTAAACTGTTTCAGCTGGAAATGTAGTTATTATTATTAGTTGTTTTTTTGTACAACTCAAGCTCCCTCTAGTGTTTGATTTAAAATAAAATACAACTTAAAAAAGAAAAAATACAGACGACTTTGAATGTCTATTTTACTCTATTGGCTACATATTGTACATTTTTTCAGCTGGAAAATGTATGGGAGACACTTTATTTCAGGAAAATGTACAAGAAATACTTGGGAATAGATTGTAATTTTACTTTAATTTGTTTTGAGTGTTTTTGTGCCTTAAAGACAATCCCTAAATGTTTGCCAGACAACAATCAGGTTTAACATTAAAAAAATAAATTATCACTTTGAATAAGTTGCAGACCTAACCCTTCACTGCTGTAGAAGAGGCTCCACTTCTTTAAAATGATCTGTAGCATTCAGCTGAAACTAAAGACCCTGGGGAGTAATTTCATTGTTGAAACACAACACTATTCTCTAAATTCTGTAAATTAATTTTTTTATGAAGCTCAAATCTGAATATTTTAGAAAGTAAAGTTTGGCTTTCTTAGAGAAAGTTTGTCTAACATTATTGGGCAAAGTTCCAAAAATTTTATTCACCTTATAATGAACAAAAAATTCTGACATTGTGTTTTTATATATCACGTTGATTGTAAAAAGACATCAGTCAGTTTCTAGATATTTGAACACCCACATCTTTAGCAGTATCAACCACAACCTGCTACAATTTTTTCACACAGCTTTTTCCTTCATGACTATTGTACAATTATAAAACAATATCTTAATAAGGCTTAGATCTCGTGGGGAAGGTGACTATATTATCTTTCATAATAACCGTTTCAGTGCCATTTCAAATTTTTGATATTTCATGACACATTATGCTACTAAAGGGTGGATAGCTCTGACAATTACCAAAAATCAAGATCTTAGTAAAATACACAAACACACTACTGTTTTGGTAAAGAGTAAATCCTGTAATTTCTGCGCAAACCACCAGGGGTCAGCAGATTCATTTTAGAGACAGCTGCAGTTTTTTTTCCCATGATAATAACTCCATTATTCATCAGGTGTACAATTCGTTTATCTATTTTATTAGCACTGATCTAAACGAACTGTTAATTAACATGTATATGTTTATTTAATTGAATCCACATTTGTTGCATTACAACTGCAGCTATTCTAACTGTGGTCTGTCACAATTGTTTTTAAACAACAATAAAAAAGAAAGATGGGTCATTATATTTCCTCTTTTGACAGCCTATAGGACCTATACGCATCATATCAATATACATACACATATAAGTACATACAATTCACTTCTTTTATAGATGCAGTTTTTACTACTATTTTGAATTCATTTTGGTTTATGAGGTTAGATTTTGCTTAAGGTAGAGAGAAATATCCCAGAGTGAAATTTTGCTCCAATTAGTAAACATGGTAAATTGTTTGTGAAAATACAAAATAATAACTGACGCACACAACTCCCTATTAGGTACATGAAGTAAATCTGGTGTCCAAGCTGGCCTGTAAAATCAAGTAATTCTCCATTTTTTAAAGTAAATATACCGACTTTTCAACATATAAAAAACTAATTTATCAACAAGTTGTTTAGTAAATGGCTCAATTTACAGCATTAGGACTTTAAGGGCACAAGAAGTTTTTTAAATTTCCTTTTATATTAAGAAAACCTTTAGTAGATTTCCCTTAGATATGCCTATAAGTGTAATAATGCTTCAATAAAACTTAAAGGGTAAATAGAACATGATGGTGAAATCAAATCATGTCGCTTCTAAAAAAATAAGAAATCTCAGAAACTGATACATGAATTGACTAAAAAATAACTACTTATTGAGGTATCCATTGTGCAATGTGCAAATGGTTTCAAGACATCTGTTCCTCTCTTTTTTATTTGTTCTTTAACTTGCTTGACTTAACCAGGCAGACTCATGGTTTTCCAAAGGAATTTATTCATTCACAGCCCCCTAAGTCTCCACCTACCTTAAATAAAAGCTGTTTTCTTCTCTCTTGCCCACACGTACACACCCTTCATTGATTGTCTAAGCAATATGGTTGCAGCCTGGCCATGGGTGGAGACTGACTTGTTTCCAAACACTTAATTCAATTTGTCATTGCCATTCAGGGAGGCTCAAGTGGTCTAATTTGTGTTAATGAGGGGTAATAAAGTCATAGGCCCCTATATTACTGCCAGGGGGTGAGTGAGAGTGTATGTTCAGTGAAAGTGTGTGTGTCTGTGACGATGGGGGTTGGAGGTGTGGTATTGGTCTCAAGTGGGTTGCTTTGCTGTTCCTGTGGCGTGCCGTCCATCAGGACACTGTCACTCCCCCTTATTTCTCTGTTGTACCCCTAATTAGATCGCCTTTGTTGGGTTAATGCTGCTACCATCTGGTCGGTCATCCAGGGGTGTCAGCCGCAAGGTTGAGGGTAAAGGCAGGGGTGCTATAGTGCACCCAAAAGGAATGGTTTTGCTAGTGAGGAGGCTTCTCTCCTCCCCTTATCTTTTACTCATTCATACCTCCGGCTAAAACCATCGTTTCCCTTTGGCTGACACCACAAGGAGCCTTTCACACTTGAAGGAATTAGTGAAAGATTAATGTCTTCTTCTTTCTATCAATGCTAGAGGGCATGACGACTCGGTATAACGACTCCCCAGTCTCCATATTGTGTTCCCCACCTTTGCTGTACCACTGATTGAGACTGAAAAAAACAAAACAAAATGGTGATCTAGGTTTAAAGCTGAGATAACAAGAAAATGTTCCGTGAAAAAAAAGGGAATTATTTAAAAAAAATGTATACCAAGTGTCAGACCTACACTTAGTTAGAATTTTGCTGAAATGTACATCGGCATATCACAGCTCATGAAAGTATATCTTTTCTTTTTCATCTTTTTATGTTAACTAGTTTTGCAAGTTAACATAAAGCATCATGCTGTAAAAAAACAATTTGAGGATACTCAGATATAGTTCTCATTTGTCATCCATTGTACTTCTAGAGCTTTCCATTTTCACTTATGGGTAATGGTCCAATATCATATGCTGCCACTGTTAGCGTTTTTTTCACCTGACTGCCTTAACATTACTTTAGTGATACTATATATTTCTCAACTAAACATTTTTGAGGAAAAAATGTGTTTATTCTGACAGAAGTTAATTGCAATTCAGCTAAGTTAAGTTATATACAACAAATTCACGACACATGTTAACCCTTGGCACGTTACAAGTTATGTCATTTTATACATGCATACATCTCAGTCGCTCCTACTTATCAAACACTGCATTAAGTTCAGCCCAGTACAGAAATCAAAAAGATTTCTATGCAAGGAAGACCAGCTGTGGGCATCGAGTCCTTAGCTTGGAGAATTCACTCTTCCTGGATGTTTATGAATAACAGAGGGCAGGAAAAAAATCAGTTTTAACAGGAAGAAACCTCCAGCAGAAACAGAACCTTTCTCCGAGCAGCAATCTCCTATGACCGATCGGGTGTTTGGAAAAATAGAGCAGACACAAAAAAAATCAAATATTTTGAAGGAGCTTGTTCTTCTACCGGCTTACAGCCATTAAGAAAACAACATTCATCAATTTATTCATTGTCTTCCACTTATCTGAAATCAGGGTTGTGGGGGCAACAAGTCAAGGAGAGAACTGCAGTCATTTCTGTTGCCATCAAGATCCTTATGCTAATTTGGGGAGTCCCAACATGTTTCCAGGACAGATAGCATGCATAGTACCTAAAGCAAGTTCTTGCTCTTACTTTTTTTCTCCTCTCAGTGGAAAATGTCGGGAAATCTGGAGGTTGTACCCTTAAGAGGCAGAGATGAGATCCTGCATAAACGCCACAAACAGGTGTTCAGCACAGTTCCGCTATTTGCCAAAATACAATAAAATGAAAGATAGTAAGCTATTAGTCAGTTATGTGTTAAATACTGCTAGATGCCACCATTAGGAGCACACTACATAACCCACTAAAATACCTTCCACCATCACTCTTTCTGCAAATTGAAAGAAGCTGATGCTGTCTGATTTTTATATTGCAGTTTAAAATGTGTCAGTAAACCTACAAACTTTTCATGTTGCAGCAATATGATCCCAACCCTCTGTGACTTCCTGTTACAGCATAGCAAGTTATTGTTTTGATTATTTCAGGACAAGATCACCTGTTTTTTTTGTTTGTTTTTTTGAAGAAAGAAAATAAAAAGTCTATAAATATTTAATATAACTGGACAAATGTCAACAAATCACTGTGTAATCAGTAAGTACCTAATTTTAGCTACAAGGTTGTTAGTGTGCCTATGATATGCATCTAATAATTTTTTTCATTTATCTACAGGTCTGCTTCTTCAAGAGCGAAACTGTTTGAATTTGATGCTGTGTAGAATGATATCCAGCAGTCAAGAGACCACAGATTTGTTCTTAACCTGTTTTTCTAGGTCAGGATTCAACTACTTGTGAGGTTTTAACCAAAATAAATAAGACTTTCTGGCTTTCAATACAGGAAGCAAGAAGCTCCAAAAACACATTTTAAAACCATAAATGCCAGACTAAAACTGCTGTGGTTGAATATTCTCATCCCTCCATTCCCCTCCTACTATTAAGAGTTGTAGAGTTGTTGAGAGCCTCAGACGTTTAACTCTCTAGGAACTTAGACCAGCCCAAAGTTTCCAAGTCAACCGAAAAGCATGGTCCCTCATGGTCCAGCATGAAGATTCAGTTACCATGAGGTACTGTATGTGCAGATCATTGTTCTGCTTCTGTTTTATTGGTATGTTGCTCAAAGGTGGAGTTGCCTTGTGGGTGCAGTCCACCACAAGATTACTGTTAGGTTGTCTATAGAGTTCACGTCATGTTTTTTTAGTTCTGTATTGCTTTATATCACCCTGTGATGCAAAACCACTCTGCCTCTTCCATAGTAGCTGGAGATGGGCACCAGCAATACCCCCCCCCACCCTCTGTCATCACCAGAACAGAGATCTGACAATCATTGTTTTCTTTTATTAATATAATCAGGGGCTCCCTAAATCTTAAATTACTGTAGAAGCTTCCCACTGAATCAAGAATCAACATTTCAGTTTATTTATATAGCGCCAATTTACAACAGGTGTTGTCTCAAGGCACTTCACAGAAAATCAATTAAAATCAAAGATACATCAAAAAAAATCAATTTGAAAAAGTTTCCAATCTAAGGAACCCCAGCAGATTGCATCGAGTCATTGACTTGCAGCATTCACTCCTCTGGAATCAGCAGACCAAAACAATGGCTTGTGTTGTCGTTGACTTTACAGCAATCCCTCATACTGAGCATGCATGTAGCGACAGTGGAGAGGAAAAACTCCCCTGTAACAGGAAGAAACCTCCAGCAGAAAAAAGCTCAGTACGAGCAGCCATCTGCCACGACCGACTGGGGGTTTGAAAAGACAGAAAGCTAAATTAGAAGCACAGGATACTGAAATAAAAGAGTTTATAGCAGCAGTTGTAGAACGTCACTGGAAGCATCTCAGGCCATGGTCTCATCCAAGAAGCTGTCTCAGCTAACAGAACGCCAGACCAGGTGTGGTTACTATGGAGAGAAGAACACTAAGAGAAAACAAAAGGTTAACAAGGTTGAAATAACGGTAACTAAGTAGATTGGACAAAGGAAGAAAGTAGCAGAGAGAGAGGTGGTCATATTGTCCTCCAGCAGTCTAAGCCTATAGCAGCATAACTATAGAAAAACTTAAATAACTTAACCCTATAGAGTGATACATGAAGAAGGTAGACCAAAGGAGAACCGTCTGTCACTGGACTTTTAGAAAACTGGAGTCTGTGACTCTTCACTCTCGGAGTACCTTGATTTCCAAAAACCCCAAAAGATTTAACCAGAAGTAGCCCTTGGATCCTTGTTTGCAGTTGGCACAGTGCAAATTTACCAAAAACTCTTGAATTAGATTAGCTTTCAAATCTTAATGACTTGTCTTTCCTTCAACTCAACTTTCCTGTTATATTTGGATTGGATACTAAAGGGATTTAACAATGAAAGCAGGCTGTATGGCAATGATATGACCAGATAGTACATTCCCTGCATTAAATATATATTATTTAATGTCCTGAAAATATAGACATTTTGTGAAGTAGGGATTTTAAGGTCGCTAAATAGTTAATTATGACCAAAACCAATTCAATTACATTACTTTGTGTGTAATGTATCTTTTATATATATTTATATATATATATATATATATATATTTAAATAACATTTAAATAAATACTAATTGATTATTTGATATTTCTTTATTGCATGTACAGAAACCTACAGTCCTACTAGTATAAAATCTTAATGTTTATGCCTAAAATTTATAATCCAACGATAATAACTGGTTTTATTTTGATGTCTGCTGTGCAAACAAAAAACCAAAATAAACATTCAAAAACAACCAGTTTCACACGAAGAAGACCCTCTGTCTTGAAAGAAGGAGTGTTTATTTTGGTAATAGTGTTTGTGTTTGGCGCTGCTCACTTGTGAGATTCGGTTGATGTCTTGAGTCGTCTCTCTTTCAAGCCGAGAGGACAACCCCTACGTGACCCTGAGCAGTTGGCTGACTGCGCCTCCTTCACACTTCTTTCATCCCAACCAGAACAACATCGTCCATCTGCCCACTGACAGACCAGGACGCACTCCACTGTGAGTCCGCATTGTTGCATTGATGTTTACATGCACGTAGGAATACCTCCAGAAAAACTCGAATACTTAAAGCAGTTTCCATGTAGCAGGAGGCAAATCCTTCGTTTGGTGTGTCAAATGATTTCTGTTAGAATTTGTTTCGATAAAAAAAGGAGGAAAAGAAAAACACCTAAAACTAGAGAACCACAAAAACTATTTCAATAAAATAATCTCATAAAGGTGTCATTTTGTTTTGTTCTGTGTGCTGTGAACGAACTGTGTCATTGAGCTCTTAACTTCTTCAAAGCTGATTTACATTTTAGAATTTATAAAGAACACTTCAACATTGTGCATTTACAGAAACTATATACATTTTGAAAAGATGTGGGATCTGAGCTCTATTTTTGTCATATTTAAAACTAGCAGCACATTCTGTGCTAGTTCCTACAAAACTAACGCTCTGATAGGAATCAGCTTTGATTTTGTTTTAGCTGTGATAGTTTTGCTTGAAATTGTAAACTGAGAATTACTTCAAAGCAGACTGAGTTTGTTAATCTTGAAAGTCAAACTTCATTATGACCTCTGATTTATCTCAGTGTCCATTCATGCTTTTTTTTTTTCCAGCCAGATGTTGGGAGGAGCATTCGTGTAATGGTCTTAATGAAAATGTGGTTTCCTAGTATGAAGGCCTGTGTCTCCAATAGCAAAATTAGAGTTCAAATGAAATCAGACACAATTAAAGAACTTATTAGTTCTTGTCAAGTTTTTTTGGGTATTACAATAAACACAGCCCTCGTATAATCAGAACCATCAGGGAAGTAATCATTCTAATGTTTGAATTTTTGCTGAAAAAGGAAACACATTTATAGAGCTTTGGCACCTTAACTTAGTGTTATTATGAGGGTTTTTGAAGGACACTGAATGTATAAGTGGAATACCATACACGTTGGATACACAACAGTAAATAAAAAATATATATACTGTACTTTTTTTTGTGGTTTTTCATGCAAAACCATAAAAAGATTTATTTCGAATTTTGTTGGACTGGTACAATGAGTTTTATTAACTTGAAAACAGCAGTCAGAATGTTTTAGCAAACAGTTCAATGACATGATGAACAGTTATAAATATCATAATACACATGCACACGAAGATAATAGGATTTCCTCTTACAAGCAGTGGAAAAGAATAACGGTAACTAAACTTAATTTAAGAAGAGTTATGAAAATAACTTCTGTTTTTTTTTACTTTTCCTATTCCCAATTTTACCAGCTCTAAATACAGAATCTTAACAAAATGTTAAGCTGTTTGTTTGATTGTGAAAGGTAGTTTTGTAAATTATGAAATCTCAAATTAACCTCCATGTAAATAAAAGTAATGCAGATCTCCAGAAAATCTGTATAAAATAAGTTTTGACATGTTGTAATTTTAAGATTGATAATAGATGAATACTAATATAAAGACAATCAAAAGTTCCTTTATTACTTTGTCAATTTATTTTACCATTTTATTCTTATCGCCTTCTTATGATAAATTGGGATGTTTTTTTTTTTTTTACTGGTATATATTTTCTCCCCATAGATAGATGCATTTGAAAAATAATTATAATAAATAATAATAAAACTCTAAAGTATAATTTAACATTACTGCATATTATTTTAAAGAGTTTGTTGCACTTTGTTTTTATTGATTGTGGCTGAAATCCCTGGGATTACTCAAAAAAGGTTAAAGGTACAAATGAGGAAACTTTGTTCCACTTTCTGTGAATGTAGTTCAATAATTAATAAGTAAATAATGTAATAGGCATTAAAAACATTCTGCATAGAGAGTTTTATTTATGGAAATGATGACTGTAAATACTGCAAACTTAAGTAATTAATATTATCTATGATTTTTACTCTTACATACAAGAAAATCAAGAATTAACAGAAAACACTAGATAAAAATAACGTTTGTAAAGTAGTCTGAGACGGGACTGAGACACAACCAAATACCCATTATATACAGTTAATGCTTATGTTATCCTGAGATAGCTGACGATGTAGTTAAAATTACACTGTACTCGTGACCATTCACACACACACACACACACACACACACACACACACACACACACACACACACACACACACACACACACACACACACACACACACACACACACACACACACACACACAAAGAACTCTATCTTCAGACCTTTCTGCTCCTGTGCAGTTCACGGGGTTAAAATAAATGTTACAGCTGAACCATATTGTGCTCTGCTTTCTTTCTCTATCTCCTTTATTCACAAGCGCGTAATTGGTAGTCAATTTGAGCTCCCCCTTTGCCTATTGTGGGCAAATTTTGGTCTGACAGAGTGCGGAAGATTAATGGCTACAAGCAGCCAAGGGAGGCTCGCCTCAGCAAGCATGAGTGCCCTAAATTCATTACACCAATTTCCCCCTGCCTTGAGCTCCCCTACTTTCACCCACAAGAGAGAAGATAGGGGGGAGCAAAAGTATGAAAGGGGATAAAAGCAAAATAGTCAGATGGTGGTGGTGAAAAACCAAAAGAGGCATAGAAACAAATAAATAACTGCAACGCTCCATGTTAGCTGTGTTCTTCTGAGGTCACAGAGGTAGACAGTTTGCACTGAGTTAAAAAAGGGAGTTGATTGGTTGTAGAATAGAACGATGTCTGTTTAAATTTCAGACACAACTTAAACCCGAACTAATGATAAGCAATATACTAGTTGTATTTTCACTCTCTTAATAGCCCCGTTTTTGTTTTGTACTAGAACCATTATAATATGAGAACATTTTTTAAACTAGCGAAGAGAGACATCAAAAAAAGAGACATGTATGAATTCAATTTCTTGCTATATTTCAACAAAACCATAATGCAGACATGTTGTCAGCGTAAAGATACCCACTCAGATGGGAAGAAACAATCACTCGAGCCAAACACTTCACAGGCTTCCATGGCACAGTCAGATCACTGTCATCATCCCTAGTCTGTTGGCATCACTGCCTGGCTGCCTCAGATGAGCAGAAAACACCTTGAACTTGGAAATGATAAGGTTGACCTATCCCCACTTACTTGGGCCAGCCTATAATTGCAATGATTTATTCCCCCTGTCAAAGCTGGAGGGAATGCTCGCCCTCTCCTCTTCACATTCCTTTGTCTCCCTAAGATTTTCCTTATTGTCTGCAGTTTGCACTTAAAACTCCGTTAGCTTGGAATTTTATGGGCACACCTAAAACTACAAGACCTATTCATGTATGTACATTTGTTTATGTTCACACTGCTTTTGTATGCCAAAGTGTTTTCTAGCCTTCTGGCCTCAACAGCCTATCAACACGGCCATTTGCTTAAGCGTCAGATGCTCGATGCCCCAAGCGATGGCACGAAGCTCCAAGGACTCTAATAGACCGACGACCCCTGGGACGTCCACCTAGGTCAATCTTCTACAGCTTTACAATGAACCTGTCTGTCACCTGTCAACCCCTCCTTGCTGTCCTAGTCCACCAAGCCAAGGATCCCCAACCCCCTCATGTTTCCGAGATGTCCTGTCTGAGATTGCGACTGTGAATAGATGAAGCTACCACTGATTTCTTTAATCCTGTAAGACCTTGATGAACATCTACAACTTCATCTGAGAACATTTTCTGAATTTCTTAAATAAGGAGTTACTAAACTGAGATGGATTGACCCTATTGTAAAGTAACGTTTAAATGACTCGAGCAGAGGTGGAATTGAGTGAATAAATAATTTATTGTTGGGGAAGAATAATGAACATAAACATGAAACGGAACATAAACAGGAGCTACAGCAAAGCGAAAACGGAACAACGCGGGACGTAAATAAACAGGGAGCATAAGGGGAACGCGGGAATAACAAATGTAAATAAACACAAGAGTGAACGAGAACTCAAGCTGCAGGAAACACACACAGAGAGAAAGAGAGAGAACACAGAAAAGAATAACAAAAGCAATAACTAATGATAACAAAGTAAAACCAAGCAACTACAGCAAATTAAACAGTAAACTAAACAAAGAACCAAAACACAGATCATGACACAGGGAGAAAGAGAGAGCCGACAGCGAGGGAGAAAATAAAGACCCAACTAGAAAATCACCTAAACAAAAACAATAACTAAATATAATTAATGATAACAACGACTAAATAATACTGAACTGAATCAAACCAAAACACGTATCATGACACCTATAGCATTTCAGCTGTATATTTTGAATGCTGAGATAGTGTTCCTCCTATGCCAGCAAGTCAGATATTGGGCTGAGATCTGAAGCGACTCAGTTTTAAATTTGATTAGTCAATCAAAATGTATTTGCAGAGAGCTTGTACAGTCAATCTAAACTAAACTGGTTTACAGAGGTTAAATACAGAGTTACAAACATTTATTCACTTCAGGCACAGACAGAGAAATTATCAAGATGATTAAATACACAGATGACCAACACAGGTAATTATTGGTACTAAAATAATAAGAATAAATGTAAGAGAAGCCAGTCAACATTAAAGAATGATGAGCTGCTGAAATACAATTAGATAGATTATATTGCAGACTGAGGTGTTTTTAGAAGGACAATGGTAAAATTATCTAATATAACTTTGAAATTTAGACATATAAAAAATATCAATAGCAATAACATCAAGACTTATAAAGAAGAATATTCTTAAAACATCTAAAAAGGAAGACATGTTTTTTAAATCCAATAAACTGCAATAAAATAATACAATAAACAATAATTGCTACATTTAAAGTAGAACATTTGACTATGACATAAAAGACAAAAGTTGTAAGCTTAACCAGAAAGTCAGATTTATTAAATACGTCCTTAGACTTTTAAACAATAACTACACTCTCTGCTGCCCAACCCTGCTAAACAGTTTCCATCCTGCACCTGTTCAAAGCCTAAAGATATGACTATTTTCAACGTTAAGCCTGCTGTAGAGACGGTAATTCAGAAAAAAAAAAATTACTCAACACTCTTCTTTTTTATTGTCTTTCCATTTGTGCAGAGGAAGAACTTAAGGAGGTCAAAGGGTATAGGAGCCAGTTTGGGGCCAGGCAATAAATCAGTAAAAGAAAGATAGATTCATTGATAGGAGAACATCATAAAAGGACTCTGTATTGTGGTAATGAAGACAAGGTGTGTTGGCTGGTTTCCCTACAGGTCTCTCAAGATGGATTACAAGCAACCTTGCAAGGTTCCACTTAGCAGATTCTAGCTCTTTTTTCAGAGAGCTAGAATCAGAGGATGCTTCTAATGTTTTGCCCGCTGAGTGATAAGGAGGCTGGGGTGAGTGTTTTTAAGCTTGTTGTGTAAGAGATGTGGTTAAAAAAATCGGTGGGTGCTACGGGTAACAGCCAGTGATCATAAAGATGTCACACGAAACAGAGTCTCAATATCAACCAAGGGGCTGGCACCCAGATGTGGAGGCACTGAGCAACAACTGGGATACCACGTGTCCCTTCCTTCATGCCAAATCTGAAACTAACAAGCAGAACCTCTGAGTTCTTTTGAAGTAAGTGCCAGAAACTACTTAGAAACTTAACAATGCACAATTTATGGCAATGGTGTCCAGCAAGGAGTAAAAGGTTAAAGTTTGTCTGTGAGAAAAAAGTGTCTTCATTCCCTTTTTTCCCGGTCCTTCTATTCCCTTACGTCTGGGAGAGTGGATTTTTTTTCCTATTATCTACTTTCCCAGCACCTGCGTAACACGTTAATCTGATATATGTCCTTTGTCAAGATGGTGTTAAGTGCTTCACTTTACCGCTGAGAGATGAGAAAAGATGGTTTACAGAAGATGTGGATTTCTGAGGAAGGTTTTTCAGTATTACACCTAAACTGTCACCCTATTCAAACATCATCACTTTTCTATTCATGCCTGTTATGTGTGAGGTGAATCAGCATCATAAACTGCACATTAGAACGGTTTATTAATTTCTTCAAGTTTATATACAGGTCAGGTCAGGCAACCTCAGTGGCACCATGCTGATTAATTACAGTGTGGGCTGGTAGCGATTTCTGTTGGAAAATAAATTTGTATCCCCTTGAAGCTTGTCATCGTGAGGGTAGTTTTTCAAAACTTTGCGGGTAGAAGAAAAATCTAGAACAGCCTAATACCAGAAAAGGACTTGGTTCCCCACATCATCACTGTGTGACTGGACTTTAGTCTGAACCTCAAACAGTCTTGATTCTATCCCTGTGCAGTATTCCTACACACATTTCAACCTTGACTTCCAAATAAAATGAAAATTTTGCTTTTCCCTGAGTAAGCAGACTTTGAACCTCTGAGAAAATTTCAGGAGGAAGATAACCCTTGAAACCCATTTATAGCTCATGTTCTGGATACACTGACCACTACTGGTCTTAACATTTTGGCAGCCTCCAACCAAAACTTCAATTTTATAAATAAAATGTCATTACTTATCTAATGTTCTTTGTTCATAGTATGAATGACTTGTGACTGAAGATATTGTTTAAAAAATGTGTTTTAGCCACATGAGATTAAGAAATATGCCTCCAATTAATCTGCACTGATAACTAAAGTTTAACAACTTAATCATCAAAACGTATTTCTCTTTATGCAGATGAGGTACAGTGGGATGTACAACAATACTTAGAAGACAGAAGAGTAAAACAAAGAAAGCTAAAGTTCTGGATCATATATTTTATTATGATACTGGGAGCAACTTTGATAGCATTTGGGATTTTCAGTTATAAAACATTTGTTAATGGAGCATTTATTTTTTTTCCAAAGTCACCGGATGAGGTTGATTTACATTGAAGTATTAAATTAAATCAAAAGTAAAGCTGTTTTCAAAGTAAAGGATAAGGACAAAAAAGTGAAATTTTCAAGAAATTTCCCATCTGTGTGCAAGCAAAACTTTAGCTGCAACAAATTGTGAGCAAGTAGGTGCCAATAAATGTAAAATAGTTTTAGTCATTTTAATCTGCTCCGACTTTTCACTGCTGCTAAGTAAGTCTTTAAAGCTTACTCAGCCCACAGCATGGGACAACAAGAGCCTGAAAAAAAAAAAAAAAATGTAAAAGTATTAGACAGAGGTTTTAAACCCTGATGAAATCTCCCACATATGAACAGGAAGCTTGACAGGACACTTGTTATGAGGTATAAATGGACAAATGAAAGTCACCCTTAAGGAAGTCTACCCTTAACCATTTTTTTCTGGGTAATCTGTTATGAATAACTGTCTGGTCCCTCAGCAGGTTCAACTGTAAAGTCTCCATCACTCACTTTGAAAACATGTGGACTGATGTACTGCGAGTTTTGTGTTTGGGTGAATCAAGAACAAAACAAACCTGTTGTGTCAATGTCACAGACAACTCTACATTCCCCTAATTAGCCCAACTATTTTTAAAGAACAAAGCAAATTAAACATTGTTTCTAGATGATTTAATCGCTGCATCATTGAATAATGGAGTTATGAAAAAAAACATTATAGAACAATGACTTACTTAAATCTTGAACAATTATGCTACGAATTATGGGCCAGACACTGTGGAGAATATTGCTTTTTCCCTCAAGGCAGCTGAACTGACTTTCAATTACGTGACGTGCACAGAGTTGAAGTTCATCCAGTTTCATAGCGCCGATGTCTACAGCTGTCGACAGGTAGGTGCAAGATAGGAATACCTTCATTTTTATTTTAGACACTTACTTTACTTTAGACATGCAATCTTTTGATGATTGTATTTACCCATAATTCCCTGAGTCCATCTAGTCCCTATTTGTCCTTTTGGAGGTCTGTATTCCTTGATATTCACATATGTATACAAACCTCACCAGAGTTCACATTAAACCACCCAGATTGGTAGGCAAACAAGTTTTCTTTAGTTTTTTGGTCCAGATCAGAGTTTGGTTGCACATTCACACCTGTTTAAATGAGCCGGACTTTCTAATAAAACCAAACAGAGTTTAATTATGTTGTATTTAACAGGGCTCAGGTAAATGTACCTAGAGTGAGCTCAGCCATTCCACAAAGGCATCTCATCATAGTTTTTTTGTGTCTAGGATCGGGTTCTTTTGATCATAATCTGTAGGCCCAGTGCAAGTCATTTTTGGTGCCCTAAACAGAAATGCTTTTCGCTCTCTTCTTTTGCTTTAATGGCTATACATTTGTTTGCCATCCTTTCCATAAAATGTCCATAAAACATTTTTTTGTATCACATTTTCCCTCAGCTTTTGCTGATCATATTTTTTGCTGTTGTCCACAGCTTTGCATAAAGCCTTTATCTTACCTTTGTTTAACATCATTTTGTTCTTTGCTTTTGCACAATTTTAATGAAAAAAGTTTCACAAAGTGTTACAATCATTGTCTCATTGTCATTTGCCTCCCTTAGTTTAACTATAGATTTGAGATGGCTGCCCTTGTCTTTTTCATTCATCACAAGGAATTTTTTTAAACACCATGTAAATTTTCAATAAACTGAAATCTTTGTGGTCTTAACATTAGCCGAGATAGTTTGGGGTTAAACGTCTTTAAAAGTAAAAAAACAATAACATACTTATCTTAAAACATTATAACTAAAATAAAAAAGTTTAAGAGGGCTGAAGCATTTTATATTTTTATTTTTAATTTATTTTAAATTTCTGTTAATCATTATATTGGCTCTGTAAATATGACAGCAAATGAAAAAGAACAATCTCAGTCTTGGAAAACAGGAACTTTTTGCATCTTGGTGCTGTAAAATACAGACAAGATGTTCACGTTGGAGATAGCCAAGCTCCCTCCTGCTCCACGTTTGAACAGCGGGGTGGGGGGATTCCTGGATGGCACTGTGGCCCATATGGCCGATCACTCAAGCAAGGCTGAGGATGTTTTCAAAGAGACCCGGGAGCAACTTGACGCGGGACTGTCTCCACGGGGGTCAACGGTTGTCTGGGCATGAGAGGCCAACCTCATGCTCTCCTCTGAGAGGCAGACATCTCTGCTCCTGAGCGTAAGCCCCACCCGCACAAAAGAACAATCATCCCAACCTTCTCAAAGAGAAGCACAGAGGGCTGCCATAGTCTGCTAACAGGCCAAGGATCATGACCTTGAGAGTGTGACATTGGGTAAGGTCAGCTAACCAGCGTCTATTTATGACCGAACTAGCTTTTTTAAGTATTATAACCATTAATGTTTTTTTTGGTTTGTTTTGTTTTTAGGCTTACAGTTTTTGAAAGTAATATTTACCAACATATCTTAAAGGGAAAATTGAAACTTGATCATGTAGATATTGTTAAAAGACTAATTTTAAGTTAAGCTAGCCACTTGGATGCTTGAGCTTATTATGACAAAGAAGACCTGAGGTACAACCTGTCTGCCACAACTGCAATAACATGACTCAACAGCTGCTTACAGTGTGAGACGTCACACCTTTAACTCACATGACTGACTTTTACGTTTGTTGATGGTTTCCCACTCCAGCTGTTAAATTCATTACCCTAAGAGCTCTCTCCAATTTCCTCATGAGGACATCAACTAGAGTTGTTATTTCTAGCAAAGACAGAACAACACATGAGATAACTGTGTCTGTAATGATTGTGTAAAAGGTTTTCACTTTGAAAACATTGTTTGTTCTGTTGACAAATATTTCTTTTCATATTGCAAAACAGTCAGCTTTTCATTTTGGTTAATATTTTGAGATATTTTATTATTTTTTAATTTATATTATTTATATTTTTTCCTGTTTGTTATGTACAGCTAATTTATTTATTTGTTTCTTTCTGTTTTTGTAATATTTTTAGATTTTAACGTACTTTTTTTTAGCTCTTTTGAGAATCGTTTTCCCTTTTCTCTGTTCAAATCTTCTGTTAACATGTAAAGCTAAGTAACAAAAACACTTACGCCTTTCAGGAAAATGGAATACATAATAAACTTTAAACAAATGTTGTTTTTTTTGAAAAAAAAACAAAAAACTAGTTGAGATTTGATCTTTAATTTTAGTCAACAGAAGAACCAATAAATCTTTTCAGATTTATTGGTTCTTCTGAAATAAATTGTAATAAGTTTGAAAATCCTAAACATCCAATGAGCCAAAAAATAAAATTCAATGATCGAGCTGTAAAATACTTAATGTTTTTTTTAAAGATTTTTTAATTTTAGTCTGTTTAGATTTGAGACATCATTTTATGTTTTTCTTTATGATTACATATTTATTTATATATTCATTTCAAAGGCACATTTATTACTAAATTATCCATTGGAATAGTTTAGAATTTTGCATTAATCACTATAGACTAAAGTAAGAATTAAGAAAAAAGAAGAGGCCATATTATCCATGTTAAAACATAAACCTCACATTTTGCAAGTACTCTTCAGGTCGTAGCAAATACTGTTTGTCTTTATTCAGAGGGCGGCTTCTATTCCTTAACGCACATAGAAGAAAACAAAGTTTGATCTAAAAAGATCTGCTGAGAAACTGTATTTTTTCAGGATTTTTTTTATAAACAAGTGTTTTTAACTTGATAGCTCAATTGGAAAATTGGACTTTTGTATTGCCGCGGGTTCAAATCCAGGATGGGGCAAGGATATACACCAACAGCATTAAATGTGGGTCCTTGGGCCCTTTGTGCTACATCCAACTTTCTAAGTCGCTTTGGACAGAAGCATCTGCTAAATACATAAACAGATATGAAACGTAACCTCTGATTATTTGAGTCAGAGTTAATTCTACAAACCAAATTAGCTATTTGCTGTTTAATCGCTAAAACAATGCAAAGCAATTTAGGGTACTAGAAAACTTCTGAGCTTTTCATCAAGTTGCTCAATTAAGAAATGAGTGCTCTGTAATGTTAACCAGAGTTTTTTGTTTGTAGCTGATTAAAACAAGAGTTGCAGTTTTGGGATGAATGCAATAACTCATCAAAGAGGAAGACCTGACCCCACCACAATCTGAGGAAGAGCTTTTCCTGTCCTATATATGGCCATGGACTCAGCTCTGTTGTCAGCATTCCCCTTCTCCTCTTTCAGCTGCCCAGTCACTCACCACGACCCCATGATACGGGGTGATCATGAATCATGGAAATTGATTATGCTGCCACATCTCAAATCCCCCTGGCTGGCGCTTGACTGCAGAGAGTGTGACTGTAGGTCGGTCAAGCCTGCTTAAGGGACACACTGCTGGCTGCCCCTGAGAAGGACCAGTGGGCCGGACTGCCACTGCAGGGTCAGACAGCTCACTACCATAGCAAATAGAAGAAGATCACTCACTTTGGCAGGAAGGAATGAAGATGTCCTTCTTAAAATACCAATCAGGCCCTCATGCTCCGGGCTGGTTTTTCCCCCTTCCAACTCCTCATCACCAGTTTCCGCGAGTCATCTGTCTTTATCAGTGCACAATGCTAATGTCTTTCTCTCTAATAGCAGACCATTCTTCTATGCCTTCCACCAAGATTCTTAAGAAAGTCTCAAATAACATCAGAACGTACCAGAGTTTTGAATATCTATGTGCACATGTGCAATCATAAGCCGTCAGGACTAATTTTAAATTCAGGGAAATAAAAGAGGGAGAATAATGCTCATAGGAAAAACTGTTTAACCCGGTTAGCAATTAAATGTTTCAACAGAAACACCTGTTAGAGAAACCTTCAACAAAATATGTCTGCTGATTCTAATGTTGTTAAAAGAACAATCCGAGGGCTTCAGACAAATAAATAGTTTTGTATTTCGCCAGTTTTCTCTCTGTGGTAAAAAAAAAAGTAATTGATCACTTCTAGAAAAAAACAAAACTGGTTTTCTTAATGTCTTAATGTTTGTAGTTTATCATGGCAGCATTATTCTTAGCTGTGTCTGCCGTACCTTACCTTTAACCCAGAGTTTCCAGTCCGCTTTTAATGATTTTAACCGACTGTTGTTCCTTTTTATTATGATGATAAATCTGCTGTTACAAGCTGAATACACTCATAAATCTGAGGCAGAGCCCATGTTGCAGTGGATCAGTGTTTCTATGGAGACACATCAATCCTTCTGAGGGGGGCAAAAGCAAGCTCCATAAAACCCCTGAGTGTCTGTGACATTGTTACTGTTGTTATTGTGAGAGAACTGTTAAAATGTTTTGGAACCTCACTAAATGAAGCAGCCACTTAACATCTCACAGACCTGTCAGCTTTTTAGATTTTTCTGGAAGATAAGCACACCTCAGGCACATGTGTTGGTAATTGGATTTTCTAATCAGAAACCAGTTATGAAAAACAAAGAAATAATAAATCTTGGTATGTAAAAGTAATGTTGAACTACAAAAAGTATTAAGACGTATGTTATGTTAAAATTGAATTATCATAATATGAAAACACACCAGAAACAGATACAATATTCATAATTGCGTGCCTTGCCACATCTCCACATTTTGAGGAGAAAACATTTTTGGCGAAACAGATAAGTTTAAGGGTTTAGCTCCCAGATTTTATATAATCAAAGCAGTCAGTAATTGAAAAAGCAGATTTTAAGCGCGTATTGATTTAAACACTGTACATTCTCTGTTGTTTTTTTTTGGTTTTTTTTGCACATGCATAACACATAAATTCCTGCCAAAAGCAGAAAAAGTGCCTCACTGATTAGAAGTACGTTTTGCACTCATAATAAGAAAAAATGTTGTTACTTGATGTTCAAAGACTTGGTTATTGAATGAAATCCAGGTTTTTCTCTGTATCAAAATTACATTAGAAGAGTTTTCATTAGCCTGAAATTTAAATGAGTCCGTTATTTCAGACAGAAAACAGGCCGATCAGACATTAGCAGATCAAAGGGGAACACTCCGTCATCATTTGGTCTGCTGTTCATTTTTTGAGTGTCCGGCGGCAGTGTCCACACAGTGGTTTGCAGTCCCAACAAGGTGTCCCGGCAAGGACCCAGAACCTGTGCTGAAAGAACCATCTCACGCTCAAACTTCACTTGATCCCAAGCAAAGCCCTCACTTTCTCGTTTATCTTTCCAGGGACAGTTTGTTCTTCGCCACGTTAATGAATGCCAGTTGTTTCTTGTGCTTCACGAATAGGAATTCTGTATTCAGCCAAAGATCAATCAAAAAACGCATTTCTCAAAACAGTTATGTGTTCTGGCTGATCAGTTTCATTTTAATTATTCCCCCAGATTTGAAGAAGTTTATCTTAACAAATAGATACAAAATGGGATGACACCCCATAATTAAGGCCAATGTCCAAAATAGTCTGGAATTGATGCCCTAATCAGCAAAAAAACAAATTCCTAAATGACAGATTGCAAATCAATACAAAAAGTGATCTGGACTCGCTGATAATTAGATGATTTTGTTTTATTTGAAAGGAGTTAAGTAGATTTTTAGAAAACTTATAAGATATAATGGAGGCAAAGGTAACAACTTTGATGAAGAAATGTTAGTCCCTGTGGTAATAAGCAGATGTGCAGCTCTTAAGATGCATCTGCTGCAAAACTCTGTTGATCAGCTCTCCACATAAAGTATTAGTTTTTTGTTCATGTCTCCGAAGTTAAAGTATTTTAGTTAAGGCTTGTTAATCCTTAGCATATGTTTATTTTACACTTTATTTGATGCTGAAACCAGCTACTGTACCTCCAATATGGCAATGTGTGGATATTTGATGTTATTATCTTGTTAGCAGATGACCATTTGCGGCTGGATTTCCAGCCCCCAGACAATATTGAACCAGATTTATTAGATGCAACACCACAAACAGCATTGAGCCTTCTAAACAGACACAATCACAGCCTTAAGTATATTATAGATTCTGTGTAGTTAAATCCTATTTCTCGTATAGTTCTTTATATTTTATTATATTATTTGCACTACGAATTTTCATTACTGCTATGTCCGATGTCCCATCTTGTAGATTCTGTGTCCATATTGTAGATTCTGTGTAGTCAAATCCTATTCTCGCATAGTTCTCATATTTTATTATATTATCTTAAATTGCTATCAGGGTGTAAACTGGACCGGGGGATTAGAATTTCGTCCCACCTCATGTACCACATGTGATGTGATGACAAATAAAAATTCCTTGATTCTTTGATTCCTTGATTCCTTGAAGTAGGCACAGCCAATAACAGGACTAAACCTTTCTAAATAACATTTAACAATTCACAACTTCCACCTAAAACATACTTTTTATCAAATATATACAAACATCTTCTTAAACCTTTTATACACAACTCCTCCCAGCCTTTCCATGGTCTCTCTCTGAACCAATACTTTGATCATGCAGCTTCCAGGGAAGTGTTTGCACAAACACCGTGGAGATGACACAGAAACTACAGGTGAGTTACCTTTTAGCACCACAACACTTTTTACTGCACGCACTCTTAACAGACATACACAAACAGTAACATGTCTGGAAAACGATTATTTTCTCTTCACAGACAGCCACCGCACTCCATAATGAAGAGCAGCTGTGCAGAAACAAAAGGCTACATGCTGACTATTAAAATACAAACAAGAATTTTTAATAAATAGTTAAAACTTATTGTCTGCAAATGTTTCTTTATGTGTAAAACCATGCTTAAGTGAAGTTTGAAATAAAGTGCTTGTTAAAGTGCCCTTCCCAATGTGCAAAGGTAAAAGTATTAAAGTGCTATAGTTTTTAAATAAAAATAGTGCCAGTAATAAAGACTTCTTCATTACATATCTCAATAGTCTGAAGGTCTTTGGATTCTCCTACATTGTTGATACTTGGCTCTTACTAAGGGTCACTAAGCACTTTCTGACGCCTTCTACAATAATGACTATGTTATTAGACTAAAGGCCATTTGTTAGGATTTTAAAGTAAGCTGTCACTATAGAATAGCTCATTTAGGTATGAAAGGGAAGGAAAAAAACATTTAAATAACTTTAAATTGAAGAATTAAATGTTCCGCTTAATGTTTGAGAACAGTTAAGCGAAATACACATTTTAATACATTTTGAAAGTGAAAGGTTGAAAGAAATAAGCCTGAATATGTGGTCACATGCCTTTTCCCATTCAGCATCTGTTTGTAATCATTTTCTGCCCACTGGATCTTTCTGCACTTGAATGATCTGAGTATTTCGCTTTTGAAACTCATGTTGCAGAATCCTCCAGAATACTTTGATTCTTCCAGATGCTGCCAAAGCAGGTTATCACCTTAATCAAGCTTTCATCAATTACTTAGTCATTCTTCGCCATGCAGATCAAACAGGCTATGATCATATGATGACATTTCATTCTGCAATATTTTCCTTCCTGCAGTAGTAATAAGAGACAAAGAATACGGGGAAAAAACAGACAGAAAGTCAATAGAAACCTTTCATAAACGCAGTAATAAATTGTAATCACATGTGAAATGTCTTGTGCTTCAAAAGATAGTTGAGATTTCTGTTTTATTTTGTAAAATAGCTTTTGGTAGTTGAAAAAACAACCTATGGTACAGAGAACATGGAATAATCTGGATACAGAGAATAAAGCACTGAGCAGTAGCTAGACCAGCCGCTTCCATAGCTGAAGTTAGAGTCAGAGGAGAGTTTAGCTAAATGCAGAAATAAATTATGAAATAAAGAGAAGCTTACAGCAATACAGCAGATCTGTTCATCTTTAACCTTTTTGTGAATAATGTCAAAGCAAAGATACCTCTTTAAACAAAGACAATTCTGAATCAAACAAGCATCTAGAGGGGTGAAAGAGGATAAACTGAAGTTTCATCTGAGTATCAAAACTGGACTGAAAGGGGATAGATTGTAAGGAGGCACGAGATATTTTCTTGCACAATATAAATGTGTTAGTGCCCACTGACCATAATTACCACACCACGGCTTCATTAAGTATTTCTGCTGACCGCGTTGATTACTTCCTGACCTCAGTGAGCTTATCTTCTGAAGCCGACTTCCTGCAGGAGATTGCAACCATGTTCACAAAAGTTAAATCATAATCGTTAAATTGTTAAATATGACAATAAGTTCACTGTTCCACAAAGGCCTCCAACAGTTGGCAGATATCATTCCAACGAAGGTTAGCAAAGGTTGTTTTAAAGACTATATCAATATCACCCCCCCACCCCAGCATGTCAAACATGCTGACAGCCATTTATTTACTGCATGCATATCTTATTTCAAAATAAAGTTAATTTATTATTACCAAAAAGTCCATTCCCACAAAGGTTATCAATTGTTAATTCAGCAAATTATTTAATAGATCACAACTTTATTAAAAGTAGTTACCTTCTCTATTCCTATGAATTGTGAAGCGATTGTTTGAACACTAACTAAGTTCAAATTGTTCTTGAGAATTTAAAACTAATCATGATTAGTTTATAACTAATTTGGATTAATTTTAAAGCAACACTTTGTACATTTTCAAGCTTCATAAAATATTTTCTTAACTTTTGTGATTATATGTCGACTTACAGCTCGTTGAATGACACCTCTGTCATGGCCCGAGAGGGTCCTTCGCGATTTAACTGGCACTTAGCAACTTTGAGTGGCAGGAACCCTGCCACACAAAACAACTACAAACGTGTTGACTCCTTTACGGCAAATTTCTTTATTTTCAACATCATCATATGACATTGTTTCACCACAATTAGATTCATTAACTAATCACTATTAATCCTTCACACAGTCACTGGAACAAGAAATTAACTTTAATCCAACTGCAAACAAATGGGATATAAGGATTTTCCTGACGCTATGTGCTGGTGCTCATGGGAAATGCAGTCTTCATTCAGACAAAACACTACCGCCTTTGACCTCTGGCCACCAAAGTCGACCAAAACTGAAACTTCTTTAATGTTGCTTTAAATTATTCTGTTTTTTATCAACATACACTTTGGTAAAACTGCATCAGTTTATTGATTGCTGATTTCATTCCTATTTGTTCTTCATTCTGTTTTTGTCTTTTTTATATTTTATGGTAGTTACTTGAAGTCTCGTCGAAGAAACTATTGAATAGCTTCAACTTGAAACAATTTTTTTCTCAAATTTCTTAGTTTAACCTTCAACTCACAGCAATAATTATCAAGATAAGATAATAACAGAATATAGTTGTTGCACCAACAGGTGCAATATGAAATAAGAATTGTTTTCCTTTTTTCTTTTTCTTTTTTTGTTTAGTTTCAGTGTTTTTTCTAACTAAACCAACAAATGTTCTTCTAGGGTCAACTTTTTTTAAACTTTTTGTTATCTGTATAGTCAACATATTTTTTGCTATCTTATTATGTATTTTTTTAAAGTTTTTTTATTTTTATTTGAATAAAACCTCCTTAATACAGATTGTTAACTTTAACCCAGCTCGATTATTTCTAGTTTCCCCAGACCAAATTCAGTATATCATTTGCGGCAGATCTGCTTCTGACATCAGATCATTTCACAGAGGCACATTTCAAAAATTACACCAGATACTGACTATCCTGAGGACAAAACCACTTTTCTACAACTTAAAAGTTTTAATACTGGAAATAAATTTTGCTCAACAAACTAAGACACCCTTATCAGTAAAATGCTCTACATGTTAGTTATTTAAATCCTTTGTCAACTTTACCTACGTCCAAATCTTCTAAATCTCCACATTTCGACATAATTATAAAACTGTATTTTTTCAGAATTTTGCAATTTGCCTCCAAATATTATTTTCAAAAATTGTGAGCTAGGATTTTGTGATTTGAATGGTGTGGAGAGGAACATTTTAAGATTATTTCTTAGATAAACCATACATCTCACAAATTATTCTAAAACAATTAAAAACTGAAAACCAGTTTAAGATGTCTAAGTGAATCAACAAATGAACACCAATCAAGCACTAAATTGTTTTGAAATTAAAGTAAAATAAATAAATAAATAAATGTTCCTGAGCAATCATTTACTATAAAACATGTTTGCTGGGTAAGTGCTTTGACCCCTTTTCTATTTTACTTTTCTCACTTTTTGAACGTTTACTGCGCATATTCACTCAATCCTTTGGTCATTGCTAAAGCTGGAAAACTACTCTTTATAAGTAAAGTATGTCTGCTTCCATTTCAAACCCGTCCTGGGGTGGAAGCCCAGAATTTATGTTCCGTGGGGACCCCGCTGGTGAACAGATGACTCACATGTGTCTTTGCACTCTTTCCCTGCGGCCTCCTTTAAAGGCATTCTGAACTGATTTGGGGATATCGTAAAGCAAATGATTAATTTGTACTCCTGTCAAGTGTGTCTGTGCACTAGAGATTTGCTCCAGGAATCACGTTGGAATGCCGTATATCCCGGCTGATTGCTTCTCCCCTTAAACTTAGGGCAAAATGCATTACATCATTAAAGTATCGGAAGAAATAACTTAGACTTTGTTCCTGCTAATGTTTTGACAGGAAGCAGCATGTTTGATTTAATAAAGAATTCGTAAGCAACATGACTGCTGTCTACTAGAGATCAGAAATATGATGTAATGAATCTGTTAAGCATTTCAGCAGATTTCTGGTGTGGTAACAGGTATACCACCTTGTACCCTTTGACACTGGGGAAGATTACAAGGATTTTAGCCGTGCTTTCACATTAGATGGCGTGAGAAATATAGTTAGGAGTTTTGGGCTAGAGGCATCCAAATGCTGCCGCCTCCATGGCTACCCCGTACTTGCTTAGACATGGGTTGGTAATTCTCCCTCCAGAGCAAAAGCCATAAAACTCCTATTTCTACTATACCTGCCAGCTGAGCATCTTAGTCCATTCGAGGCACAGGGAGCATGAAATTCCCAAGGAGCCATTTCAAAGCGCCAGGCCTCTTCATTATGACATCAGAACCTTCTGAAGTCAACAAGCATGAAGGGAGACCGGAGCGCTACGCAGGTTCACAGCCTTGAAGGGGGATTCGTCGCCATTAAGGGGTGCAATGAGGGGATAGCAAACAGAGGGCAAGAGGGGGAGAAAGGGATTACATCTATCACCACGCATATGTGCTCACATCTAAAAGGCTTGCTTTCCATTTTCTGCCCCCAGCTAGTGCCCCAACTGTTATGATAGCTGAGACTGCAAAAAAGGCTTTGGCGGCATCATAAACACAGCATGATGGTGAATATCACATACTTAAGGGCCCCTGACAAAAACCCGAGGTGCAGCCTGAAGTTCCGGTAGAAATGTTAACAATTATAGTGATAATTACAGCTGTTTGTGCGTTTTTGTCATACTAATAAAAATATTTTACACCCATTGTGCTTAAATGCAAGAATCGTACAAAGTTACAGTCTTCATATTATAACACTAATCCAGCTACGGTAACATTCACCAGTTTTAACACTGCAGGGGCTTCATGTACACATACCTGAATGGTTCACCCGGGGCAACAGGATAAAACCTTACATTAAGAAAGTTTGGAGAAAGATTTTTTTTCTGTACATTCGTAACAATATGGAATTAAATGCACATGAGGGAGTGGCAGACTCTTTCATGCTTCCCTGTTTAAAAACATTTTTCCTCCAAATCTGATCATTCTTTTTGCAAGAAAAGGTTACTAATATCATTCTAAACATTCACATTCAATGTTCTCCATTTGGTGCCATATATTTTTTAGTCTAATTTAACTGAAAAAGTATACGTACATAAGTATCCTCTGCTTCTTCCACAACCAACGCCCAGTTGGTTGTGGAAGATGGCCACTCGTAGAAAGCCAGGTTCAGCTGGACTGTTGAAGTGGTGTTTTTCCTTTCCACTGTCACTACTGTACAAGCATCCTGATGTATGAGATATTGCTATGAAGTCAACATCGCAATGCAAGCTATAATTTGCTGTCATTGCATGCTGGTCCCAGAGGAATGAATGCTGCAAGTGATCTGCTGTGTTTCCTTGGATTGAAATTTTTTGGTAGCTCACTATAAATTACCTGAATTAAAATTGAATTGAATTCAACTTTGTTAGTGTGATGATACTTTTACTATGAACTCAGAGACTCTCGTGGACTAAAAAACTGGAGCTTTGGTAACAAAAAACACAAGATCTCTCACTTGAAGTCTTCTCTTTCGTGTGTAAGGTTCTGACTTCATTGCAATAAAATGGCTCTAATTCAATATTTTAATGTAAAACTGCATAGTATGAGATATACCTAGCAAACCTGATTCCATACTACAAAGCGGCAGGGCACACTCCCTGGTCTCTCAACAGGGGTGTAGGTAAAACTAGCATTAAACTTTCAAACTGAGAAATCTCTTAGCAGTTTAAAAAGGATTGCTCTTTAAAACCTGAAGGAACTAAAAAACATATTGGGTTCTAAGTATTGGGTTCTATCTGTTCTCATTGCATTACGTGCCATTTGCAATTACCCACAACAACTTCTTCCGTGAATGCATCCTTTGTTTGCAAACTGATGCGCAGTTGCTGTGGGACTACACATTTTTTGGGATTGTCCGGATTTTAGATTTAGCCAAAATGTAAAAATGCTTGTGCTAAACTAAGAACACCCCAAACATTATTATGTACAAAAAATTAACAATTTAAACCCTAGAATTTACCTTGGTGTGTTTACCATGACTTGAAGTGGCTGAACAGGGGTCCAACTGCAAATCTATGATAGGTGAAAATAACCTTCAGATTTGTTTTCTTACTAGAATTATATTATAGCATGTAAGCATACGAGTTACAATGATGATGTAGTTGTCTGCTTTATTGGTTTTCAATAAAGCATTTTAAAACACCTATATTCAGAACTTTTAATAAAATTTGCATTCATATTAGTTTTTAGACAATTTGTTTACATCATGTTTTTTATGAAATCAAAACTAAAGCACTGATCATAATTATATTACTGTATGTGTCTCTGGTAACAATTAAAGCACCTCTGAATTTGGTGTGATATCGCACACACACACAAATTCATGTTTTTTTTCAGAAGCTGCCGACAGAGGAATGCTCCGTGCATGGTAACCATTACAGTCAGTTCAGTGTGATTGCCCACTGGAAATTAAAATATCTGTTTTTCCAGGTGATCATCTGCAAGTGCAATTAATCATTTGGATAATTGATTCTAACATTTTCCGTTTTCACTTAGACCACCTCATGCTACGACCACGTTTCCTTCTGTTGTTTACTTTTGACTTAGGTACAGGTATAGAGATTATGTACCTGTATGAAAAATACAGCACACTCTAAAAAAATGATTATAAACCTAAAAGCAAAAACATTATACAGCATACTATGTGTTATTATTTGATTTTAGTCATATGTTCCTAACTGTATGTGGGTCTGATTTTGAGTTGGCAAATGTAATGGATGTATAATCTTGAATCTAAAGTATATTGATGTAGCTTTGGTTAATGTCATCTCAGTCAAGACATATACAGACCTATGAACAGCAGAGACACTGGTCAAGAACCCTTCAAGCTCCCAGGCCTCTGGTAAAGGACCCAGGGACCTAAGCTTCTAACCCAACCCTCAAGGGAAAAATGGGGGTGGGTTAGAAGGGGGTATATATACATACATGTGTGTGTGTGTGTGTGTGCGTGCGTGCGTGTGTGCGCGTGTGTGTGTGTGCGTGTGTGTGTTTGTGTGTGTGTGTGTGTGTACATTCATTGCTAGGTCAACACACATGTTAATAATCCAAACTGTTTCCACAATTGTTCATAAGGCAATATTGGAGATATTTAAAACCAGGATGGAGTCTGAGGTGGAATTGCTTTAATTGCCTTCTTTGGCAATGGAAGGAGTTTTGAGCATTTGATCTTGCCCAGTGCTGTCAAGGTTCTGAGAAACACGCCTTGATTTTCAACATGGCCTGTCAGTCTTTCCTCGCCAAATCACTGAAAGACATTAATTGTTGCTGATAACAATGGCTGAGCACGCTCAGTCCTGGTTCAATTTGGCCAAATTCTGATCATTTCTGTTGACTGAAAAATCAACATGTAGCCAACTCTAAAGTACAAAATGAAATTCCTCATGATGGATGACTCCTGGAGGCCTGTGGATAGGAATAGCCTCCCAACACTGGGATGTGATCCAAAATTTCTGCATAATGACTTCAGCTGCCTTGTCAGTCACCTGAGTCCACTCTGCTTTCTAATCGAACTGCCAGTAATGAGCTGGTTGAACATGACCTGACAAATTAATTTGGATTTCCATCTGATGAGTGCTGCCATAAAACAGCTCTGAGGATCTGGCCAAGTATTGTCTTGAAAAGAAAAGAAATGGAGAGACACAATAAGCAGAGATGTAATAAGAATGAAAATGCAGAAAAAATGAACATTTACATTCTGATGTAAAGGGGCAGTTAACACAATTTAGAAGCAGGTTGAATAGAATAAAAATGAAAACTCCAATGTTCAAGATTCAGTTTATTCATATAGTACCAATTTACGACACATTTTGTTTTGAGTCCCTTTACAAGAAAACCACTTCATTCTAATCATAAATACACCATAAATAAATCAGTGTAAAAGTTTCCAATATAAGGAAATCCAGGAGATTGCATCAAGTCATTGACTTACTCCATTTATTTCCTCCAGAATCAGCCCACCAAAACGATATCTTGCGTTGTTGGTTACTTTACAGCAAATCCTCATACTGAGCATGCATGTAGCAACAGTGGAGAGGAAAACTTCCCCTTTAACAAGAAGAAACCTCCAGCAGAACCTGTATCTGTACAAGCTGCTGTCTGCAACGACTGACTGGGGGTTTGAAGAGACAAAAGACTCAAAAGGATGCGGAGGAAACTAAAAAGTAGAAGATTTGAGCAAACAATACAATTTTACTTTATTTCTAACAAACAATAAAACTCTCTTCAGTTGCAAACAGATCTTTGAAAAGTTTGTTGTTGCTGTAAGCCATAGACAAGATTGGTTTTCTTTGTTTGATAATATTTAAAAATAGTAATACACTTAGCAAGATAATTTCATTTATATAAGAATATAGGGACAAGAAGAAATAGAAATGAATGATTAAATGAACCATTGGGATGTTCTAATTGTAAATTGTATGTACAATGCGAGCATTCCTATGATTTAAAACACATGAAGTAAGCCAAACATTACTTCAAAACTCTATTCAAAACTTCAAGATAGTAGGAGTACAAAATTATGTTTTAAACTCTAGAGACTTCAGAAGTACATACATGCAGACCCGTAATCTGTGCCATCCAAACATGTCTCTTTTTTTGCTTCGCCATGCTCTCCTACCTCTCAGGAAATGTTCGTATGCCCTCTCTGCCTGCATGAATGATTATATCTAAATCTCCCAGCAGCTGCTTCTCAGACAGCAACAAGGAAAGGGATAGGGAGACATGTCAGATTAGTCCAGAGGCTTTCCCAAAGCCTTGCAGGAAAGTTTTACTTAGATTTGTATCATTTTATTTGTAACGGGAATAAACTAATTATTTTAACACATTTCAATTTTTTACTTGTTACTATGGTTAACATTTTGACAGAACAACCATTTGAAGATTCTGTGGCTCACTCCTTACTTAGAGGTTGACAGGCATTTCTCTTTAGTATTCCCTGCTGATGAGGTTAGAAGAATAGTTTCCAGGCACCACTGGGAAGCTAATTAACAGGGCGGGTGTGAAGAAACTTTTGCTCTCAGTGGTTTTTACCCCCTGAAGGGAAACACCCTCTAAGTTACTCATTCTACCTCAGACCTTGTCTTTTTCTTATTTAGAGGAAGTAAGATGTTTACCTTCAGCCCACCTCACTGACCCTGAATCAACTCCAAGACTAACGTGAAGACGGAAATGTAAATAAAATACAAATGCTAATTTTTGAAGACCAACTGAAGAAAGTTTATATAAGCAATGAAGGTTAGGGGGACGATTTGCAGAAGTCCAGTAATTTATGGTAAGTCAAATAATGAGTTACAGGTCAGGGTAATTTTAAAAGTAGTCACAATTCCTGTTTTGTTTATTGCCTTTAATCACTCTTTTCACTGGATATAAAGACATTTAACTATTACATCCTCTTTGTCTTTAATGTACTTTTATATTACAGTTCCAAATGTGAAAACATCACAATTTAATTTTTTTTTTAAATCACAAAAAATATGCTCTCCAGATGTAAATATAAGCACAGACGGACCAGGCAAAACTGGTATGTGAGAAGGAAATCATTATATTTTATTTGAGACAGTGTTTAGAAGCAGTTTGAGCTGCAAATCCCCACTGTGAACTCTAAAATTCTTACTTTCCTGCTCATAAGGAATGCATCAAAGACCTCAGTATTTCTCCTTATGTATTGGCTTGAAGTTATTTCCTGTATCCTCAAGCAGCTTATTAGCGCTACGGCTGGTGAGAACATCTGGAAGAAGACTTTTCTAAGAATTATTCCAATAATTGCCCTTAATTTTCAGCTCATAGCATTACGATGACTCAAAATATTTTGAAATTGATCCTTTCTTCATAAAGCAAGCAAAGTAACAAGATTGCTTACCATTTGTCAACATTGTAGAGTTTAGAATAGAAAAATATCAATTGGAATACAACCACAAGTTGACATGGCTGCCATGGGCATGTACAAATAGCCAGTTAATAGGGTGCTAAGTGTTTATTATTTATAAATAAATTACCAGCTATAATAATCTTTTGGAATCCCTACACAACTACGCTGTTTATATTTGAAAGATGCATAGAAATTCATTGTTATAAAATATTTCTTTCAAAAGCCACAATGTCTTTTAAACTTTTAGCTGCATATTTAGGTTTTACATTTTTGACTCTGTAAACAAAATAAACACATCTTAAGTTCACCGTCTTTGGTTCAATCATTTTATAACAAGTGGTATGTCAGTGCAATGATTCCATAAAGGAGGAGGTGAACTACTAATGCTGCTGACCTTCAAAATAAATCAGAGACTCTACATAAGCAAGGAGTTCCTATCAACATCTAATGTTTCCAATATAAACCCAAAATGGAAATAGCAGCTGAAAACATAGCAATATCAGCAGTATAATAATAATAATAATAATAATAATAATAATAACACCCATGATAAAAAATTATTTTTATGGTTAAATCAACAAGACAATAAAGTACGTATACATGTATTTACATAGGTTGTTTTGAGACTTAAGTTATAGTGTTGAACAGAAAATAACCAAAGACTAAACATCTAAACTCTAAAGGGCATCAGTATATATAAGGATAGAAAGAAAAAAAATTATTGATTTTCAACAATTTTAATATTGTTCCGTGTTCCTCTTCTGCTCACCACATCGTATTCCTGTTTATTAGTTAAGTGAATCAATGGATAGATAATGATTGGATGGAGATTCTGAACCTGTTCTAAATGGTGTGCTTTGTTTGACAGATTATAATATACATTTACACATTATTAACAATCAATATTTCTTTACTCTATAAAGCATTTGCTCCTGGTTTCTTATATATAAAGTAATCTCCTCTTAACGGTCCTGCTAGTGCAACAATCTCTTGTAAATGAAAAGCTATTACTAGTTTGTTTCTATATCACACTCATTTGCTTATGTAATGGGACACACCGTATAAGAGTTCACAGGGTTTAAAGGTAATGTAAGTGTTAAGTTCAATTGATTGTATGCATCAGTTCTTGATTATATTTTAACTTATAATGAATGTAAACGTTTACACTTTGCAGGAAATTGCAGATGAAATAAGGAAGGGCGATTTATCATTAAAACAACTCAATAGGTGTTGAACTTATAACTGGCTATGTGACTAAATTTGATGATTTTATAATCATAGACTTTGGTGGATGCTGTCCACCAAAGTCTATGATTATAAAATCACTAGTAATAGATTTTATAATCATAGACTTTGGTGGACAGCATACAGTGTTTTCAAATGATGTAGGGCTCAATGTCTAAAATCTCTATTAAAACGTAATTTGACAAAAAGAAATGTTGCTAGCCGTATGTTTGTAATGAAATAAACAACACAGGTAGAAGTGTTGCCCAACTTTAAAAACTAGTGCGTGTTCTGTGTAATGCATACTGTGTGAAATGGCAAATGTCTGCACCCCCACCCCCCTCCCGCTCATTCTTCCTGTTCATCTTTAAATGGGAAACTTGATACAGTACAGAGCTTAGTCTGTCACATCACATGATGTGCTGCAACTAATGCAGGCAACAAATGGTCGTATCAGGGATCCCATTTTGGTGCACGAAGCCTCCACAGAAACAGGTGGCAGTTGCTGGAAGGCCAGATGTCCCAGTGCAGCCGTAGTAAACTGGGGTCTGGCGCAACACAGCAGCGAACAATGCATGATGGAGACCAAAGGTGGTCTGGCTTGTGTTCAAACTCCAAGCTGGCCAATAATAGGGTTAAGTCTGGAAGTGTGTGTGTGAGTGTCGGGGGGTTGTGATTGTGCTGCTCGCCCTTGCTATCCTTAGTAAATGAAGAGGATGAGCCGCCCCACCTATAAAAGCTATCCTCTTATCCAATGTGAGGAAGTGGATGCTTTTCAACAATGAGAAAGTCATCTCAAATATCCCCTCCAAGCTGCAATTCCCCAGCACATAGCACTACACATCCATTGGTAGCGCCGTTCGGACATCTCAGCTTGTTAATGCCGTGCCTTAAAATCTGCTCCAGCCATTTGCTCGCACAATAAAAATAGAAGCTAAGCATTACCGGTGCGATCGAAGTAAGGTTGTGGAGTCGAGCCAAATTATCCTGAAAGTTCTCAAGATGTCGCCAAATGGCAAGGGATCAAACCATAACAGGGTCCTGCTGTTACTGACCTCTTTTGACTTGTATATAGAGCAACAGTAGGAGCAATGTGCTTTGATTAGATGCAGCTTAGTTTTCACAGACATAAAAAATTTGATAAGACGTGCTGTCTAAGTAATTAATTAGCAAATGCAAAATGTGCAAAATGATTGGATAAATTAGTAATTGCTTCTTCTATATTAATATAAATATTAAGAAAAGATCAAATATATTTCTATTATAAGACAATTAACATTTGTGACTTATCACCTTGTCTCTGACAGACATGTAAGGTTCTATTTACTTAGGGAGTGCATGAGCTGAAAAGTATGCATTTACCATCACCCCTGACTGTGTCAAAGCAGTGTGTAAACATATGTATTATGGTTAAACAGTTGATTCCAACGCGCAGCACAGCATGATGAAATGTGACAGAGGTTTCTGCCCAGCTTATCACAGTAACATGGTTGTAGTTCATGTCATGGATTGAAACAGATCAAAAGCACATATCTAATAGCGTATGTATTGGCATGGCATGAAAGGAAAAATACCTCTCCAGCAACCAGTCATGTCTACTTGCAAAGACAACTGTGACATACTTTCATTCTTTTCAGTGCACAGGTGCAAAACAGAAATAATGTCCTTTGCACTGGAACTAATGTAAATATTGGCACGTATCTCTCTCATGAAAAAAAGATTTTAAAAGCTCCTTGATATTTTAGATTAGTTTTTAGCACATTTTTATAAATCAGCAGTTGCTGCTTAGATTCACTATACGTGGCTGGCAAGAAGATCAGCGCACTGCGCTTTTAAATTATCTAAAGTTGATGTAGTTTTTCATAATTTTCCAATATATTTTTGAAACAACTTTAACAAAAAAATTTCTTTACATAGCAGCTTTGTCTGCTCTGGTATTCTTTTCGGTTGTGACGATTTCCTGAAGGGGGGGAATGGCTGATATAATGCTCCCAGCAATTAACGTAAAATTTTAGATTATCACTCCATGCTATTGCCGGAAGAGGGAATAATGCAAGTCATTGGCTTAATGCAATGTTGTGGTTTTTTTTGTTAACTTAGTATGAATAACGTACTGCTTCATAACTTGTATCAGTTGGACTGTATGTATGCCTGGTTAAAAATTACTTTTCTTCTATGGTGCCAAAGTGATACACTGAACTATATTAAGTCATTATTCCTCCAGCAGATCTGTTTGGATGTGAGTATCCAGGTTCCAAAGATTATGATATCAAATGTCTTGGTATATGTTTACAAAATCTAATTTATTGTGCTTGAGTATAAGACAATTAGAGTGATTGTTTTGGCATTTTAAAATGTGTTTTAAGACATATTTAGTCGCCTCCAGGATATTTTTATTCAATCAAACCTACATTTTATAAAATGCAAAGAATATTATACCATATTAATATTTACAAAAAACAGAAAAAAAGCCAAAATGTAAAAACCAGGTTCACCAAAAAAAAACAAAAAAAAACAAAAAAAACTTGGAAAAATTACAACTACTATTTTTTTTCAAGTAAAGGTACGGTTCCAAGCTCCATTGAAACCTCAGAATATGAGGAACCATTGATTACTTTTTTAAAGAATTTCAACATCCCCTGCTGCATTAGGGAGTATTGTCTAATGTCAGCCCTAAAACAAAAATGTGAGGTCCAAAAAGGATTAATAAAAAAATTTAATTAAAACCAGTATCTGATCAAATAATAATTGTACAATAATAAAATACTATTAGTATAAGATTATGCTGTAAGACGACACTGGCTACCACAGACTTGTAGAACATCAGCAGGAGTTTCTTGCAGATTTTGAAGGACCCAAGCCTCCTGAGGAAGTACAGGCTGCTCTGTGCCTTCTTGTAGACGGAGTCAGTGTTAACTGACCAGTCCACCCTTTCGTCCAGGTGCACACCAAGGTATTTTTAGGACCTGACCACCTCCACATCGACCCCCTTGATGGAGACGGGCTGCTGAGTGGGCCTGGACCTTCTGAAGACAATACACATCTCCTTGGTTTTGGTGATGTTCAGCTTCAGATGGGTCGTATTGCACCACTCCACAAAGTCCTCAATCAGGCTTCTGTATTCTTTCTTTTGACCATAACGCCCACGATTGCAGTGTGGTCAGAGAACTTCTGCATGTGGCATAACTCCGAGTAGTACCTGAAGTCTGATGTGTACAGTGTAAACAGGACTGGAGAGAGAACAGTCCCCTGTGGTGCTCCTGTGCTGCTGATCACTGCATCAGAGGAGCAGTCCCTGATCCTGACATGTTGTGGTCTCTCAGTCAGGTAGTTAGTGATCCAGGTGACCAGATGCATGTCCACCTCCATCTTCATCAGCTTGTCTCTCAGTAGCAGGGGCTGAATGGTGTTGAAGGCACTGGAAAAGTCAAAGAACATGACCCTCACAGCACAACTCCTCTTGTCCAGATGAGAGTGAGCTCTGTGAGTGAGTGAGTTCCCCCTGTACGCACTTCAGCTCTGTCCAGTTTCTGGACAGTTCTGTCTTTGAACGCCCTCTTTTTTTGATTGAGGAGGTCCTTGACATCACTGGTCATCCAGGGTTTGTTGTTTGGGAAGCAGCGTAGAGTTCTTGTGGGAACAACAACACAGTAACACAGTGCGTCATCCCCTCAATGTCCTCAACACGTGGGTTCAGCAGCATGCTCCAATCAGTGGTGGCTTAGCAGTCCTAGAGGGCTTCTTCTGCTTCAGGAGACCAAACTCTGAACGAGCGTGTTGAGGTGGTCTGCCTCGGTACCATTGGTTTGTACTGAGGCTGTAGGTAAACCAAGTTGTGGTCTGATTTACCCAGTGGTGGTAGTGATGTAGCCCTGTATGCATCCCTCACATTAGCATACAGTAGGTCAATGGTCCTGTTTTTCCTAGTGGGACAGTCAACAAACTGGAAAAAGGCATGCAGTGTGGAGTCCAATGTAACGTGATTAAAGTCACCAGAAATCACATAGAAGTCGTCAGGGTGCTGTGTTTGTAGCACTGCGATTGTGGAGTGAATGACGTTACACGCCTCCTGCACGTCCTCCCGAGGCAGAAAGTAAACACAGATAAAGAGCTTCCGCGGCATGTAATACGGTCGGAGGCTCAATGCTAACAGTTCAATGTCACGACAGCAGATCACCTCCTTCACATTGACATGTCCAGGGTTGCACCATCTGGTGTTGATGAAAAGCGCGAGCCCTCCTCCTTTGCACTTCCCGCTGAGCGTCGGGTCTCCGTCCACCCTCACTGTAGAGAATCCCGGAGAGCTCCACGTTAGCATCCGGTCTGTCGGGGGTAAGCCAGGTCTCGGTGAAACACTGCAGGCTACATTCTCTGTAGAGCCTCTGGTTCTTCACCAGACTTGCCAGCTCGTCGGTTTTGTTGGTCAGTGAGTTGACATTCCCCACAACCACTGACGGAACGGAAGGTTTGTACCTCCACCGCTTCTCCGTCTTCCTAGCCTTTAGCTTAGCTCCAGCCCTGCAGCCTCTGTATTTCCGCATTAGCTCCCCCGGGATTGTTTGGACAATGCCCCTACATCCCATGGGTCGGAGGGCTAGCAGTTGTTCACGGGAATAAACACGATATTCCTCGCTGACCCATATTTAGGATATAAATAAGATGCACACCAGATGTGTGTAGAAGCACAGAGACAATAATAATAATAATAATTTATACTTTTTTGATCCTGTAGGAAATTGTTTTAGGTGTAAACCACACCAACACAGCCATTTTGCAGGCACCAGGTAGGCAGTAGCGCAAAGGGTCTTGCCTTAGGATCCACACTGGATGCTGTGGTATGTTTTTTGTCCTAGGACAGGATTCAAACCCATGACCTTAGGATTTGAAGTCTGGTGACATTCCAATTGAGCTATCCAGCCACTCAATAAAAAATAAACAAAATAAACAAAATCTCACAAAAAACACATTATAGGGACGGAGCTACTGGAGGTGGCAGGCACTCGCGTCGGCTTCGGAAGTGGGACTTTTAAATGTTCTTGATAATAAGAACATTTTGAGACCAAGTTTTTATTTTATTTTAGTTATATTTATGAACCAAGTACATTATATATTTTTAATATATTTATGAAACAAAAATTGATTTTATACCAAACAAACCAGTTATTCTGAACAATGTGTAGGATTTGCATTTAAATGTTTATCTCCTTTATGTATCACGTTTTAAGATTTGGCCACCAAACGTAAAATACATCAATGAAATGTATTCCTAAGCTTGTCGCTGAGCTCTGTATGATTTGTATTTTTACTCTTAAATTGGAAATGGTAACTTTACAGCGTCACAGAAAACGAAAAATGAAAAGTAAATGCGACAAACCACAGTCGTACAGTAGATTTTAAAGCAAATTTTAATGTTACATTAAGCAGCCTGTGTCTACATAGGTGCCGTTACTAACATTAAAATCAATATTGCAGTGATAGCTCTTCAGTACAACCTCCACTTCTGTCAGCAGGGGTCAGACCTCAGCTGGTGTCTGCTGCAGTTGGGGTGAACAGAAGCAGGAGGACCAGAGAATGCATTGAAAGAAAAGCAACTGCCAGAAGTTGGATAGCAACAAATGTGCAGAGCAGGATTGTAATATGTTTCCAAGTAGATACAGCTTAGCTATTTTACACAGTTCTAGCCATTTCATCAATGTCAGATCTAGAGTAAAAGAGCATTGAGGAAAGAATTACCAGCTCTAAAAAAGAAAAAAATACAAATTATAATTTTATAAATATATATTTTTCTCTTTCAAAGATCTAATATGTAATCTTGATGAAAGATACAGTTTAATTATTTTCCATTTAATGGTTATCTCTTTTTTAAATAACGCTGCTTATTTTCTTTCTTCTGAAGACATCTAGATCTGACTGTCATTTCGAAAAAAAAATAATACTTACGTTTTATCCGCAGAGCAGAACTTAAAAGGCAGCAAGGCAGCAAAAAGTAATTATAAACTTCAACTGCATTTCGAGTGTGTTTGCGTCACACTGGAAATAGAGTTATTTTAAGTGTAATGCAAATACAATGTTTACAACAAATTCTTCTATTTTTGACATTCACTGCATACTTACAAGCTATTTTACAACCAAAACTTCCTAGCATTGTGTTTCAGTAATGCAATTATTTTACTATTAATTTTGTCAAGGTTAAGTAAAAAAGTCTAAGGAAAGACCCTTTGCGACACTAGAACAAGGAAAACAAGAGAAAATAAGGAGGTCTGGTGGCAAAACATTCAGAAAATGAGCAATCAGGATTTTTGAAACTTGGGCAGTTGGTCAAACCTGAAACATTTAGTTCATGCAGAAATAAAAATATCAACCATTGTGAGAGAGCTTTGGTTGTATCGTACAGGATCGGAATCTCCTGGGGATACTAAGCAAGGGTTGTTCATTCAAAACGTCTTGCTGACAGGAAACTAATTTATCAAAGGTGGTAAATTCCACACTCAGCTAGTAAGATAAATCCCTGAAGTGTGGCCTGTAGATGTGAGGGGAAAAACTAAGAATACAGATCATCTAATCAAGGCAGGGAAATGAAAACGATGCTCTTGTAAGTGATTAGTCTAATTCAAAACATCCCATTATGGTTCCATTCGCAGAAATAAAAACATTTCACAGCTTGAGGATAGAACAATCTACTCTCTAGTGATAATAAACAAGTATCTTAAAAATATTTAAAGTTTAAGGGAGTGTCTTTAACACAGAGAGGACACAAAAACATTGTTTTAACTTTTAGCAACCACCAAACATATACATGCCTGTTTTGAAGTGAAATAAACTTTAAGTGGAAGTAGTAGCAGGTATTACTTTCTAAGTGAATGTGGTTCACTAGCTTTGTGACAAATCCACAAAAATAAAGCTCGCCTTGACCTTCCCCCGAACCCCACACACAACCCTAACCCGTAATAAAGAAGTCCTATAATGTCAAGTTAACTTTGATTGATGGCGGTACCAGGAACAAAGTCTCCCCTGTGGACAATACCCACTGACTAAATAAAGCTCAAAGCATTTCACAGTCATCCAAAGAATTTATAGAATTATTTGCAGAGTTCTGCATCATTCGTTTGTACAGTATATCCATGCAACAATTTTTTAAAATAGGTTCAAACCTTATAAATCAACATCAGCCTAACAGTAGTTTGGGTTATAAGCAATTGTTTTAGATTTAAAAAGGAACTTTCAGCTCCTTTATGTTATTGATTGCTGCATGAATGCTGTTGCCACTTGTCAGACTGGTGATGTCTTATTTTGGACCAGAGTCTTGTCTCTCCTGTCTACCTTATAGGTTTATTGGCTAATGTAGGAGCTAGCTGTCGTAGTGAAACCCAGGGAAGCAAAGAGTTTATCTTTCTGCTGACAGGCTAAATAACTCGTGCTACAGCAACAGATAACAAATGGGCTCAAGTTGTGGCTTGAGTGTCCGTCTGTTAAAGACAAGAACAACTGCACGGCAGCAGAAAGACACGGTCTTTACTTGTTGGCATTTGGCCATTTCTGCTTAAGTACACCGAAAGAAAAACATTAAGAGGTTTCTAAGCTTGCGTCAGCACAGAACACACAGAAGGCCTCAAGTTCACTATACCATTGAAAACTTAGGGAGTATTTACATTACATTTTAAAATGCATTATTGATAACAAAAGGCAGCTAAATGTAAGTTGCAGTTTGCATTACATATGCATTGAATTTGGCCGATACATTTTGATAATCTAAGGGTACATTTTTCCATTTTATACTGGGTCACATTTTCTCACCTGGCAGTCTTTCAATTTTCCTGCATAATTTACATTATAAGACATCATGCTGCTTTGAGTGAATTTAATAAGACAGGTCTGGATTGATTTATTCTGGCTCACATAACTCATTCCTCATAATAAGCCTTCAGGATCCAGTGTCAAAGCAGCGGGCTAATAAGCCGGGGCTGTTGATAGTGCCACACTTGCCATTTACCTTTGCCTTTGAGGTGACAGTTTGTCACAACCCCCGCAGGCTTCAGGAGTTTGCTGCAACGGTGGCTTCACAGTGAAACTAAAGTTTGACACTTATTGAGAACCTTGAGAGGATGCTGTAAATTCTTGTAACTCTGTCACAGCACAAACAAATGCACTATTATTTCCCCATGCCGCCCACAGTTTACTGCTGTTTCTGTACAAACAGTAAGGGAGACATACCACAGAGCAATTGGCTGCTGTCCTAAGCCTGTGAAAATGTGCTGCAAGAGATAAATTTCAAGATGTCAGAGGAGCTGTCAGTGAGAGAGAATATGCTGATCTTTACCACCTTCAGATCTAGTTTGCATGCAAGCCCCCCTCTCTCATGAGTAGGACCCCGGCTGAGGACTAGTTGGACATTCCTGCAGTGAAAAACCACCTTATAATCCAGTTAATGGACTGAATATTTTGTGTTCTCACAATATAACTTACAGGAAGAGCTTCAAAATTTATAATACCTAATTTTATATAGTTTGTGTGCAGATTTCTGCTCATTTTCTTATTGAAGACTAAAGATTTTCTAAATATAAATGTACATGTTGCTTGTAACCTTTTTATGAGTTTTTACTTTAAACCAGAGCGAGAATCACCAATTATTTTAAATTATCGACTCCATGATGCAGAAACACCCACTCCAGCATCACAATCTTAACACCTACGTCACAAGAAAATGTAGAAGAATGTGTCTCAGCTGTCATGTGTCCTTATTAAGGGTGTCTAAAAAGCCCAGGTTACCAGACTTTTTCTGAGAAGCAAGTGATATCCGCTGAGTGTCCCTCACATACAATGAAGCAGGCTAGCCTTAGTGTGGATTTCATACAGGGTCAAGCACGATGAGCCTATTATAGGTCAGCACTGGCCTGCTTTCCAGAATGGTTAAAGTCAACCTGATTGGTCTTTTGACTTTCATTGGAACTTCCAAAAGAAGGATCCAAGGTTTACAAAAAGCAGAAAGGATTTTAGTAGGACAAGTGTTCATTCAGAATGTTGTATCTAATAGCTTTCTTTTTTACATTGGTTCAATTCTAAAAAGGGCATCAGAAAAACCTAAAGTGGTGTCAGGTTTTTGAGGTACATTTAAGGTTTATGAGGCTGTCCCATTCCATTACTTCAAGATTGAGATTAACTATGTTGAATTTTAGATTGTGTGAAAATGTAAAGATATAGGAAATGTATTTATTTTTTTGCTGTGGTGCCACCAATACCACCTGAGAGGCCACCAAATATGCAAACACATTTAGTCAACCAAAATAGAAAATTGGGGTAATCCAGTGTCAATTTAGCATGCTGAGGTGAACTGCTAAGCCGAGGTGGTGCAACGTGTAAAACACACACAAAAACATATTATGACTTTTCAGTATAGCAAACCAAGCTGGTTTATTGATTTCTATTCATCACTCAACAGGTCTCAAAATGGCTCTGAATTTCTCTCTCTCCTACCTCCAGCAGTCCTCTTATGTATTCTCCAGACTCCGCCTTCTTAATGGAAATAAGCTGATCTCAGTCTTCCAGAGTGAGAAAAGAAACAAAGTTCACTTTCACAAGTCTTTATCAACAAATAAACATTTACCAAACATACTATCTACACAGATACCTAATTTAAAAGTAAAATTATTCTTTCAATTACTATGAGCTTTACAATTTTAAGACAATCACACTTCTAATAATCAGTTCAGTTTCTATACAAGGACTGGGTTTGAGCGTGCCTCCTCTTTAGGGGAGACACCACATGGTCACCACAGAAGACACACCCACATGATAACGAGCAAACAATTCAGCTTTAAATGAACAATTTTCACAATGTAATCCATTACCCTGGAACCAATGTAAAAAAGTTCAAGGCTTGATACTTCTTAACGTGAATGATTCTTATTCACTGCAGACAAAGCACCTGCAAAACATAGCATGAGGTGATATATTGCATCCCTGCTGGAAGATGTAATATTTAGATATGACTAAAATTTTACATTTAAAAGACAGAGCAGAGGGTAGGTTCTGGTGTTCTTCACATTTTCTTTGGCCGACATGTAAAAGGTTGAGGTACCTTTGAGAATGGTTTTGTAAAATGTCCAGCATTTGATAATCAAATGTTTTTTAATAACTGAATTTTAAGACTTTAGGCCAGTTCCCTAAAACCTCTAAGTCACGTGCTAAATATCCCTTATTTAGGACACATACACATGATTTTGTATAAAATGCCATACAAATAAATATTGTGAGATAAGTAAAGTATGTGAAGAAGTATTTTGTGTTCCACGTGAGAGCTTTCCAACAAATATTTCCTTTTTGTTGCCTTTGCGGGTTTTTGAAAAAACAAAACAAAAACAGACTTATTTCCATAGCTGCAATAACCGCTCCCACTCGATACAGCTCTTCTATGAGGCAAATATCGGAAGGGAAATATAACCACTTGCGCTGGGCCTGAGAGCAGTTTAACTCCCGTGATTTTGTGTGCGCAAACGGTCATGATAGGGCATGCCTCAGACAAAGGAAGCTATGCTTTGTCATGGTTAAACTGGTATCCTGTGAATTTACTGCCACTGGGGCTCTTATTTTCCACTTCTCCTGCAGAGATAGTGGCTGTTTTTCCTCTGAAAATCTACAGGGGGCCCTGGTGTAGCCAAAGGACACACTCAGCTGCTAGATTAACTCATCAACACCACATTGCAGGGTGTCAACAGAAATGTTTCACACACAAGACCGACAAGGAATGAATACCAGTTGGAGGTCACAAGTGGCAACCTTGCAGTCCTTTAGGCCTTTTAAATGTTAGTGTCTGCCTTTCAAGAGCAAGGATGTAACCTCCAAACCTTAAGAGGAAAACAGATACATACATGTATGACAGCTCTGCTTCTTGGCAGTTCCTACAGCAGATTATGATTACCCATTGAATAAATCAGAGGAGATTAATTATTTACTTCCTACAAATATAAGTTCTATTTTTACTTCTTCTGGTGCCCACTTGACTGAATATTTAGAGATAAATCATTCAGAAGTTGTAAATAGAGTCACCATGCATGTAAAGTGGCAGTCATGAATGTCTCTTGAAGTTACTTTCTAATCAACACCTGTGTAGGACGTTTAACAACATTACAAAAATATAAGTAATATAAAGATCAATAAGGATGATACAAATAGTCTGAAAGTGAAGGAAATGCTTGTAGGCAACGCCCTCTGTTTTCTGTATAACCTAAATTCTTGGTATGCTGCCTGAGGAAACTCCATTCCTCATGGTTTGAGTCATCAAAGCTCTTCATGAGACTTTTCCTCATAGTGCCACCAGGTTAGATAACAGGAGAAGAGAGGAGGGACGATAAAACAAAATGTATTGGTTCCTCAACTTTTTGACACACACAACAGGAAAGCTTTTTGACACCCTGTAATCACACTGGATTGTAAACCTTCCCACTTGCCTCCTTGCTTCAGAGAAAAGTTGTTATAGCTGCTGAGGGAAGTTATTGTTTGCCAACTAAAGCTGTCAAACTACTGGGGCGACATGGCTGCCATGCTGTGTCTGTTTTCTTTAGATCTGATGAAGCTCAAACCGCATATCTTTCATTACGAAGGTGCCCAGTGGGCAGTGGGACCTTTCTGATAAAGCAGGGCTTTTTGTTTCTATTGGCAAAGAAGGAGCTAAGAGAGATTTTCAAGTCTATCATAAACTATGTTCACATGCACAAAATTATGTGATTGAATTAAAATAAATATTCCAAATGTATCGTTTACATGGATACAAAAAGAGTTACTCTGACTACAATGTGCATTTATGTACACCAGGTTTGATTTAGACTAGAAGCTCTTTCCACATGTGGAGAGTTGTCTAATTTACCTGAAATACCCTCAGGAAAAACTGTACTTCGGGATGTGCTGGAAAAAATCTAAACAATAAACGCAGAACCATGTTAGATAGGAATTTTGTGATAACCCTTAATGTACCTGATCCAGGTTCTGTTGAGAATGTGTTGCTTGTTATTATTAAGCTACAGGTTTGTTGTCTCACCACTAAGTCAGGTCAGTTTACCATAATCAGAATGACATGATCTGAAAAAAGTGTTTATATGCATGGAATTCAGATTACCAATGAATTCCCACACAACAATTTATGTAATCAAATAATGTTGGAATAAGTATTTCTCAGCATCAATCCCTAGTTTCCTACTTTGGTAAAATCTCTGGAGTTGTGCCTAAAATGGCTGAAGAACCTGTGTCAAGAAGCACATTGATGTTGACATATTACAATAACAAAATTAAAAAGGTTAACTGAGCAGGTTCACCGACTAATACAGTCTTTAATGTTAATAACGTGCCAAAGTCAACAACAATTATGTGAACAGCATAGAATTATTATATTTTGCCCCATGATAACAAAAATGCATCTTAATTAAATCATCTCATGGCACCACCCAGTTGCTGAGGGTACAAATAACATTAAATCAGAGTAAAGCAACTATAGGTAGGCAATAGGAAATTACGATTAGTTTGAGTTTGGGACTTGCATTAGCTATTAACCCTTCTCAAAAGTAATGTTTTTAATGTCATTTTGTAAATAAAAATGTTTTATTTTTATTTTATTAGGACAATAAATTCCTAATATTTGGCATTTAGGTATTTGTTTGAAAAACATCAAATACATATTTTTAGTATTTTTTAATATTTTTTTAGATTGTTTTGTTTTTGTGAGATTATTTAAAAAAAATTAAGGCTGTGTGAAGAATATCTGAAAAGCTTAAAGGTTCGAGCCTCATTTAAACTACTTTAGGTATATTTCTTATATTTTCCATCCATCTTGGTATAGCACCTACGCTTTCCTAGCATGTGGTAATAATGTTGCGATTAAGCAGGTAGAAACTTTTAAATGGATTCTGATCTTGGCTTACACTACTGCTTTTCTTGATAGCATTACAGCTGTTCTCTTAGTTATCACCTTATTCATATTAGATTTTAGGTTTCATGAAAAAAGAATAATAAAACATGCAAAACCGTTTAACTTAAAAACTGCTACACAACTGTGGTGAAGGTGTGCAGTTAAAACTGGGCCTCTATGTCAGCATTCTTACTAATCTCTCTAAGCTATGCATTTGATTTGAAATGACCTAGGAGTCCATACCTCCAGTCCTGGAGAGCCATTATCCTGCATTGTGTTGATACATCTCTGCTCCAGCACACTTGCATGAAATGAGGCAGTGCCAACGCTCTTGGAGTCAAGTGTGTTGACTAATCCTTACACCTAAAAGTTGAAGGATAGTTACTATTGAAGACTGGATTTAAGTACACCTTGTCTAAGAGATCCATAACGTTCTCAATCGGCATGTGACACAGAAACTGTAATCAAGGCTAGATGCAATATCAGAATGCCCCACATTCATTCTTCCATCCGAGAGGGGAATTGTGGCAGCGTAATCCGTGTTGGGTTACGGGTGCTGTTTGGCACTGGTAGGGTATGGGAGTTTAAGGGGTGAAAGACAACGTTGGCCCCCTCAACTCTTAAGCACACCGGGTCTCAAGAGCTGGCGCCAGGCTCACCCAGCTTGCAGCCAGTGCAAAAATAGCCCCACTGCAGTTGTTGGGCAGGGGAGAGTGACGGGGGAGAGCATGTCACACCAGGTGATCAAGTTTCAGCGGCTGTCATCGGAGTGCAGTCATTACTTCTGAGCTAATTATCTCAGGCCACATGTAAACAACCAACCTGACAGCGTGAAGACTACATTGTGTTCACAGCTCCAGGCTTTGGTTTTGTCCCCTACAGTTGACTGATGTTGGCTTTAATTCCAGTGTTGATTTAAGTGCTACAGGCTCAAAGGCTGGATAAGCCTCAACTACTAATAAAAGACAAGTACAGTAGAAATCTGAATGGAATAACATAATAATTCAAATGGATGGATACAAACATCAGTTATTTACAAGATAAAGATTTACATTTAGAATAGATAGTACCAAACAAGGAATAAAATACAATTACTAGTTATTAAACTCTTTAATTCAAGAACTGAATTTTCACTGGTCAACAAAACACAAATATTTTTTAGTGAAAATACAATAGCGTTAATATTTGAGCACACTTGGTGTACATTTAAAGTCTAATACTTTATGTGTAGTATTCAGTATTATTTAAATCCAACATCATTATTTATGACTCTGTTTATGAACTTGATTCTGACAAAACCCATTAATTCACTTTCCTACTAAGATCTCCATTCAGCTCAGTACAGCTTAAAGGCTCACATTCTCCAGCCTTTATGGCACGTTTACTGTTTAGGCTCATGTTTCTATCACACGCCTCTCATACCAAAACTGTGCACTATATATCACATTATGCACAACTTGCTGTTTGAGGTTTGAGTTTGCGCTATAGACTATTACACATACACAGTGTTTGCAAAATGCAATTAGTTCACTTTTTGAGTTTATTTAGCATCAAACTGAAATCTTGGATGCAGTGTTTTGTTTTTAATATAATTATTATATCAAAGCAGAAATTAATCAAGTTTTTTAGGGTTTTTCCAGTGTTCCTAATTGTTATGTTGCAAAAACATATTTGCTTAGAATAAGCAATTTTGTTTTAAATTCACTAGAAAGTTAAGATTTTATCAGAGCAAATTGTAGTTGCATATTATAAAACAAAACAAAAACGTTCAGGTGGTGTAGCTGTATAATGTCAACAAATCAAACAGAATCAGTCCATAAATCTGGCATAAGCATTATTTAAACTTGTTGGAAAACCTAATGTTCTTCCCTAACTATATATATATCGCAGTATATATACTTAAACTTGCAATAGTTGCTAAATGTTGTAAAATGAGCTGTAAACAAAATATTGTAGAAGGAAAATATTTTGTCATATGTAAGTTACTCGCAGCCATGTCTGGTTGCGGATGAAGAAGTGACCTGCCTCAAATATAGTTTCTTTACAAGATCTGGCAAGAAGTAATTAAACCAGAAAATGGTCAAAATAAAGAATAAGCTGTATATGTGTTCACATGTCGTGTTCACTTTATATTTCACTTCTGATAAAACTTCTACAGTAATGTTGGGATAATCATCGTAAAAGCTGAGTTACACGTTTTTGCTTTCTGTTTAGGAAGGATCATGTGAGTGGCCTATTTGAATTGAACAAGATTTTAAAAAGGTGGACTGTTAATCTGGCAAATGAGAGATGGATGATTGTCTTGAAACCTGCTTATTGTGAAATGAGTCAAAGAAAATAAACAGACTTATTTTGCTGTCAAGTGAAGGTGATGTCTTTTTTTTCTGTGTTAGAAAAAATGTCACAATTAATAGTCACAGAATAAAAGACGGCAGATCAACCTAGAAAAGAATTTAGTATTTGGTGTTGCGAAAAGATGTTATCAACCTCTATACCACCTAAATGAATAATTGGTAAATGAACTCTTGTAGGAATTAAATCATATTTAGGTAATAAATATGGAATAATTTTTGTGCCCCTAGGAATTGAAATTGAATTTTTTATACCTGAATGTGAATCATTCATTTAGAACCTGAATTGATCATTTTGAATAATTGCTTTTAAAATCTGAATCTTACTAAACTAATCCTAAATTGAATCTGTTGGATTGAATGTTTATGACAATAAAATCAAAACTGTATTTAATTCTATTGAAAAACTCAGCTCCTTAATTCATTCTCACTTTTCAGTTTCACTTCTCTCCATTCAGATTCAGTTTTTCAATTAAATATTTTGGGCCACACATCCGGGACCCGGCGACGGGCAAAACTAGTCGAACGCAGAGGGAAACAGTTCCCGTTTACGTCAGCAACGCGTTTACGTTTTCTTTACCTGCCACTCATTGGGCTGCTGTGCGCGCTCCCGCGAGCGGCAATCAGATTCTGGGAGACGATGACTTTTTGGCACGACACCGGCCGCTGGGGGCTGGAAATGATTGCATCGGCCCACTGGGGTTTGTCCCCGTACGCTAGCAGGCCAACACACCAGTGGACACGTAGTATTTCCAATAATTATTTGTAATGAGATGAAACATTGAGCTATCATTAGCTGCCGTTGCTTCTTATGTTTCAGTATCATGCACGTCGTTTCCTGAGAGCCTCGAAAGGCGACACAAAAGCAGCTGCCCTGACTTACATGAAGACATACGTGACGCTTGTTGTCATACACGTGGTGCTTAATTCTATTTATTTGTTTCACAAAACTGAGCGTTGGGCCGCTGGCCACTAGACATCCCTCCAGCAAGTGTTTCCTTCAGGTAAAGGAAACGTAAACGCGTTGCCGACGTAAACGCGAATTGTTTCCCTCTGCGTTCGACTAGTTTTGCCTGACGCCAGGCCCCCGGATGTGTGGCACAAAAAATTGAATTGAAAAACTGAATCTGAATGGAGAGAAGTGAAACTGAAAATGGAGAATGAATTAAGGAGCTGAATTTTTTGATAAAATTAAATACAGTTTTGAGTTTATTGTCATACACATTCAAATCAACAGATTCCATTTAAGATCAGTTTAGTAAGATTCAGATTTTAAAATCAATTATTCAAAATGATCAATTCAGGTTCAAAATGAATGATTCACATTCAGATATAAAAAATTCAAGTTCAATTCCTAGTGGCACAAAATGTATCCCATAAATAAATACACATTGACTTTTAGAGGATCACTTAAAGTTATTTTATAGAGCTTTTGTATTTTATGCCAGTTGTTTGAAGATAATCACTGGTATGTTTAAGCTGTGCTAAAGGTATTCTCTGACTCTTACACAACATGTCAAATATAGCAAGAACGTAAGCAGTGGGTGTGGCATCTTATCCAATTATCTGATGTGTAGCTGACTGATTTTAATTCACAGATTTGTGGCATTATAAAATATAGTTACAGTTACAGAGATCTTAAATATACATTTTGGCTTGTAAGCTGTCACTTACATCCTTCTGGGTGTTGTTAAATCTCACTTTGCATTAATAACTGCCCTCATGTGTTCAGTTTTGTTTGAAGTAGGCCAAGTGATCAGGAGCTGGTACTCACATATTTATATATGCCATCTAAACCAAATTATAGCATCACAGCTAAAGACTTGGGACGATCTCTTTTGGCCAACAGCGTGCATTAGTGGACCAGTCTGTCAAATGAATGACTGACACTTCTAATGGAACATGAGCGCTTCACTGAATATGGATTCAGCCGTGCCATTAGCTGCCTTTCATGACCAAGAGAAATTTGATCGGTAATTAATATTTAGGGAACATGTTTGTTAATCTACACCAATCCATATTACGGGCCTTCTTGATCCTTCATTTGCTAATTCAGTTATCTGCATCAGTCAGGATTTGAAACTGAGAAGTGTCGCCAATCAAGCGCTGTTTACTTACCATTTTATTGAAGCGAGAGGCTTAGTGTAAAGATATAATTATACCTCACAAGATAGTGACCTCAGTCAACCTCGTTTTGAAATGCAGAGCACTTTGGCAGGGCTGTTGATGCATACTGAGCAGATTTCACAGAGCATTGTCTGCTGTTTTTTCTCCCTCTGTATCTGTTTAACCCCTCTCTAAGTGAAGCATAAAATCTGTTCACAACATAAATATTGAGGGAATGTGATTAAAACACTAATTTGGTCCAGATGGCGTTCTCAGGGAAGTGCTGAAAATGCACAAGGCCATCATTTTCTTCAGTCTCTTTTTTTCTTCCATTTAAGACAAACCGGCGCTTGATGACAGTGAAACAAGGAAAGCAAGAACAGAAAGTTTTGAGTGGAAATGCTACCCATTTTGTTGAGCCCTGGAATGTGATTTGATCGACACTATCCACTTGCAGTAGAGGCCTCCTCATGCCCTCTGAAAAGACATATGCAACTGGTGTCAAGGCCCTATAAATCATCCTGTATCAAAGAGGCCATGTAACGGTTTCTACATTTCAACATATGTGGAATCAGAACATGTCTGTCATCGATGTGAAGCACTCTTAAAAAAAACAAAAACAGGCCATTCTGAGGCCTTTCCCACTTTAATGTGGACCATATGTAGCATTGATTTGAAAGGTTTTACCTGCCACTGAGGGATACTCCTAAAATGAGGTGAGGTAGACGCTGTCATACCATTACTATTGTAAAGGATTAAGCCTGTTCATTGAAATCAACAAAACCGATAACAACTATTAAGTAAAGAAGAAAGCAAGTATAGATTCTTTTTTTATATATATTTTTTTTATATATCCTTTTTCATCATTTGTTGGCACTTCTTTGCTTTGAAATTTCCCACTAAAGATGAATTGATTCATTTGTATTAAATGAGGCAAACTCCAATCCCTGAAGATCAGTGCCAAAGCGAGACTGTTTATCTTAATATTACAAATGGCTGTCACTGTCCTCTGAGGTTTTAGGTTCACAAAGAAACTGATCCCCATCTCGTAGCGGCCATACATCTGCTCCTGAAAGCTGCTTCGTGTTTAAGGCTCAACCTCTATCATGAATTCTCCAGGACTCTAATGTGTTTGAGGAAGTACAAAGTTTCTCTGCGTCCTACTATTGAATATCCAGTTTGGTTTTTCGGATACATTTTTTTTTTATATATTTGATCTATTGGCTATTAAAATATTTGCTATGAAAATACTTATACATAAACACACACACTCAAACACAAACACTTTGAAATTATTTCATAGAGATTCCCTGAAGACCCTTAAAGGTAAACTATTATTTCTGTTGCTTAATTACAATCATTTCTAAAAGTAATATTAACTTTAACTGAATAAATAAAACTTGCTTTAAAGGTGTTTTTTTATGTCAATATATTATTTGTTGACATAAATGTGACTTTTTTTTTGTTTGAGTTATTGTTTTTATTTATTTTGCTTCATTGCAGCAATGTAAGAATCCTTTGGTTTTCAATCACTTATATTTGTAACTGACTTTAAATTAGATTCTAATTATTTTATCTATAAACGTAGGAGAAAAAAAAGGAAAATAATGTAAAATTTGCTAAAAATATTATGCATGAATTGGATTTTGTTACCATTAATTTCAGAAAAAAACAGTTACAACAATGTCCATTGTTTCTGAACTATATTACTAATATTCCTAATATTTATTTTACAACTAAAGCATATATGGTTACTGTTTTGTGTCACTTTTACATTACAAAGAATAAAGCTATGTAATAATCTCTATAAATCTGTTTTTGTTTGTTATTTTTGTCTTTTGGCGCACTCAAATAAAAAATATTATTTGTATTATTTAGGACACTAGAGCTTGCATTTAACCAACTATAGATGCCATTGAGGGATGCATACATTTTTTTTACTGTTATAATTGTTTTGTATAAATATGCTAAAAATAGACATTTCTAATGCTAATTATTTCCTTTTATACATCTGTTTTATTCTTGTTGGTAAAAATACATTTTATATTCACGTGTCTGTAATTTTGGTGTTGTAATTTATTTTTTATTGTAGTTAAATAGTCGTCCGTTATGAAGAGCAAAAGTCCTAGCAATGTTTAAATCTAACCTATAATAATTGTATGTTGTCTGAGAACCTTCAAATTTAATTTATAGCTTTATTCCTATTTCTGATCGATCCATAAGGACTAACCCAAAATGAACCAAAGCAACTTTATTATGATATATTTTATATTTGTTTTTTTTCTCTTTTTTCTTTCATTTTT
>JAVLVB010000408.1:1777828-1834072 GCA_032876305.1 Orestias chungarensis | reverse complement strand
TGTGTGTGTGTGTGTGTGTGTGTGTGTGTGTGTGTGTGTGTGTGTGTGTGTGTGAGTCTTATACATTTAAAAAAGTTTCTATTCTGATGCTAAATCAGCATAGCTACATCTCTTTTCCTTGACAATTATTTTGCCAATACAACCTGTATTTGTTTTATGATTAAAAATAAAAGGGGGTACAAGGAACATGTCCTCTGAAACAATTATACCTCTGTATCAGCAATGCTTCCTATTTGGAACCACAAACATGCAGGCCGTAGTGAAGCCGGTGGTTGCGGTGTGTACAAGGCTGCACTATTCTGGGAAACCTTAACCTCCTGGCCACCCTCTTCCCCTTCATAAACTAAGGCTGGCTTAACATTTCTGGCTTCATGTTTTGTGTCACAGATAGGAACATGCAATGTGTCCATAAAACAGTTTGCTTTCTTTGTTCTCGCAGCTACATTTAAGAGTTTTTGTAGTCCTTGTCTGTCATTTTACTTTAGATTTTTTTTTTCTACATCAGATCTACTTAGAGCTAAAAAAAAAAATGCTGCTTTTGGGCAAAAGAGAAAAGTTTAGTGTTTGATGACTTGCAGTCACTCTTAAACTATCTGATGTTTTTACTTGGGTTTGTAATGTTAGCCATCAGATTAGCGCTGTAGCAAACAAGCAGGGATTTAGACAGATTATTTATTTTTTTGTCCAGGAACTGGCTGCAGCCGCTGTTGCATATCGACAATTGAAGAAAGGGGCATTAGGAAATGTCATCGTTACAGCTGCTGTGTTGTCTCGAATTACCTTGATACAGCTTTTCCTAAGAAAAGACTCAATTCCCTTTGCCATCGTTTTAGTGCATTTTTTTTGTTTGTTTCTCAGAATGCAAAGGAAATGTGCATTCATAACTAGCTCTCCTGCTCACTGATTTACTTCATGACAAGTCCTAAAGAGGTTATGGAGAGGAGGCGAGGTGTAGATGTAGTAGCAGTTTCTGTGGTCAGTTTTGGAACGAGTATTAATTTCACAGATGAGCTTGGATACAGGGGCTGGCAGGGTTTTAAGGGTTGGGTTTGTTTCTTATTTCGAAAGTATCACTTCAAAGCACTTGAAAACCGATGAGGCTAAACTTCTAGCTGAAGGTGAGAGATCTTTAGATCAGAGGTCATCATAAAGATCTAAATTCTGGGAAGCTTTGTTCTTTGAATTAAGACCCAATCTCCTGCTGATAGACATCAGAACAACACCAAAACGTGAATGAATGAAAAATGCAAAATCAATAAGTTGTTGGGATTTTATCCTAAAAACGTGTAATTATAACAAATGTAAAATCATTTTGACCAATGTTAAACATCTGTGCCCCTGTCAACCTTATTACATTATTATTTACAACTGGGAGCCTGATAGGGTTGAGAGCTCAAAACAGTCAAGGATCATCATAGTTGTTGCCCCTATATTTTGTCCGTTAAGTAAATTGAGACTGTGTCTTCCTGGCATGGTGCAAATTCCTGAGATTACTGTAAATGAGAAGGAATCTGCAACTCTCCAAATTCTGAGATCCTCTGGATTAAAGGTTCAAGTTCCATTCTACTCTGGAAAAGGATGACTCAGGAGCACGGCCCAGATAGCTATCGGGTGTCTTGTCTTCTCCAAGTTAGGAAAGCTCGAAAGAGAAAATCTCCCCGCAGCAAAAGCTCAACGGGAAACAGCAACTTTGGACACCAAAAAGACAAAAAGAAGGAAGTCAAAAAACATCACATAAAACACATTTAACAATATTGACATTTCTAAAATAGAAGAGCATAATATCACAAAAACACAGAAACAAAGGAAGGAAAAAAGTTAAGCCATAAACAAGGAAAGATAGGAGCAGTGTTTAATACTTCAAGCTCGTTGACCGATATCGCCGTCAAGGTTACTGTCCATTTCATTAAAAGACTCTTTCATTGATCCCCGTCCTTGGTCTGAGACTCCCCTTCGGCCGTGTCTCTATTAACAAAGTTAACTCTCTTAAATCGCGACCTCTTCCTACTCCTCCTGACCCGGACAGGCAGCTGTGCTTACCTTAGCATAAAATGCCACAATAGGTCATCATTATCAAATTAATCAAAGCTGTCACAACGCAGCACAGTGTTGCAGTCGACTTACTGCTGCGATTCAGAAGAAAAAAAAACGGACTTAGATCATGTAACACTGGAGCGTGCAGGAAAAAGGCTGTGCAGGCACTGTATTACACACACACAGAGACACACACACACACACATACGCATAGCTGTGCTTAAGAACCAGAGATGGTTCAAGAACACGCATGTGCACCCGTTATCTCTTATAATCACAAACATGACTTTGTTTGGATTATTATTTTAATATGGAAAATGCAAAAACCTAAAACCTAAAATAGAACAACCCATATTCCATGCTTATCTCATGTGGTCTGTTAAGCAAGTATTTATTAAGACAACCTGATTTCTTTTGACTTTAAAAAAAAATTTTTTTTTTTGGCTGTTCTCCAACTTAAAATCAAGGCTGTTAAAACAACAACTCAAGCAAACACAAACAGCTGTCAGTATTTTCTATGTCCCCCTTGAGACTGAGACAAATTTTGTCTTCCCCAGATATTTTTCCTATCTAAAGTTTCGATAAAAACTCAAAGCATTTAAAGGTTTTTGGAGACGCTGGGACCTACAGATGCTAATGAACATTTTGTTACCCCTCTTTTCTATGTATTTTGTTACACATAGGGGGAATACAAACTTGGATCCACATCAAAATGCCTGTGGATAAAGGCATCATTTCATTACTAGTTTGTTTCTAGAAACCGGTTAAACAGATAACCGGTTCTCAGCATTAAAACCTAAAGGACCTTATAAACAGGACAATAAGGAATATCTACTAGGGTTATCTTAACAATGATACTGATAATTGGGGCACTATTAAGATTGCTTCAGGGAAAAAATTGGTGTTGCTGCGTTTTAAGGCATAAGCTTAAACAAATAGTTGCTTCTGTCTTTACCTTTTCAATCTGACTAAATTGGGAGATAGATACATATTTTGATATATTGCTTATTAACTGGTATCAACTGGAATAAATGAGATGTATTCTCCTGTAAATTGCCTTGAGATTAAATGTTGTGAATAGCCGCTATACAAATAAACTGTTTTGAATTTTAAAGTTGTGTTACGATTACTAGCACATATATGTCTGTTGATTTAGATTTAAAAAATAGAGTAATTAGTGTTTGTTTCTGAAAGGATTTCCTCCTCTTCTGTAAAATGTACTCATATCAAAAGATGAATTTGTGTAAATCTTTCGTTGTGAGAAACAGGTATTCATAGGAGTCATTGTGCAATAAAACATGTACTTAATTTAAGATCCTTTGGAGAATTGAACAATGATTGCAAGCTTAAGCGATGACACATGAAAGCATTGGACCGTGCCAAGTAGCTTCCATTCATCACTGATGTGCATACATCCAGAAGCAATGTTTGTTATATTGAAACAAAGATGACAAACACAAAATTTTGCCGTTTAGACTTAATTAAAAGAAACACAGCAATGTGTTATGTTTAGGTACGGATAAACCAGTTACTGCTGCAACTCTGAACTAATTCCAGGAAATTATAAATTATTTATACAAGAGCCAAAACAGAGTTACACAAACACATATGAATCGATTAATAGCTCTTGATTATTATTATCTATTTTTTTTACACAGGAGATAACTGCACATGGAACTCAGTAACAATGGCATAAAGAGGACATGCAAACTCCCCTCTCACAGGTTATAGATTCTTTCTGGAAAACTATATCAATAACATTACCACCCTCTATTAATGATTTCAGCACATTTCTTCAGACCTTAAACCAGTTTTAGAAGAGAAAGAATAGATTTTGTTAAATATCATCAACCTGATTCAGAGTAATTATTAGCTAATACTGAATTCACTAGAATTAATCAATGTTCCAATTGTAATTAATCAAATAGAACTCTAAACAAAGGGTTTTTAGACTTGATTTAAAGGAACTGAGGGTTTCTGTGTTATAAATCGTAAATTTGTTCCAGTTTACAACAGCATAAAAAACTGAATGTTGCTTCTCTAGTACATGTTTGGTTCTGGCTCTGAGGATGCAAAGTAGACAAGAACAAAAAGACATGAGTGGTCTGGGAGGTTGTTCCGACATCAACAGCTCTTTAATGTATTTTAGTGCTAATTTAAATGACCAAAAGTATTATATAATCCCTTGTATGAGTTGCAGGGAGCTACTGGATCTGACTTTTTAGGCAGCATACACTATAGTATAGTATAATACATAAAATATATATTATATAATAATATAACATAAATTATTGTGTCACTATACCACAATAAATAACTAATAAAAAGCAGAAAAATGTCAAAACCAATTTTTATTCAAACACAAATGTAGCTGTTTTTTTATTATCCTGGTTAACTCTTTAAATCATTTTAATTTCATTTTAAAATGTAATTCTGATTAGAATACCACTGAATACATTAAAGTAAGAACATCTTTCATGGAGTCCTTGTTGAACCTCTGATGTTACAAGATGATAAACATAATATGATTTAGGATCTTATTTTCAGAGTCGACCTGGCTTGAACCTGACATCTAGTTACATAACACATCAAATCTCTTGTTTCACATGCATAAAAATGTTGCTAGTTTGTTTGCCTATAACCTGCTGTTTAACAAACCTAACCTGGAACACTTAAATGGAAACACACACACACACACCATATCTAAGAGAGATTTTGATTGGAGAGGAAGTGGAAGTACAAGGGAGATGTGCAACACCAAATTGCCAGATTGATTAACTTGTCTGTCAGGCTCTTCCCTGTGACAATAAAATGTGTTCCGCAGGGAGCTTATTGAGACATGACATGTCTGAAACCCCCAAGCCTGAACACACACACACACAGACACATTTTTACCTCTACAAATATAAGGACTTTGTATTGACTTCCATTCATTTTTGTAACTGCATTTATGCCAAACCTGAATGTTTACCATAAATCTAACCCTTGCTAATATATTCCTAACCCTAGTGATCACCAGAACTGAGATGAAGCCACACCTCTAAACCTAACCCTTAACCCTAAATGAAGGGAGCCACCACATTGGGACCGGATTTGGCCACCATAAGGGCCATCTTTCCTTATTTTAGTGAATATGCCAGAGAAAGCTCGTATATAGAATAGCTAAACAAGTACACATACGAGTTCCTTAACCTTCCATTCATGTCGCGTTTATTTCTATACCCTAACCTAAAGCCTATCCAAGGCAACACAGTGGACCCCATTCTATACACAGTTTAGTATTTACAGATTTTCCTGTGGACCCTGACTTCATATTATTTGCATAAAGGCCACCGATTCCCACCTTTTTTATTGACCTTATCTAATATTTTTTGAAAGTAAGTGCATTTTTGACAGCCAAAATAACTAAGTGCAATGTGATTTCTATTGCTGGTATGCATTTAACAGCCAATACAGGAACATTTGGTGTTTTGCACGATAAAATGATGTAGTTATAGTAATTGTTTTATGATGTTCCAGAGTGTTCAAAGAGTTTAGGTATTATTGGATGCCTGTGGTCCCCTGCAAAGCATTCAATGCAAATCTGTTAGGGTAAATTACATTTATTGTAAATGAACACTTACAATCTTGATAAAAACCTCATGCAAAAATGCTTCAAAATGGTTTATGAAATTTCTGGATAATACTTGGGTTAATAGAACCAAGCCAATTATTATCTATTGAATTCCAGGTATGTAAATTTAAAATCTTACTCTGTCTTTTATGAAGAGGAAGCTCTGAGAGAGGAGAAGATCTGTGACTGCCCTTTTAAATTGGTATCCTGTTGTTGTGCAAAGTGAGAAATAATCATTCATTAACCCCCCTTGACCTTGCAGAGGAGGGGTAGAGTTTAAATCGAGACCCTCTCTGTGTCAACCACTGTGCAGCTGGGTCAAGTCAATTGAAAATGCACATAATGATCTTAAATGGATTAACTGGCCAAACACGCCCCAGAGTTTCCTTTTCAATTATGGAGGGTACCGGTTTAAAAACTGGAGTCCATAGTGGATGGTAGAGTCCAGAGGACCCCTGGGGGTCTATTTGTAACTGCGTTGGGGGGGGGGGGGATTAGCGATAGTTTTAGGGCATAAATGTAGTGGTAATGGAGAGGAGGATAACATTGCTAAATGCAAAAGAGACTATAAAGCTCTAGTGGCTGAACAGTCTAACACATTAGCAAGATTTTTTAGCATTCTGTAATTCCTGTCATACATAAAGTCACATATTTCCTTTCTTGATCAGAATTATAGTTATATTTTTTATTTATCTTTAGTTATTCATTGTATTTATTGCTGACTTTCAGACACATAAATTTTTAAATGAAATAGAATGTAAGGCAAACCCAAATGATCAGGCATAACTTAAATATAACTTATTTGGGTTAACAAAGACAACTCTCCATAAACTTTGCTTTTTCCGCACATCAACTGACAACAAAATCATATAATTCAAGTTAATCAATGATGGAATACAAAGATTTACATTACATTATAATCTATAATGGTCAAAATTTTTATTGCAGCTGCCTAAAATCAATTTTATTTACATTTAGGAACATTACCCTGTACAGTGCAGATTATACTCCAGTTCAAAATCGAACATCAAACAAAGAGCAGCTTACAAAATTTCTGTATATTGCCATTTTTGTTGAGCATCAGGAGGTATCAAAAGTTAACATGCTTTTAGCTGTGTAAAAGGTTAAAGATGGCAGAAGTTGTAACATATATTGCAGTGAATATTATGAAGCAAAATGTATATTTATCATATTTGCAGTTAACTGCCACCATTTCTAACACTGAGCTCAATGACAGAATTATAGTTATATATATATATATATCAGAAAGAAAACGACCTCAGGCTATTGTTTTTCGGTGCACCCGTTTGAAGCCGGAGGGAACTTCCTGCCCAAAGTCCTCAATGAACCATTTATTTATGTCCACTTGGTCAGTAAATCACTTAACGCATCAAAGAGCCCAGCTCTGTCCAATTCTGTACAACAATAGGGGGCCAAGCCAATGTGAAAACATGACAAGGATACAGAGCAAGAATGTCTATGTCTTCCTTTTTAGGGGTGATGACAATTGTCCTAAGATTTATGCAAACCTGGCATCATGTAGGGAGAGTCCACTTATCACGACAAGCAACCCCTTTTTCTAAAAGCCAAACTTCCAAGACAATGTTATTTGAGTCAGATTCATTCTGTTTTATTGTCTATCACAAGTTCTTAACTACCTAATCAACTGGATTGATCACTGACAACCTGGTGAACTTTAAAATGAAAAAGTTGTGTTTCTTAACAAGAAAGATGAGTAGTTTTTAAAAATATTTGATTTTCTTGGTTAACTCCAGGACTTCTTTTTCCAAAGAGAGTAACTGAACAATGGTTTCCCTTGAAAACCAACAGAACTGAGTTATGGCAGTAGAATAGAATATAAAAATGTCATTTCTTTTGCCTTAACTCGTCATGCGAGCTGGACACGTCACTGACGTCAGGAAGGGATTTACTCCGGTCCTGCTAATGGTCTTTCACAGTTGCCAGGTCCCTGGTGCCTTGTAGGTCTAAAAGCCATGCGAACAGGAAACTGCAGAAGTGGACTACCAACTACTGACCCCCTCTACACCAAAAGCCCTGGAAGACCATAGTGTGGTGGGACTCAAGGCCAACAATGTGCCCACAGCCCATGTTCACATCCTCTGTGGAAGCAACGCTTTTTCCCATCTCTAGCAATATTCAGGGAGGGAAAGGCGCCAGTTATACGAGGGCAGACAGACCATTGTTTTGAAGTAATTATGATGCTGAATGAAAAATGGTTGTGAAAATTACACTAAAGCACACATACTTGATATTTGACCTTAATCTGTGATTTATAGTACATACATTAAGGGGAAAATGTAAAAATTATTTAGTTCTGCAAGCCAAATATTTTATTATCCTGCTAAAAATGTACACAATAATTACCTTTTACTGTTAAATTAGCTTTACTATCATATTTGAATGTGGTTAACCCCGACCCCGGCCATCTCTGCTCAACCTTGCCGGGCTCTTTGCACATAAACCAAGTCTCAAGTTTGCAAGGCAGCATGGCGCCGCCAAATGTTCGGTTAATACAATGCCTTTTGCTTATGGGAGGTATTAAATTGCATTCCTCATCAAACTGGAAAACATACATTGTGAATTGGTGCCATATAAATAAAGTGACTGTGAATTAAATTGACTTTAATATATTTATCATATAAAGATTCAGCTCCATTCCAATGCATTGTTCCCATAGCTAAGATTTGTCCATTATTGTAAAATGACCAAATCTTCATCTGACACATTATTTATTATTATTAGAGAATTTAACAGGATTAGTTTTCATCATGTTATCTAAGAAATATGTGCCAGATTCTTTCAAAAAACATATCACAGTTCCCTCTGGCAATGTACAATCACCAAAATCAGTACACATAATCAGTATATGATTTGTAAGGTGGAGCATAAAGGGATATTTTGGAATTTGTTACAGTTTCAGAATTATGGACAGCAGATTGTTTTATGCTAGCTACCTAAAACTTTGGATTTATTCTAAAGCATTCTTCTGACTGTGGTCTAGATCATCAAAACTTTACAACCTTGCCTGTTTTTCATACCTGAAGCACACGCGGGAGACCCATTAAGTGTGACAAACATATAAAGAGCAAAACAGAATACAGATAACTTTCAGAAAGATTATTGGTTATGTTTGGTTAGTATAAGTTTGAGTTTGTTTCTAAAAAGTCTGTTAAAATTTTCACTTTTTTTGAGATCTGGTCAGGTGAAGCCCTATACACATAAAGCAAAATTATATAAAAACAAAAATGTTTCAACTGAAGAGCTAAGCTCTCTACAAATCCATAGATGCTGATAACTCCCACAATAAAGTTAATTTTATATCCAACAGTTGACATATTAATCATCCCTTTAGTCACAAAATGTTCCTAGATTCATGGAGATTTTATAAATGCTTCAGAAAATTAGATAACTCCAACACTGAGTCTACTCTATATTAATAGTCACATTCATAATGTTATGACTCTTGCATTAATTTATGTGGGCAATGACATTATCCTTGATTGCTTTGTATTTCAGGCCAATTCACTGGGGTATTCAACCGAATCAGCAACCACCCCCACCTTCTCTCAACCCGCCCCATGGCAACTAATGAAAAAGACATCAGGAGACGTCTAGAAGGTCGCTCATCCCATTTGGTTTGACCTCGCTGTGTCTCTGTTCTCCCTCTGACAGATTTTGATGCATCAAGGGTGGATGATTATTTTGGCCAGGCTTTGTGGACAGGAAGTACAAACAGCATCGCTTCACTCACATCCTGAGGCGACAAGCCTCTTTTCTTCACCCCCCCCACCTTCACCCCTTTAACCTAAGTAAATATTGAACACATAAACTACAAAATTAGAGCTTACAGGCAGATATTAAGAACAGAGACAAGTCAAACATAAAATAAATTGAAATACACTGAAAAATGATTTCCTAGTTAAACTAAAGGTAAAGAGTAAAGGATTAAAACACTTTCAGTTATCATTTGCTCAGCAGATACTATTAAAGATGTGAACATTTTCATTTAACTAAGTAAGGACCATGTTAAAGTCAAGAAATTTTCCCTTCTTCTTAACTTCATTTCTCTCCTCAGGTCCGCTGTAAATGTCATCAATAGCTCCAGATATTTGGCAGTAGATGGCTTTCAAAAAGGTGTGTGCACAACTCTAACATTCAGATTCGTTTTTATATGTCAATAAGGTTCTTGTACCAGAAAATTCTAGTTTCTATGTGAGTATGTATTTAAAAGCTGCGAGTGCATAGTATTGTGACTACAACTCTGAGTTCTACGACTACTTTGATGAGAATGCGGATCAATTACTCTGCCCTGAGATGTCATTTTAAGACTGTTCTACTCGTACCCACAAATTTGAATTGGTGTCCACACAGAAGGGAAGAGTTTGGTGTCAAAAAAATTAGAGTTGTACTCACAAGACTGCACTCACATCTTTTAGATTCACACTCTCATGAAAAAACAATCCTAATCCGCACAATTTCTCAGACTCATGAATAGAACTTTATTGACATACAGTATAAATCTAAATTTGATTGGTAGAGTTGTGTACACATCTTTTCGACAGCTATCTTATGACATAGTAGTTGGTAAATACCTGGTCTCTCTAAAGTTGGAGTGTGTGTAAGTTTGCTGTTTATCTTGGTGTTTCACTGTGATAAACTCTTGTCCAATGAATGCTGGAGAACGCAACAAATCCTTTCACATATTTCATCCAAACTCAATGAGAAAAATGAAAGATTGGAATTCATGTCAGTAAAAATGTGTTTTCGTTTACATCATTAGAGATCACTTTGGACAGATTATGATACTGATTGACATGTATTACAACAGTCTATGGTAGCTTAACAACACTAAAACAATGTCATAAGTTTTCTAGTAAAGCAATAAAACATTGACACAACATTGTACCGTTGTCAGAAATAGCAACTAGGAAATTAAAAGCAACTTTAAACCTCAATAAAAGGAAGCAAACATCCTGTAGATTTAATTTGCCAACCCACTTCAACTAAAATATTCTTAACTTTTCGGTCTAATCTTATTTTACGTCCTCCTCTCAGTAATATTAGGTGGCTTCAAAAGCTTTTTAATAAACAAGCGTAGAAGTAGTATGGTGAGGCAGGGAAAGGAACAAGAGGGAGAAGAAAGCAGGAGGAAGCAGGGACTGATCATCCCAGAGTGGGAGTTCATCCATCATTGGAATCAGTGTGTGCTGTAATTACTGTGTCAAATAGATGGGATGATGCCTGGGAGGAACATGTATGTGTGTGTGCCTTTATGTGCGTGCATGCAAGTGTGCATGCACAATGATGTCGGAACGTGTTTCGGCAAATGCCTCAGTTGTTGTGATACAATGGTGTGTGAATATGTGTGTTAAGAGATCTCCCAAAGACATCTTATCCATATAATCAGCCCCCTCTTACTCACGAACACACAACAAACCACTTTGTCCTCTGCTGTCATCTGTCATCTGTACCCAACAGTGTCAACTGGCTTTGCCATGCATTGCCAACATCGGGCCATCAGGAGAAGAAGACTCAACTCTGTCTTCGGGAAAGGCGTCAGAGGATGTGTGTGGGGATGGAGCTCCTTCAGGAATGCACTGCATACATTATGGATTCAAATACAAAAATTGGGAAGATTTAAATATTGTAAAGAACTGATGAAGTTTATTAATTCACTTTAAATGTATTTCATTGCAGTGAGTGCTGCAACTCAGTGACTCGGTAAGACAGTTAATTTAGCAAGAATTGAACAAAACATAAAATCTGGTCACAACTGTCATATAGAGATTATCTCCAAATTTACACAAATCAGTCTTTAATCTCTATTCAAAATCAAAATCTATGCCAGTAACTAAAGTACTGTGATTAAAAGTCAATAACATTGTATCTGCGCTCTTTAAGATTCAATCCCAGTTAAGAATCAGTCCAGAATAACCCTAACTGGTCAATCGCAACTGCTCCATTCTCAAAAACTGTGCTCAGTTGGAAAAACGGGTGGGTGGACGAGATTATGCTGTGTGCAAATATTTCTCTTCCCTCCATCCTGTCCTCTCGCTTGAGAAATTATTTGAAAAATGAGGCGCATGTCTGTAAGCCATATGGCTTTGCGAGAGCAGCGAAGATATGAGCAGTGGTGCACATAAAGAGGTGGAAATGGTGTTAGCCGCTTGGCTGCCCAAGACTGGCAATCAAAATCTTGGTGAACTGGTGAAAGCTGTAAGTGGCAGGGGGCCTTATGAGTCAGTTGACTTAATTTGGCAGCTAACATGTACATCTTGATGAAAGAAACAGTGTTTGAGCTTTGAGCTCCACAAACTAGTTTATTTGAGGAGGTCGGTTGATTAGCCAATTACTATGCACCCAAATAAGTCAAATGCAGTGATTATGTAAAGCTTTATGAGACCAATTAAGCATTTACAAGAGTAAAATAGAGGTCAGAAATTGAAATATACAATTTTGGGTATTTTACTCGCAAAGAACAGGATAGATGTTGGGATATTCCATTTGGTTTAATGAATGGCCAGACGAAGACCAGAACTGGCATAAACCAGAATATCTTTGGTGAAAGAGGCTAATGTCAGGATTCAGATTTTTTTAGGTATCTTGACGTTTAACTAATATGCAGAACAATAAAGTGTCAGCACAGCCTGTTAATGTCCAGCGGTAATACTCAACTGTTCTGGTTTAATGAGCAGCTTTTGGAAGGGGCTACTAGTCAAAAGCTTTCAATTTAATTTGTATTTAATTTTTTTAGGTAACTGTGCTAAAATTATTTTTATTCATACTTATTTTAAGTAGTTTTAAACACACCAAAATTTAACCAAAAAAGTTTTAAAAACAAAGCTTTTTCAGTAAGATTACAGTAAGAACAAGAGTATGATATGTGCACATAATGTATTGTTGAATTGTGTAACAACCTCTTTGATTAGGCTTAAGAAAAAAAAAGAAGAAAGTAGTTTTTAAATAAAGTTTCTAATATTGTTTCCAACTTTTCATTCTCTTAGGTTAGACTAGTCGTCTCAGGGGTTATTAGAGAAGTGTAACATTTGGTGCCATATGCTTCCAGGATGTTTGGGAATAATGATCTTGCTATATCATGACATGCTGTAGCGTACACTTTGCCAGTTAATTACTACTACAACATTGGAGCAGAAAGCTAAAAGCAGATGCTGCATTGGTTTAAAAAAAAGCATCTTCTGACAGAAGGAATGTTGCAGAGGCTAAAGACGAAAAGAGTCTTTCCTACAAAGGGATTCAAATTATTAAACTTTTTAGACATTTTAAGATTTATTTTATTTTTTCAATTATTTTTAGTAGAGTTAACTGTTTCAGACAAAACTATTTCGGACAGTGTGAAAAGCCAATTGCATGGTCATAACTACACCCTTTATCCATGCTGGTACATTATTATATAAAATATTATTGAAAATATAGATCCTAAATGTATAAAATCATGCAATATCATAGACCCCAGATCAGACCAAAGTCTTTATTAAGCAAACTTGAATAAAAAATTGCATAACAAAATTATGTATACCTTTTTTCAGTAAATAGGTCGGTAAAGTAGTTAGGTGTTTCTCAAATCTGCTAATGAGCTTTTGAGATACTTTCACTAATATTTTATTGTTTTTACCTTCAGTTAAGGCCTTCAAACATCCTTGTCATTAACTCAATCTTTAGTTAGGTTGTGAATTTTACATGTTCTGTCTGAAAATATAAAATTAAATCCACTCAGGTTTAATTTTTCACATACTAATGCTATTGTCTTTTTTACATTAGTCAATAAACAAGAGTAAATGATACATTTTGTGGTTCAAAGCTAATCTTAATTACTAGAAAAACAAGTGTGTGCCCAGACATGTGTGTGTGTGTTGCATATAAAATTGCATATAATGAATTAAGGGTTGCATAGCCCAAAACGCCCAGGGGTTATTCATAGTGGCCAGTGCGCACAGTGGCGGACTTTTGTTTTAATCAGCGTACCACGATGAGAGGTAATTTAAAGGAGCTGACAAAATTAAATTGTTTTTTTGATTTTCTCATTAGCCTAATCTCCAGTGAGGCTCGTTATTGTGTAATTTTCCTGCCTTGACACAACATCTTGTTTTGGGCAGTGACAGCCGTATGTCGCCGTTTTGGGTACAGGAGACACGTTGCCTCAGAGGGGTGCGTGGTTCTGCAGAGACAGCTCCAAGTCATTTGGTTGGCTCTTCCTTCTGGTACCAAACCTCCTATCACCAAGCACATCCAACCAGCACACATGTTTCAGTATACAGGCTACACCCACAGCTACGACTGATGGAAGTGGGGTTGACATCAGATTGCTGCAGGGGGGATTAAGGAGGTCCAGACGAGTTTTCAGTTGGCAAAGAGTGTGCAAATGAATTTTTCAATGTCACATTGGGGTTGAAGGTTCATCATTTTAGCAGCCAAGATTGTTCACTTACCAGGCTGCGTGTGCCTGTAGTGGGGGCTAAGTAATCTGCAGGGGTATGTCTGAGGGATGTAACAATCTGTAATCTGTTCATGAGAGTCATCAGCATTAATTATCTTTCTCGAAGATTTCTTTATTAGTGGATCTACAGCAGTAAAACTGTCCCATATTTTCCCCTTTCGTATGTTGTACCATAATTTCAGTAATAAATAATTTTTAAAAAAAGAGCAAGACCTAAAATTCATGAAGGACACAAGCAGAATAATATAGTTTGCTTAACGGTTTACTCAATAAATCTCGCCGAAAAATGTTCATCTTTAATCTAAACTGTTCTTGTGAAACTCACTGACTTATAATTCTGAGATGATTTCTCATAATGTAGGAATGTATGCTTTCTGGCAAGGAGCTACTGACTGAGGGACACAAAAGCTGGATTTGATTAGAAAAAGCAGCCCCAAGGATCAATGATGATTCCAAATCCATGTTTGAATAGTCAGAATTGTGCTCTTTGAGTCATACTCAGACACAATTTTCTCCAAAAATAGTGATTATGTCTTTTCTACCCAACTTACTTTCTTTCAGGCTTTTTTTCTGATACATTTACACGTTGTCTGTTAACCATAAGACAGACATGTGCCAACTATTACAGTGCAAGATAGAGTTTGTTGTAGATATGGTCCCAAACGTAGACGCAACCATGTTGCATGGATGGAAATAACAATTTAACTCAATAAAAAGTAAAAATAAATAAATACATTAAAAAACTTAAGGTACTAGACTCTAATGGTAGAGATGTTTTACATGTTGTTTGGAAAGGTGATCTGCTTTTTTACTAACAGAACAGCACTTACAAAACAATTAATTCAAGTTAATTTGCTTTATTTATGCACGACCTAATTGGAACACTTTTAGAGGAAACAGTTTCAATTTACTTTGTAATTCAAGTATCATTCAAATAATTCGAAAAACTGTACAAATCACTCCTCCTAAATTCAGTTGTTTGGAGAAAAGACTTCACATAGAGGGGTTTTTTGGGGGGGGGGGGTTTGTTTGTAGAAATACCTCACTTACGACATGCAAAATAATATTTTCAGCTGTACAAATGTCTTTTCAGTGTAATGCAGGTCCTGCCTTTTTTCTTAGGCGTTTTCTAAACAATAAACAAGTAAACTATGATAGAACAGAATAACTCCTGACACTTCAGTTTTTTTAATGCCTTTTACGTGATTTTTGTATTTAATTACCTAAAAAAAGCATTGTTTGTTCCACTGAGCCTTTAGGTAGATAAATAACTTGTCAAAATTATAGAAAACACGTGAGCTGGTTTTAAATATATAAAAGAACCAAGACATTTTTAATGACATAATAAAATGTGTAACATTATGTAAATTACAGAATGTTATTATAGCATTATAAATAGGAATGCAGCGATACCACTTTTTTCCAAAATGAGTAATGTACGAGTACTTGCATTTGAGACCTAACCGATACCGATACCGAGTACTTACGCCATTACACATATGGTTACTTTGTTTTGTTTTTTCAACAGATATTGTTATTTGAACAACATTCCCTATTATGTGCAAACATACAGTACAAACACAAAATTAACAAAATTGTCAAATACTGAAAAGCTTTTTCGCGGTACTGAGGACAGCGGCTCAGTGTGGCGTGGTTTTTGTGCCCCCAGGTTTGCAGGCGCGGAGCTGTCTGGGGGGGGAATGGTTGTTGACGTGTGCGTGTGAATCTCAGGCGCGCGCGCTCAACTCTGACAAACTGCTCGCTCTGCTCGCGCTCGGCTCTGTGTCTGCACTCGTGGCTTTGCTGACATGTTAGTGAGTCTGAGAGTATGAATCAACTTTGTGTATTTGTAAGGAATAATTTAATTGGATGAAAAAGGCCAGTCTTTGATCAGCTGGGAGCGCGGCTCATTCGCATATAATGTAGATTTGCGGGAGTACTCTTTGTTCTCTCTGTGCCCACTGGAGCAGAACATTTTCAGGTTTATATAATGTAAACGTGTTGTAAATGTTAATCCCAAAGTTTTACTAAACTCAATTCTTCAAAAATTAATTAAATGTCTTTTCTTGTGCAAAAAATGTCATGCAATTTCTAACAAGAATACAACTACTTTAAAGAAAAGGTGTGGTATTTATAGCCTTGCTTAGCATTTCAGGATTCCTGTGTAATAAAGTATGAAAAAGCTCAGTAAAGCATGACACTCTGTGGACACAGCCAGATAAAAATATTGACAGCATACTGCTTTTCTAACCTTTGCTGCCATTTTTCAACTAGTCTCTGCCAAACTCTGGCAGACGTGATAAATCACGCCCTTCAGTATCCTAGAGTCTTTTCGTCATGCAGGTTTCTTGTCCCCAGTCTTTAGCAAGCCAAATGTAAAGCAGTGACCTCCTAGTTGACCTCTACACCTGTTATGGTGAATCTCAATGTTTGAAGCAAAGACAAGACAGAAAGATGAAATAGAAGGTAAGATGGATACTAGAGCATGTCTGGGAAATGAGACAGAGATGAACTATTCAGTGCTTGATGGCCAGATTACAATTTTCTGAATATATTTGAAGAAACAAATGTAACAGAAGCAATAATCCCTCCAAAGTTCAACACTTTGTTATACAGTATGAATGTTTATGTTAATTGGAAAGCTAATTTCTGGACCTGCTACCCATGTATATTTTCTTGTGAGAAACTTATGCTTTTTACATTTTGTAACATTAAAATAAAAAACAATATTTGGATTTCATTTGACACACAAATTCAAAGTATCTCTTTTACCTTTGGAAAAAAGAAATGATCAGTTTTTAAAATGGTTTAAATATAAAACGGCTGAGCAACAGTTTTTCTGCAATCATTGCTGACAGTTTTGTTGGGTATGTCCAATGTTATGCAGAAAATATTTGTGCTTTGTCCTTGCAAAACAAATCACAAGTAATTATTGGATGAGTAGCAACAGTAAAAATACTTTTTAGATCTGTGTGCAGATTCTCAATCGGATTTAGATAGGAGGATCTTGAATGATTTAGGAGGCCTTTTCTACATAAGAGAAAAATTGTGTTCCGAACCATTCCATTATAGTTCTGGCTGCTTTGAATGCTAGACACCCACCCACTCCCCTAACAGTGGCTAGGCCAGGATTGTCTGGTATTTCGTTACATCCAATTCTCCATACACAGAAGCCAATTTATCTATTTCCACTTCAAAAAAAGCATCCCAGCACAAAGATAGCCGTATTTGTCATATCCCATTAGCATAAGTTGCAGGTTTTGAAATCCATTCCCTCTACACCCTACATGAAGAGGGTTATACTTCAGCAATGGTAAGATTGTTGGCTGCATTCCCAACAGTGTTAACATACAAAAAAAGGTTTAGCTCGTTGGAACATCTTCAGATTCCTTAGGGATTTTTAGCTAATTCTCTGATGAACGCTTTTCAATAACAGCTTGTAAATTTAGCTGAACGGTCAAGTGTTTGCAGCAGTGTGATGCTCTTTCAAATTTCAGGTGAAGGATTAACCTGTAGTCTTTAACATGGTCAAATATGTTAAAGTTGTTTTATGACCTGTTTTTATTTGTTTTATTTTTATTTAATGATCCTGTATGTTCTCTAATGTCTTCTGCCCAACCTTACGTTTCAAAGAACAGCTGGATATGTATTGAAAAGAACTGCACACATTTGAATTCAACTGGTTACAGTAGATTTTATTTAGGGTAATCATTGAAAACTGGGATTAAAACAAAAGCGTGCAAGACATTTTTCAACATCATATCATGTACATTTGACATTGTAACTACTTATTGTTGGTTTATTATATAAAATCCCAAATAAAAAACAAGGTATGGCATTACGGAGATTAAATATGGATATCTGTAAGGAAAAAACTGCAAATATGTTTGCAAAGTAACCCACGTTGCATTGCTACCTATAATAATTGGTGGCACCACTTCAAAACTTTCTGGAGATTCCTCTGCTTTCAAGAGTTTAAATATGGCATGTCTCAAAGAGATCTCAGTGCAGGAAAACATGGACAGATCCATTAATACCTATCTTTGATGTGTTTAAATCTCGAGAGGTTTCAGATTTAATTTTCACGGCCTGACAAGAAAGCTATCTGAAAAAAGACAGTAAACTATACTACAACTGTTTCTCACACTTTAATACATCACAGTCATAGAAGGAAGAGCAGTCTGAGGAGGTCACTAACATCTAAACGATTTATCAAAGTGAACAATGGGGTGACTTCTTCGAACCAGCCCATGCCATGATAGCTGTCATCACAGCAGCTATGGTTCCCACAACCCCGGTGAAGAGAAAGACAAGAAAAATGACTCCTATGACACATTTTAAAGAAAAAGTGTTGGAGGTTTACAGAAGTTCTTTGAACATATCCTGTTTGGGTGAGGTAAGTCAAACAAACTTTGACCTTTGTGAGTTCTCAGGGTTCCTGTCAAAGCTTCTGACAGGAACTCAGCAGACATTCATGATGGAAATTACAGCATCATTTGTCCTGTTTAGCGCCAATGGAATAAACTCTAAATTGCTCAAATCAAGTCATGTAAGAACAAAATATTGCATTGTTTCATTTTTTTCACTATTTGCTAAAACCAGTCAGATAAAATTAGCACAAGTATTTATGAAAGATTTGAGCATCATATTGACAAACACCTTCAAGCTTCCATTGTTGTATTTGTATCTATTTCACAGTTTGCAGCTTTCCTTCCCCTCATCTAACAGCTTCAATTTGCATAAAAATGAGCCTGCTTTGTGGGAAAGTGATGCAACATCTGTGCTTATCAGAATTAATTGAAATCTGTAATGCTATGCAGCCCTGCTAATTTGCTGTGTTACTTGTAGCATATAAAGAAGTAGTATGCTACTTAGGGACGTCTTTTCACTACCCCTGATTTAGACAGGACGTTTAGCTGTTCTCCAGCAGTAATAGTTTATGCTTTTGTAACCTTTTCATTGTCACAATTACCAGTGTTAAATGTGAATACCAAGCATGCACTGTGTGATATTCATCATTGGTACAACAATTTGTTACAAGCGCTATTTTGTAAATGTGCTAAATGGAAACACATAGAAACCTTATGGCACAAACATGTCCCATTCATGTCCAAATAGACACAATATGCTCGGTGTGGTACATATTAAACTTAAGTTAGTCATTTCATATTCTTAACAGTACTAGCATATACTATGCCAATGCCAAGCCTACTGCCTTCTGGCCGAGGATCCTTAAATCTTTGACCTAAAACTCAAGGTCAAGTCCTGACTTACATTTAACAAAACATCTTCTCTGCTGCGTTTGCAATTCTTATCACCATAAAATATGAGGAAACATTACATAAATGTTTGATTAATCATCTATCTATCATCTGTATCTGCTTATCAATGTAGATGATGGGTGGCAGTTATTTAGTGAGAGGTAGAGTTAACCCAGTCCATCACACAGCAACACAACAACTATGCACACACACTTGAACCTAAGGACAATTTTGTAGAGTTTGGAGGGAAACTGGAGAACCCTGTAGAGAACCTATCCCTACACAGGGAGAACAGAGAGAAAATGTAAATTCCAAGACAGACTCAAGGTGAGGATTCAAACCCAGGACCTTCTCACTGCAAGGCAACAGTGCTACCATCTGTGTCACTGTGCAGCCCAATTAATCAATCAGTGAACATTGATTTGTATAATTTTTTTCACAGTTAATAACAATAATAACACCACACATAATAACAACAGAGTAGAAAAACCAGCACAAGATGGATAAAGATAATGTGTGTAAAAATGCTGGAGTATCACAGTCCTGCTAAGAAAGAAAAGCCAATTTGAAAACATCTATCCATCCATTCTCTAGTTTAACCTGATAAGTACAGGAGGGGTGGAGGTTAAGGTAAGATCTGGAAATTGAATAAGGGAAACCTTAAAAACAACATGGACCTGCAAAAGTAACTCACTGTTCAATTACTGAGGGGAATGGAAAGCTTGAGGGAAATTACTAGGACACAGTTGTCTGTAGTCTGTTAAAAATTAGTTGCATTTTATTAAGCCTATTAGATACTCTGTGAGATGTAGGTAGGTAAGGTAGGTAGGTAGGTATAAGGTAGGTAGGTAGGTAAAAAAAGGTTAAACTCACCAGGTTTAGATAGATGAATGTAAAATCCTATCATCTTGTGATGTTTGAACATGAACTAAAGTATAATCACCAAACTAAGTGGTTAAACAAATTCCTCACATCTTTTTAATTGTTACACGTATTTATTTTATGAATTTTATTTTATTATTAATCAACAACAGTTTTTTTGTAACTCTAAACCTGTAAATATGATAAGTAAGGTGGAGAATACAAAGTCTGTATAATTACCAGGAAATTGTACTTATTTGTTTATAATAGAAGGCTCAAAAAGCCCATTTTCTGTGACGTGTGGTTAGCAGCACAATTACAGCAATTTATTCCAGCTTAATGATTAGAAAGGAAACAACACATGTTAGAAAGGTTTCAGAGAAAGGTAGAAGAATACACCACCACAACTAACAGGGTCTGATTCCTAACCCACATAAGCATTAGACGGGTGATGATCTGTAAAGCTGCACTCTTCAGGGGTAGTCTACCCTACACAGGCTCTTTTACGCAGTGATCTATTGCCCTGCTTTAGCACCGACAATCTATCACACAGAACTGGCAGTAACGGATGAGAATGATCTGCTGGAAAAACTTTCTCATTTGTCTCTGTCGCAGCCAGTGAACTAGAGGAGACGTTAATACAGGAAGACGGCCTGGGGAGGGGATATAATTATGTCTCTGCACTCTTCTCCTCACAGGCTGAGTATGGAAGGCATATTAGGATATAATAAAGCCAGGCCTCGCTTCCCTGCTTCTTCTTCCTCCCTTGACATCCTTTTTTTTTCCTTCTATATTTTTCTTGCAATGGCTCATGTGCTATTTATGTATTTCTGGTTTTCATCACAGAGCCAATAAGATTTGTGCCCTGTAATATAAATAGCTTTTTTTCTTTAACTCTTTATGGGCATTTGGGAGTTTTGGCTTTTACCAAAGATAAGATAAGATAAGATAAGATAAGATAAGATAAGATAAGATAAGGATCAGTACAATGATTTGATTTTGATCATTTCCCTTAAACATGTAAATTGAGATTAAAACACAAAGAAATTGCATCAAAAATTCACCAGGGAAGGATTTACTACAATGACAGTTTGCTTGTCTTAAAATCTTAGACTGTCTCCAGGTGATTCTTTGCAGTTCTAAAGGATGTTGGTGTCTACAGGCCTTGTAAAGAGAGAAACAAATGTGTCAGACTAGCAGCCAGCTGTCCTTTGTGTTTGGCCACACAGCCTGAACTGCTTTTCTCTCTGGGTTCCAGTTTGGAAGGAGTGATAAATGCCGAGGCCAGGCAGCACTTGGATTCAAACTGCGGGCCGACGGTGAGCCAGAGCTGTTGCCTCCCATCTGTATTGCGGTCGAGAAGACTGCAGGCATTCCAGGAATATTTTGAAATTTAAAATCGTAATCATCCTGAATGTTCCTCAATTGAATTCTTATCTTGTTCCGTAAATAAAATCTTTACAATTGACATTTACGAGGCATTTTACCATTTTCCTTTAACAACAACTAACCCTTACCCTAAGCCTTTATTAATATATTGATTTTACAAAACCTAACCCAACATTGAAATATAATAGAAACCTTTGCTTCCTTTACTGGCTTTCTTGAATGCTTGTTATTTGTATTAATATTGGTAGTATGTATCTTGGGAGTATGTTCTCCATCATCTACATACATGCAGGCACACATTTAAATTAAACATCTGATAAATTGGATAGGTATAGCATGCTTTTTTTCTATGCTTGTAAGGTGGAGATGCATGTAAAAATAACACCAGATGTGTCTTAAAACAATTAATAGGTAATACATTACAAGACATCAGAACTACTAAGTCCATTATTTATGCGGAAAAGGGTAGAAAGACACAATGAGTAGTATTAAAAAAGGAGGTTTTGTCATCCACTGCTAAAATGGTGTTGAGTATCTGATCTCATGTTTTTTGGATTCAAGTTAGACTAGACAGCTTTGCTTGTCTTAAACCAGCTGACCATTTCCATAGCTGTGTCTTTGAGAGTATTCTGTTAAACTGAAAAATTTGCTCTCGTTTCATCTTTATATATTTTTTTTTCACAAGTACCCGTGAAGAAATGTCTAGGTAAATTTCTCAATGTGTGGTTTCTTTGCCTATTTTAAGTTTCACCATACCACATAACAATACCTTGCCTCATCTCATTCTACAGGATCCCTGTAGATGCCTATTCCTAAAGGAAAAAGGAAAGTCTTCTTCCAGTGGGACATGCCGAGAGAACCTTTATAGTGACGCATCCTAGTTGTGATCAGATGCAAGAACCAACTCTGATTCAACTCTGACCAACTGATTCCTTTTGATGGGATGATAAAGGGATGATAAAGATGGTCTTTGTATCATTAGACATTTTGTGTGTTCGACTCAGCTCTTTCTTGACCACAAAACACTGGCAAAGGGGATGTTACTACAGCTGAGCCCTGGCGGAAACAAGACATACAGGACTGAATCCAAAGCTGAAAGGAAACAGTCGAGACGAGATGACTCTAAGCTCTTTAAACAAGCATCGAAATGTCTTTTCTTTTGCAGTGGAGTTTTTTCATAGTGACCAGCCATAGAGGCCATCGGAGAGTTTCTTGGTGCTGGGACAACCTTTCGATAACTGAAAAGGCACATGTTTTCTTTCTAAATACTGATACATTTCAGCTGGTTTCATGGCTTCTTACATTTAGCATTTTCTGATAGCCACTTTTAAATCATATAATTCACATATTCTAATTTAATTTAGAGCAAGATCTACTTCTTGCCCTTCAACGAAAACCAAGTGCCTATTGTAGTAGTCAGTCTAAAGGGAACACATCCGCTGCATGCCAAGTTAGTCAGCTGCCTAGTTCCCTATTAAAGCTCCTGTAGGCAGGAAACAACCACTGTGTTGTGGTTATAGTTCCTTCCTTAAGCAGGCACAGAGGCACACAGGAGATCTGCAGGATACATGTGCAGTTGAGTAATTGTTTACATTTTTGTTTGAGTTTATTAATTCTGTCCGGACACATATGCACATCAGTATGTGTACTTTTGGTTTTTAAGTCACTAATGAAGCAATTTAGCAATGACTCTTACATTTCATTACACTTATTTATAAAATACCTCACTTCCATGTCATGTATTTATAAAAATATGATTATTTGATCTTCTGTAATATTTGTATATTTGACATTTTTCGTAATTCTTAAATATTCTGTACAAAAACCTTCTTATGGATTTTAAACAAAAATACATTTTGGGGTGAAAGGTTATATATTTTTAAAATTAATTATATAGAAGAAATGTACAACAACTCTTCTTAAGGCAGTAGAAAAAAAGCAATTTAAATCAAATTGCATATCTAACTCCATTCCGTTCTGTATATTATTACAGCATAGTGTCAATTTACAACACATGTCATCACAAGGCATGTTAAAACAGAATTAATTGTATTCTGATCATACATACACATACATTATACATATACATGATTATTCTGATTATAAGTTATTAAACAATGCATCAGACCAGATTATCGTTAAAATGGGTTTAAATGCTCTCAAACCAGTCATTGATTTGCAACATTCACCCTTATTGGAATAGCATGCAAAGACAGCAGACAATTTGCATTTTGTTGTTGACTTTAAAGTAAAAACTTCCCTTTTACTGGAAGAAACCTGGCTCAGTACAAGCAGCCATCTGCCACAAGCAACTGGGGTTTAAGAAAATAGAAAACACCAGAGGAACTGATGTAGGTGTTCTTTCCGTGTTAAAATTAAAGGAGCAGTAGAGGGAGTTGAGTTTCTGGCAGCACCATCTCAGCCGATCCCACATTTGAGGGAGAACGTTGAGTTTCTGTGAGCCCCATCTCAGCCCCATTTGTCTCTTGGAGGGTCTCACAGCTAAAAGAACGCAGAACCAGGTGGAGCTTATATGCAGTGAAGCAATTACAAAAACTTAACAGCCTATATAGCAGAACCTACTTCAAACTGGATAGAAAAATGAAGTAGCAGAGAGAGAGAAAAAGCAGATTATACAACCAACCAATCCTATAGCAGCATATTTACAAAGTTAGTTCAGTGTAATCATATCCTTCAAAACAACGCATGAGAGAGGTGGAGCCACCTCCACTCATCCAAGGACTGGGCACACATCACTCTTTTTCAAACTTTATCCTTGATCAAATAGGAATTTTTTAAGCCCAGCCTTCAAAACAAGACGTCTGTGTCTGTCTCAAAGACTAAAACTAAGAACTTCTTCCATAGGTGAGGAGCACCTTCCAATCTCCTTTTAGAAAGTCTGGGAACTACCAGTAATCCTGCAGTCAGATCTCTAATGTATTCTGCAGCTTGATTTTTGAGGGCTTCAAATATACGAAGAAGACTCTTATTTGTATTCTGGTTTAAACAGAAAGCCAACAAAGGGAAGCAAAACCAGGGGAGATATTATCTCAATTTGAAATTTTCATTGGAACTTTTTCTGCAGTGCTTCAAAGCCGCTAAAGGCTTTGTTTTGTATTTTATAGATTACTGTAATGAAACTAAAGAGTTGAATTAACAAATGAATTGGCTTTTCCGGTTCCTCTTTAAGGCCCTTGTATTTCTCCAGTTTCTTGTTTGTTTTTGTTTTTTCCTGATGTTGCAATCACATGGTATTGCTACATCCACCCAAAAAGCATTCTTCGGCTGTTTATCCACCACCACCACGTCCGGTTGGTTCGCCACAACCATTATTGTCTGTGTGGATCTGGAAGTCCCACAAGATCTTAGCTCAGTCATTGTCCACTAGCCAGTCTATATTCTCCACAGATGCTTATGTACAATATACTCTTCTTTGAGACAAAACAAATCAATTAGATTATCACAAAAACCTATTTTATAAATAAAGTCCTTGGAGAGAGGGCTCTTATGTTCAAAAAGTCCATGGCAAACAATTAGCTATAGTGCCTAAAACACCACCTAATGACTTTGAAGTTGCCAATTACCAGAGAGACTTTTAGGATAAACTGAACAAGATCTGAAAAAGAGAATAAGAGAGAGAAGTAGCCATATCACCTCTGAATGGTAAATGGTAAATGGACTTCATTTATAAAGCGCTTTTCTAATCAAACTGACCATTCAAAGCGCTTTACACTGTAGCCACATTCACCACCGATTACATGCATCGGTCATGCATCTGAAGCTTAGCTCACTAATCAAGTAAGTCTACACCAAGAAATACTGTTTGAAACATGAAGAGTGCCTAACTTGTGAAGAAACAGAATGTGTGGTTTAACATGGCTATTTGTTAGAAAAACCTGTCTAGGGACAGAGAAATTAAAACAAAAGAGTCTAAAACGCCAACAGATGGTAAATGGCTTGTACTTATATAGCGCTGTCCCGAATCACAAAACACCGAAAGCGGTTTAAACTACATTCATTCACCCATTTACACAGAAAAATTCACACACTGATGATGGTAAGCTACTCTAAGGTAGCCATAGCTGCCCTGGGACAGTCTGGCGGAAGCGAGGCTGCCAGGCAAGGGCGCCTCCAGGCCCTCTGACCGCCACTGGTTGGTAAAATGGCAAGACGGGTGAAATGTCTTGCACAAGGACACAATGAATGAGACGGACGAAGCAGGTGATCGAACTGGCAACTCACCAGTTAGAAGATGAACTCCAAAATCCCTTCTCCCGAGCCATCTTCACCTTACAGATCTACAATGTAACATGCAGAAGTGACTTTAAAAGTACAACATGGTTCATGGATTCTGATTAAATTTTGTGAAGTGCATGATGTTCAATTAATTTTTTTTAATTGGGTAACAGAATATTGCAGAAGGGCCATTGATCAGCAGCATTCACTCTTTCTAGAGAGGGAGTAGAGAATAGGAAATCACTTGTGTGTTGTCCTTGATTATGCTGCAATCCCTTATTCTGAGCATGCATTTAGTGACAGTGAAGGAAAAAACTCTCCTTTAGCAGGAAGAATTTCCATCAGACACACAATCTGGTTCATTGCGAGAAGACAGAAAGTTATAGCAGAAGATGGAAAATGTATCTCTTACGTTCCCATTACCACTGTAAGAAATGAATTATGTCTTGAGACCAAGATGAAACAGTGTTTCAACATCATGGCTTCTTTTTAACTGGACTGTGACTTTCACTTTGATGACTTCTAGTTGAAATAAACTGTTCATTTAGGGTGATAGGGTCCACATTTACTCTCTGGTTGTAGTTTAATATTTGTGCTCCGGTGGCAACAACTGTTAGGTCAAATAGATCTTAAAATCCTTTCACCATACCTGTCTTCTTTACCTGAATGTGTCCTTAAAGATGTACACTCAGTTATGCACCACTTCAAAACTTATATTCTTTTTTTTTTCTTTGGTTGTGTGTTACTCTGAGGGTTGAGAGAAGTTTATTTTAGATCCATCCAATCTTGCACCGCTAATTGGAACCAGGATCTGTTAAAATGGGAACTTAAGTAAAACATGCCATAAAATTGTGAAGGCTAACCATAAACTAACCAATTTCTTTCATTCTTTCAGAGGGAGCTCTGACTGGAACCTCCGCGTAAACTTTTACGAGGATCCCTGGGGTCAACCGTAAACCCGTTAATAGAGATGAGATATGAGCGGGGTGCCTGGGCCTCCCATTTCGTTTGCATTGCTTTTCTCTTTTTTTTCTTCCTCCTTGTTCCATGGCATTCTTTAAAGAGGTCAAATGGTGTTTGTAGCAAACACAGACAGTTTTTGTCTGATAAAACTTAGACCCTTTTGAGAAATTTAAATGAACAATATAATATGTTTAACCTTTGATAGCATTTTTCTTTATTTTTATTTTTTTATCTACTCATCCTGGTGTCGCAAAGGTTTTTAAATGTGAAGCTCCTCTTGTAATGGTGGATAAATTATTCTGTCATCAGTAGCTTATGAAGATAGGCTTATGAGGATAAGCTACGCTGATAACATGATGGATAAGTTGGTCAAATATTAGTTTTAAGAATTATGCCAAAAAAGTGAACATGTATCCTTACACTGTAAGAAAATATAATACAATCATTAAAAGAAACTGCCATTGGCTATGCTGATTAAAGAATTAAAAATATATAAACGAACTTATTTAGCTGCAAGGTTTACAAACCTAATGCAGAAAATAAACAGGTCCTCGACTGCTTGGCTCTTTATTTTTTTACTCAGACATTAGCCGTTTTTCATACTCAGCAAAGACTAATGAGAACAGTCTACAGAAATGTTGGGGTTATTTTGACAAATTGAGGCTGCAGTTGTTGTTTTTATTGATTCCCCCATATATTGCAATTTAAATCTGTACTCTTACTACAACATAGATGATATGGATCTTTAGTTTTGCGTTTCCAAGTCTAAATTATAGCACTTAGCTTTGTAACCCCATATCCTGGGAGAGAGGCAAGCAGCCATTGACTTATAGAGAGTCAATTAGCAAAGAAGTGATGGCAATGCTGAAAATCTGACTGGTTAATTTTACAAATGGTAATGATTTTTTAAAATCTGATGGCCCCTCTAGGCAAACAAAATATAATCCTTTCTGAAATGTTACAAAAGTTCATGAGTATGTGATGCTCTAAGGCAATATTGCAGGCCTTCACATTTTTTAACTGCGTCGCTAATGTCTCAGGTTACAGTGTAGACTGAACCAAGCAGTGGCCTGGGTGCACCCTTCAATTAATCTTAACCTTGTAGTGGCTTATAATTTGCCATTGCAAAACCCAATAAACCTGGGGCCCTGATTCGGAGCTCCTGGGACTGCTTTGAGAGTCGAGGTTGGGGATTGGACAGGCCTCCAGTTGGGATCTTGAACCCTGGACAAGCCCCTTTCTACAAAACAGACAGGTACTTAAAAACAGGGTGAAAAGATCAGTTTAAAGAAAACAAGGAAGATTAATGGAGAAAAATGAGGGCCCTTAAGGTCACTTTCATCTGGGTTTGATTCAGGCCTTCAGTGGGCCATTAACCCAGTGGACCACTGTCCTCCGCTAATGTGAGAAATGAAGCTCCCATTAACAAGTTTGTAACAAGTTTGACAACTCTAGGTTTACTGGTTGACTTGTCCAGAAATCTGATGAATATATCTGTAAATGCAAATGCAAACGATGTTTTTAGGGGCAAAATTGTCCTTTTCCAATAAGAAAAATTAACAACCGTTACACAATTCTGTCCCTATAGGTGTAGCATAAAAGTTTTATCTTTGTCTGAAAATACACATCTCAGTGTTGAGATGGCATTTCTAAGTGTTGGATGACCAAGTGTAGTAGTAATGAACCAACTGATCAACTACCAATAATATCTTTGAAAAAATTAGACACATGAAGAAACACATAGGGTTGTTTCAAAGTTTTGGTTTATACTTGATAAACAAACTCATAATAAAGGGAGGAAAATGCTGACATTGTAATGACAATATAATTTCCACAAATTAAAACATGGTTTAAAAAGCCACACAAGAGAACAACGTTTTGACTATTGAATAAATTGTCTGCTTGAACTGTGCCCCAAGTTTTACTGTGGTGTGTATGTAATAATTACATTATGCCATCAGGAAGTATACATCGAATGACCAAACAATCGATGAGAGTCTCGGTGGATTGACTTTGCAAAAACTGGATGTTTGAGCTTATGCAGTTGCTGTGCATGTGCAGAGCTCATCTGAACTTGCAGAGCTTGCAATGGCAACTTCTATTTTTATCACCATGGTAATTCAGAACTGTAGGTGTAACACATACATATGCAGGGAAACACAGAATGACATAACACCTGAAAGATCTTGGTACGCTAAGGAGTAAAATTTAAAACGACTTGTAGTGCATACCAGTGCATACTAGTGTATTTAAAGGTGATGGGGCATTTTATTGTGCAAAATCTTTGTAAGCCAGATTTTCAGTCTGGAAGTCCCAGTAAACTTTAAATACAGAGTATTGTATAGCTGCAGCCCAAAACAAGGTAAGAAAATAGTCAAATAAGTTTATCACTTATTTATTCTGTAGTTCTCATAATAAAGTACAATATCCACGTGTGAGTGTTTGAGGGGAAGGAATGGGTAGAAATACATTGTTAAGATACTGTATTGCTAATTAAGTGACTCCCACTGTCACACCACACCTAGCTCAGGTAAATTAAAGGGGACTTTAATTTGTCTCAAGGCCTAAATAGTGCATGTGTATTGAGATCAAAGATGTGAAACCCAAAGTATAAAACTGCTTGAGAATTGGTTGCTTTTGTTGTGAGAGTGTCTCTTTCTCAGCGTTTGGACATTAAATAAAAGGTCTATGATGTTAATCTGTGTAAACAGCACAGAATAATGAAAGTTACATCATGTTATTTTATTGTTTTTAATGTCAATATTTCAGTTTCTATTACAACAGTTTTGGAGCAGTATGTGAGACATTTCAGTATGTGAAAAACAAATGGAAAGCCTAGTTTATCCGGTGATCAGGTGATTTTATGTAAGCCACAGTGCCAAATACATACAACTGCTATGTAATTGTTGTTGTTTTTTCTACCTATCTCAAATACACCATAGTCTTATTCTACTTTAAACCTTTTTTTTTATATGGAAATTACCAAAATACTCCTCTAATGCAAAAACTGTGTTTCTATATGTGCACAACATATGAGCAGCCTGCCTAATATCACTACTTTTCCATACGTAACCTTGAAACAGTTCACATCCTGTAGCATCTGCAGTATTACACGACTTCTAATAAAAGTCGAAAATAGTTCTCCATTCGGGCTTCAGGTTTTGCAGAGATTGGTTTCGTGGACATCTCTTACACCTCTGATTCCAGCATCAACAGTAACGCTGTCACGCAGCTCCTAAGGGTATGTATAAATAATCCGAGCCTGGACAGGAAAGTCGGAGCGCCAGAACAGTTCGTGGTGAGTACAAAGCCCACACCTGGCCCTGGAGTGAAATCAAATCTATCCTGAACTCTGTCTCTCCTTTCATTTTGCTTGGGCAGTTTACTGTGAGCTGAGTTCTGGGTCAGGAGTTGGGGGAGTCGGGGGTGATTTGAGCTCAGGTCAAACAAACGGACAGCTTCCCGCAGTAATGTGTTTCAAAGCTGCGGCATCACTGGGTTAAAAGGGGGTCAAATTATGTGGATTTTTATTCTTTCTAAAAAGTCACCTACTGTAACAAATATGTCTGTCATTCTTGTTAATCCATAATTTGCCAATTCCACCTTTTAGGTGTGTTTACACATTATAGGGCTTTACCTGTAATGGACTTTAATTATTGCCCATTAAATTGCTTTCAGTGCATTAACACCCTATAAATACTTGGCAAGGCATTCTCTGTTTGTTTTTTGTCGTTGTTTTTCTTTGGAATCAATAAACCAATTCCTCTTGGTTATGTTTTACCTTGTCTGCACCAATCAGTTCATTGCTGATTTAATCACAGCCCATTATCTCCCAGGGATTTATCTTGGCTAAATTGAGTTCCTTTCACCATTCAAGCCACAGGAGACTGGGCAGCGGCTGGTGGGGAGGAGAAATAATCATTCATTAACCTCTGACCTGAGAGGAGTGTCAGCTGAGTCCCTCTATACACTGCCTGAGCGGCTGGCTAAAGTAAACTGACAATTTACACACTGCGGCTCAGATTTTATTAACCCATACTGTGGTTTGACAGAGTCACTTGATCAGCTGATTTAACAAGGCGCAAAGACCGTTTCCGATCTGATTTGCTGTGTTCAATGGGGAAATTGTCCCCCGATAGGATATGCGGGGGGAAAAAAGCCCAAAAACCAGGCAACTTGAAGGAGTGTGTGTGAAAACACAAGCTGAGCTTAGTTTAGAGAGTGTAGTGGTCTCAAGGGAATTGACATGTGGATCATCTCATTTGTCATTTTAGCTCTCAGCTGTCTTCGTTTTAAGGTATCTTAAATCTGCTGGCCCGCTGATTTCAGACCAGGGGTTTGATGTCTTCATATGGTCACAGGAGGTGATAAATTACAGATTGTTCTGCTCGGCACATGGACGTCTTTATGTGCAGGCACACATCTGATTTTTAGATGCTTTACTTTTAAAAGAAGGGCAGCATTACAGACTGTCAAAGGTAAGGCAAGTTAGATAAAGTTTCACAAAACCTTTAAAAAAACACAACCCAAAACAAAAGACTTCCAAAAAAGGCACAACTATCATCATACATAGGAAGAATAACAATACATGTAAGCCCTAAAAGGTATGTCTCCTGGGTTTCAAAGTATTTCCTTCAGTATTGATTGTGTTGTCAATGGTAGGGTTCAGATATAAATTATAATGTTATTCTTTTTCCTGCACAGTAGCAATAAACACAAGCAAGCTGCCCCAGGATCTTTCCCCGTGACATTATTAGGAGTTACAACTGTGTGAGACTCAACATGGTGTAAAAACAAACCAAATGTCAGCACTGCTGCCCATGCGCCTCTGCTATAGCCAGCAGCAAATGTAATGAAAGCTTGGAAGGGTCTGTTAGTACGCCGCTGAACTTTTATACATTTATTGTTCTCTTGACATTTTTCCAAGATGAAGGAGGTAAAAACAGAATGAGGTGTTAAAGCAGAAATAAGGATTTTCAGCCTCCACCCTCCCTTTCTCACCACGGTTAGAGAATTCATCGATCCAACCTCTCGGACTTCTCTGAGGGTCGATGCTCTGAGATTGCCAAGACTAACTAACTTGTGGCCACTCTCTTTGGAGACATGATACCGTTTTATTAGCTTTTGTGTCACTTTCGGTGTTAGTGGGAAGTGAAAAGGGAGGAAAAGGGTGGTGTCCGGTGGGCCGATTCGTTCTCCTATGGAACAAAATAGTGAACTTCATACTGGCTGCTGTCTTTTAGATTTTACACATCCTTACGTTAATAACAATGTAAAAAAAAACAAAGAGCCAATAACAAAAACAATCTAATTTATTAACATTCATAACTATTATATACATACATACATACATACATACATACATACATACATACATACATACAGAGAAAGGAACAAACCATTTCTCTCTGAGTAGGACACATAATATATATCTAATATCGAAACCATTCATTCTATTTGGTAATATCCATATTTGTTGTATATTTTTCTGCATTCTTGATTGACATTTCTGTCAGAACATCTTATTTGTGTCTGCTGGCATCACACAGTTTGCCATCCAGAGGAGGAAGTTATTGAAAACAAGATAGAGGCAGTTGTTTAATTATTCAGGAGGCAGAGATTAAAAAGCGAGTTTCCTTGGCGTGTTATTAAAATGCTGAGTAATTACTCTATAACTCCATGTCACTGTTTCAATGAGAGAAGCCTAATTTGGTTATGGCCGTTTTGTATGCAACTGTTCAGAAAGAACGGAACTTTCAACACAAAGACAAGAACAAATGCACAAAGTCCCTCTGAAGAACCTGATATAATTCTTGAAATCTATAACAGCAAATTGCATCCGCCTTCTGAAAGCTTTATAGATACAAAAATGGCAGTTTAAGTGTAAGGGTACGATCAAATGACTATAGCAGAGGTGGAATTGTGAGAATAAATCATTTATTTTGGGGAAGAATAATGAACAGAACATAAACCGGAACAAATGTAAAGCGGTAAAGGAACAGTGATAACGCGGAACTAGAATGTAAACAAACGGAGAACGGAAGCGGGAAGCAGGGACTACAAACGTAAATAAACGAACAATCGAAAATAAACAAATCATCGGGAGAACACAGGAATGGGAAATAAACTAACAGACTAACAGGCTACGGTGGTACGTATCGACGTCACGTCCTGTTTTTATGAGAGCTAAAAAAGAGCTAATCCTGAAAATCTCATAAACTACGACTCTGCTTCCTGGTCTGGACCCTGGTTTGTCAGTAATTTGGGGAATTAATAAATTTGGCCATATTTCCAGAAAGAAGAGCTGCTCCGTCCAAAGTAGGATGGATGCCGTCTCTCCGAATTAGACCAGGTTTTCCCCAAAAAGTTTTCCAATTATCAATGTAACCCAAACCGTTTTCTGGACACCACCTAGATAACCAGCGTTTGAATGACAACATGCGACTAAACATGTCGTCACTGGTCCGATCACGCAGGGGTCCAGAGAAAGTCCGACATGTTTGTTGCAAACTCACACACCGAAGCAACACTAATTTTAGTGACCTCCAATTGGCGTAACCGGGTGTCATTACCGCCAGCGTGAATAACAATCTTACTGTATGATTTTATGTCGCCTGTTCTGGCCCCGGGCAAACATTTGACTATGGTTGCTGGTTTCTCTAAAGCAACATTTCTGAGTATGGAGCTGCCTATTACCTATTTCTAGTCTATTTCTCAGCGGGTGTATCGCTGAGTGGAGAAAATCGGTTAAAAACGTTAACAGTTTGGTAGTGAACCAAAGGCTGGGTTCTGGGACTATGCTTTCTGCGTAGTCACCCAGATGGGCAACTTACCCAGTTGCATGGGAACTGCTAGAGGATCACTAGTGCAACCTGTTGTTGTTGGCTACAAGCTAGCTAATGGGCAGAGCCGAGCTTCCAATTCACACACCCTCGCCTCCAAAGCTAAAAAAAATGCTACATTTAATGCACACACCATTATCTCTAAAGGAGGCAAAACATCTGACACACAGAGCAGGAAAGAGAAGAAGCAGAGGGAGAAGCCATAGCACCGCCAGAAGCTAAGCTAACTAAGCTAGCGAGTGCTCACACATAAGAAAAAAAAGGTCTGTTTAGAACAATTACTGTTTCTAAAAACTTCAGTGGAGCAACAGAAATATGTGATTACATGAAGGTGTGTTTAAAATTAGCTAGAAACGTCTCAGTACAGAGAATTTGGAGTAATAAGAGAGTGCACGGAGCTGGCAGACGCTAACAGACACATGCTGCAACAACAGTAAGTGATGTCGATACGTACCACCGTCAGCCAAACATGTTGGTATGTTGGTAGTTTTTTAACATTCATGTTGACACTTAGTGTTCTTCTCTCCATAGTAGCCACACCTGGGCTGGCGTTTTGTTAGCTGAGACAACTTCTTGAATGAGAACAAGGGCTGAGATGCTTCCAGTGACGTTCTACAACTGCTGCTATAAAGTCTTTTATTTCAGTATCCTGTGCTTCTAATCTAATTTAGTTTTCTGTCTCTTCAAACCCCCAGTCGGCCGTGGCAGACGGCTGCTTTTACTGAGCCAGGTTCTGCTGGACGTTTCTTCCTGTTAAAGGGGAGTTTTTCCTCTCCACTGTCGCAACATGCATGCTCAGTATAAGGGATTGCTGTAAAGTCAATGAGAACACAAGCCATTGTTTCGGTTTGCTGATTACAGAGGAGTGAATGCTGCAAGTCAATGACTCAATGCAATATGCTGGGATTCCTAAGATTCGGAACTTTTTCAACTTGATTTGTTTATGATGTATCTTTGATTTTAATTGATTTTCTTGTAAAGTGCTTGAGACAACACCTGTTGTAAATTGGCGCTATATAAATAAACTGATTCCTGATTCTTGACTGATAACTATAACAAGAAACACAATGCAGAACAGAACAGAAAATAAACAAACGTATAATAAAAAAACAATAATATAAGAAGAAACGCGAGGCAAGGAGGGAGCAAACCACTAAGGAATAAACTACAAACAGCAAAGAAGGAAATAACTACAACGAATTGTAGGAGAAAGATGGAGGAGAGAGAGAAAACCAGCACAGAGAATCAGCCAGCAAGTGGGGAAGGCTTACTGGGAGACGGTGAGGAACTGGCAGGAGAAGGAGCAGAGAGACGGGGAGGTAAGCAGACGATCCAGCAGTGAGTGAATGAGTAAACCAGGCTTAAATACTGAGGAGCAGGAGGTGGAGTGGTGGAGATGATGATTGGATGATTACAAACAGATGTGAGTGATAATGATGAGGGAAAACACAGAGAGAAGAGGGACAGAGCAGGGGGAACTAGAGAACACAGAAAAGAAAAAAAACCAAGACTAAACCAAACTAGAAAATAACCTAAAGAAAACAATAACTACAAATATAAATAAATAACGATAACAATAATAATAAAACAAGACCAATATAGAAAACTGAACCAAACTAAAAACACAAATCATGACATTAAGCAATTTAGATGCAATGTTTCAAAAAAATAAATAAATAGAAATTGCTAACCCTGTTATAAAATGTGACACATTTCTTTGTACAATTATTTTACAAAACAAAATACCATATCTAAAAACCCGAACATCCATATTGATTAATTCAATAAAAATATAGCCACCCCATCACCTTTCCTTGTAAAGGCATACCCATTAATATGGACCAACAGTAAAATAATTTAAATCAAAGTATATTAATGTCTTAGGATGATCCAGGTAATATTTAGACCTAATAAACCTGCGTATGTAAACAATCAAGCTTAAGAACATATTTGTTTTTTTATGTGTGAGTAAAGGTAAAAGTGTTCTGATCATGAAGAGATACTCTAAGGCATAAATGTACATGCCTAAATAAAACAAGTAAAAGGCTGGACTATATTTAAGATTAGTCTCATACTTAATGAACTAACTGTATAGTGAAGCTTTGAGTTCTATTTTTATTCATTTTATTTCATTAGATTCAAAAATGTAACTTCACAAATGTTCAATGGACTCACTTTAATTGATTGTTAATGAAGTGTTGACCAAAGTCAAGTAATATTCACTCATTTTCTTCAATTAAATACAATTCAATGTCACAATTTCTGTGTGTCAAATCAAAGATTTTTGTGAAAACACGCATCAATATTGAGACTGGACTCCTTCCCTCCACAGGCACTCTATCACCAGAGAGAGGGAGTTGCTACCAGATGGTTAAACAAACACATCACCCAACTGCCCATAACTCAAATCCACTTAGCACCCGCTTGTCAACGTGTCTTTTACTCATTTACTATCTCCAAAGTCTTTGCCTGGTTTGGAGGACGGAGGGAGAGGAGGGCAGCAGGATGAAGAAAAAGAAAAAAAAGTGGAAAGGATGACAATCAGGAAAGAATTCCTAACGGGAGTGTTTAACTTTAATCACCAAGGCGATCCATTCTCAGTAGCTTTCCTCTCTCCCCCGCTTACACTCCCATCCCTCCCTCCATCCAAGTCTACTAATATGAAGGGGAACATTGAGCACCTGGAGTGAGTGCACGTGTCAGACCAGGTTCAAACGGGATGGTTGACTTAGGCGTTTTTGAGAGCTTGAGGTGAGGCGTCCAGGACTCGGGCCAGGGGTTAAGAGTTTGTAGGTCAACCAGTCGCAGAGTTTTCCCTTTTCCCCTGGCCCCATCCCCACGTTTTAAAAACGTAGGGATGAGGTGGTGTACTTCAGGGTGTAATTTATTATCCTGACTCCTGTCCAACTTGAACAAGTTGGGGGCAAAGACTAAAGTTTCACACTTTGGAGGACAGAAGGGTTTTCTCTCTATTTATCAGCATTGAACGTTGAAACATTTGCAGAATGTATTTCGGTTTGGTAAGGTAAATTCAATTAGCTGTTACTTTTGGGTATCACTTTTACTTTCATCTTTTTACCTGTCTTATGATACATTTTCCTTTGGCTTTCCTTTGTCAACATATTTTATGATCTAAATTGTTTACTTTAAATACTATACTTTTCACTTTTCTTAAACAGTCACTAATAAACACCAACAACTGGCATTACTTAGTGCAAAACGTTAGTCTCGTGTGTTATCTTTACCACGTTGATTGTGCATCCTTGAGCGTCTTGGTACAGGTGAAAAGGTGAGGAGATAAGCATTATCTCAGATATAAAATGGTCAAAGACACGGATAATTAACATGCATGCCATGACGTCCAAAAGTAGGCTTACCGATGACAGCCAAACTGCATTTGGCCCTAGGAATGTACAAGGGCCATTCGCAGACAGTCTAACATCAAACGGCGCTCGGCTCAGTCAATCTAAAAGCTCTAGATGTGGGATTTATTGGCTCTCGCAGGCCAAAAGAGAGACCAGGGGTGAAAGTAAAACCAGATTTCCTCCTGAAGATCAGTTTCTCTTCTGTCAGTCATACCCTCATCAGTGAGCTCAGGAGAAAGGTGGAACCTCTTAAACGTTTTCTTGAAGCATTTGCCGAGACTAAACAATCAAAAGTGAACTAAAGCATGTGAACAAGCAGTTATTTAGAGACTAGTTTAGTAATTCTTTATGGGTTGACCGAAAAGTCTTCGTCATTTATAAAGGTGTGAATATAACGAAGGATTTTTTTGATCATCTAACCGGGACTTTGGAGAACATGCTGCTTGTCACTTAAATCAACCACACATTTGTATCGTTAAACATTTCTAAAGCCTGATGACACAAACAAACAAAAAATAGCCACAGCGCAAATGGAACAACAAAGATGATGGTGATGAAAACAAATGACAAACTGCATGACATGAGGAAGAAAAGGGCAAATAAGTTAAGATCTGCATTTAGACTCTGAGATATTGTTCTCACGGAGAAGGATGGAACCTACAGGAGTTTTATTTATCTCTGTTTTAGGCCTCTAAAAAAAACTCCCTGTCCTCGATTAGATAGCCCTGCCAATTCACCATGATGTCATCCCCCTGGCGTGCAGTGATTGATGCTTTCTGGCTGCCATCTCTGCGTTAGCTGGAGGCAGGGGAGTCGGGCTGGATGGTTGAGGTGGAGAAGGGCTGAATTTTCCACAGATAGAGACATCCAAATGTGAACAGAGCCCAGCGAGAGGTTGGTTCAAAGCTCGAGCCACTATGCTGCATACAGCAAATGTGCTGCTTTTAATGTTTCAGCTCCCTACAGTCAGTCAATTTTGAGGTTTCAAAGACGTTCACAAGCAGAGATCAGTGCTCCTGGTTTGATGGAGACACAATAGGGGAGAAAAGGCCCGGCTCTGATTATGTACGGCCGCTCCATCTTAGCTCGAAGTTCTGTTCCACATCAAGGCTTGAAGGATGAAAGAAACGAGAGGAAAGATGGAAGGGTTTGTGTGAGCCGAAGAGTCAGTGTTTCGCAGATAGTCATGGAGACATGCTGAGATGACCTCAGCAGGGAGTCCCAGCGCTCCTGTCAGCAAGCCAAGTTAGCGCTGGTGCTTTAATGGCTATATCATACACAATTTCACAACATTTCATGGTTATTTTTCTCCAAGGGGAAGAACAGAATTTGCAGGGATAAAGCTGTCAGTTTTGAAGCCAGTTTTACCATCTTAAGATGATTTATTTTAATTTTTTTTATTCACTAAAGTGTTCAGAGCAAAGTAGCAAGAAGTACAAAATGGGATCATGTGAGTGTTTACTTGTTAATTAACTACAAATAGTGCAACTCCACATCAGTGTGACTTTTTAATAGCTTGTTTTCTAGATCTGTTTGTTATTACCTCTGGATCAATATCATTTAAAAGCAAACATTTACAGACATAAAGTCAATGACCTCTCACTGAACGTGTAAATGAGTAAACCCAGCATCGCTCTCTTCAGCTCGCTATTGATGGAGTCGCAATTAATTAGAGCCTGAAATCAGTTCCCAGCAAAAAAAATAAAAGAAGTTTTAAAAAAAACTAGAGCTGCCACAAAAATAATTGTTCATGTTAAAAAATGACACCATTAAAAGAAAACTCAACCCAACTAAGACTCAACTAAAACAAACTAAGACAGGCCATGTTAAACTAAAATAAACAAATTAAACTAAACTAAACAGTCTGGACTAAACTGAACACTGAAAAATAGTCCACTTGCTAATTCTGGCACATTTACAGCAGAGTTAATAAGAGTGTATTGTCCCTGCCAAATAAACCAATAAACTTAACTAAAAATAAGCCAAACTAACATGTGTCAAATGAAACTAAGACTAAATATTATAAAATAAAATAAACTACCTAAACAAAACATAGGCAAAATAAACCTAAATAAAATAAATAATTAAGCTAAGATAGACTGAATAATGCTCAGCTGAAGTGAAGTTATGGCAACACTAAACTAAACAAAATTTTAAAGCTTACTAAGCTGAACACTGATGGAGCTGTAAACTTAGAAACTTTGAAAGACTAACAAAACTAAGCTAAAATATGCAAAAATAAACTGAAACAAGAATTGGAAGCTGGGATAAACGAAACTAAATTAAACTCACAATCATTAGCCTAAAAATAAACTGAACCTATCTAAGCTAAAAACAAACAATTAAACCTTGAGCTACAGAAAAAACTACACATTTGTCCAATTATATGTTTGAAAACAGATGAAAGTAACTCGACTTGCTAATTCTGGGGCATCTTACCATTGTGCATTCTCTCCCAAATAAAACAACAAACTAAACTTAAAAATATTATAAGATAAGTTAAACTAAAATAAGATTAAGAAAGCTAAACTAAACTAAAATAAACTTAAATGCACAAACAAAGATACTATACTTAACTAAGCTTTTCAAAACCGATCTAAACTAAAATAGGTTGAAGTAAACTAGACTAAATATTTTAAATAAACTTCAATAAGGTCAGATGGGTCAAGATAGGCCGACCTATATTAAAATAAGACTGACTAAATTTGACAATTTTGTGGTAAAAAATGGATAAATAAAAGTAAAATTATCTAGCCAGGTTCAATTAAACTACATCAAAATAAACTAATCTTAGTTTATCTTTACAATAAAACCACAAGACTGTCGATGAAAATTTTATTGATCGCAGTTTTTTACACTTTTGCAGAAATGAGGTCTCAATTTTGAATATTGGCCCTATGTTTTTTCTCTTTATAGAATCTGTATGGCTTTCCTGTGATATGTGGGTTCTCTGGGTACTCTGCCTTCCTGCCACAGGCCGTAAATATGCCTGTTTTCAGTGGTCACTCTTAATTGTGTTTATAAGGGAGCATTGTTGTTGTTTTCTGTCTTCCTGTCTTTGGTGTAGCCTGCTTCCTGCTTGAGCCAGGCACCCACTACCCTCACAGTCCTGCCAGGATCAGGTCAAATATGTTTACTGGAATAACACATTTCAGCAGCATGGCAGTTCCAAGTGCCTTATCTGTATTTTATTTTTTTGCTGTAATAACTGAAGCTGTTCACTGAATCTTGATTATTCCTCGTGGGTCCAAAGATAATAAGGTAAATTTTAAGTTTAATTGAGGTATAATGAAAACATAAATTGCATTTGCTAAAATATAAAAACACGTTTTACTTTAACAAAGCTACGTTTTGTGTACATAAATAGTGTTGATAATGGTTTTTGCCAGGATATCCATATTAACACAGTTGAAAACAAGCAAGGTGTGCCTGTATAATGTTTTAGGTAGAAGGCGCCTGTGTCTTGTACAGGTCCCATTTATGTTTATTTGCCTGCCTGCTGGCATGCAGAATACTGCACGTGTCAGACGGAAGGCATCCGCTGCTACACAATCAGTACCGGCCCCTGCTCCTTTTCATTGTGGTCCAGCAAGTGAGACTGAACACGAGGCACAGGGAATTGAGGTGCATTGATCTGTCCTCTGCAGTGTCTCCCCGAACTGGTGAAATAATTAACCTCACTGGCACAGACACAGGAAGCAACAACAGAGTATCTTTGAGGGGTTAATTAAAAATAAAAGCACAAGGGGGAAGGGCAGAAGGTTTATTCACAGGGGAAAAGTGCACTGACTTCCAAATGAGCTCACTCCATTGTGCATGTTTGTGGTCAGCATGCGATAAAATTGAAGGAAAAGCTGTTTGATTTTTCTTTAAACCAGAAAAAGGCAGTTATATGAACCAGGGTTGATTTTAGGTTGAATAAATGAGGTAATTAAGCATTAACCACAGATGATTGCAGTTTTATCTTCCAAGAAAGAAAATGGAAAAAGGAGCTGCTAGAATCAGCATGAATCTATAAATTTGTTTTTTTCATTTGACATTATTTCTATGCCAATGTTAATGTTGATTACGTCCAGGAAGAGGTTAATAAGCTTTTGATTAGCTCCTTGCTTGGACCCAAAAGCCAGAATTGTAAACCATGTAAAAGTACTAACACTGGATAGATAATCCAGCTCTTATGTCAACTACAGTTGCAAAAAGGCAAAACAACATGCATCTTAAAATTAAAAATTAAAAATTAAAATTAAATACAACAACTAAATATGAAAATAACAACAGAGAAAAGTTATTATTTCTGTCTGTTGAACAATGTCCTATAAATCAGCTTTGAACAGATCGCATAAATTACCTATTGGGATGTCATCAGACAGGGAATATCCCAATATATAAATTCAGAAGACATTCACAAGAACGTACAAAGTAGTAAAATAACCTATTATTTAAGTCTTTAGCGAGTGTGAGCTGCAACACACTAAATTATATCTTTTTTTCTCTTTCTGTATGCAGATTGTGCTCAAGGTTTTCAACATGATCTGTAATAATGTAATGTTAAATTTTATCAACAATACAATCTAGGACTATGATCTCTTAAAAATATTATGTGAATCATTTGTACAGGTGAGTTTTAAATGGACAGAAGAAGATAACTGGCTTTAGGAAATACTTTGGTATGTATTGACAAGATCCATAACAGTTTCATGTCATTTTTGGGATTATTTCAAGAATAATATCTGGTGACTAAAATATTATTTGAGGGCTATTCTAATGAGATGGAAGGATTTTAGTGAAACTCTTGTCAGAAGGGGAACTTTGTTCATTTGTGCACCAGAAAATTTGATACATTTTGACATTTTTTACATTAGACATTTTGCTACAGCTTTTTTAAGCATGATGGCCAAATTTCATCTCTTCATACAAAGATAATGTGGCTTACTTTTATTCTTTTATCATACAGATTTTCAGACATTTATTGCCTTGTAAATAAGATTAAATTACTAGATCTTAAATTTCATGATTGAGCATCAATGAGTATGATATCACATATCGCCTTGTGTGAATAAAGATGAGATCTGCTCACAGTACGAATAGCAAATTCTCTCTGTTTGCTTTCAACAAAGCATGTAAACAGATATATTTAGAAAAATGTGTAAGCAATAGGTGTGAGTGGTTCAACTTTATCCAGTATATTGTAACAAAGCAGAGAAGATGCAACAGCTTCGGAACAAATAGTGATTGATGCTAGGATATCAATAAGATGTCAAATCAGCCCGTCTGATGAAGTTTATCAGTTTCCACTGATACAGCTGCCGCTCGGACATGTGTGACACAAAGTGAACTGAACATTTTGTCAGACCTTGTCGACACCAATGGTCCCAGCTCCACCTGAATTCATACATTCTTTATGAATTTCTTATTGAAAAGACTCATTATGCTCATAAAATACATACTGGGACTATTGTTCCTCTTCAAGATATTGCTTACAGTACAAGAGACATTATTTAAGACGGCACTTCATTGGATTAAATCCTCACACAACAATGAGTTGTTTTATTAGCTCGCTGCTGTTGTTTACTCACTAAATGGTTTAGCTGTTTGTTATTGTGTGGAAATGTGATGTGGATCAACTTGATAGGCCTGTTGAGTTGTGTTATTGCAGTCTGCAGTTCTCGGGAACACTCGGGAAATGATGCTCCTCCTGTCAGCGGTGCAGAGCCCCTCTGCCTCTGAATCTGTGGGTAATTACTAAGACGACGCTGACTCAGGAGACGTGCTCAACCAAGTCCATCACACAAGCCTTTGCTCGGGAGGAAACGGCTCACATGTGAACACAAACACATTCGCGGCTCATTTGTTACAATAGACCTTGACGAATAAAACAAGGGGATGGGTTTAGATTTTATGAGATTTCCTCTCCTAATTGCGGGAGCAATTATCTTTACTGTTAGTTATCCTGCTGTCAGCAACGATTAGAGCACAAGTATTTTAAATCAAAGATATGTAATTGCCTAAAAAGACTTAAATACTTGACTTCTGGAGATAGCCACCAGCTCCCCTCCAGCCCTGCCAGGCTTAGACTGGGTATAAACGATGCATGACTAGACCGAAATATCACTACATTTAAATTATCTTTCTAAAGTCGTATTGCAATATTCACTGTATGTTAGTCATACTTTAGATGCATTTGCACAGATATGAAGATATGATTCCATACATCTTTTAAGCATTTACTTGTATGTACTGAAACTTGATGTGCCACCTACTCTGAGACACAGACATGATTTCCTATGTCGATCCGATTTACATCGAGGGAGTCTGAGTCTGTTGCTCAACAAGATTTTTTACGACCCCCTAAAACAGCAAAAAAATAAATGTTTTCTGGCACAGGGTGTGACATAAAGAAAACTGCCAAACAGTAAATGGTTGATGTCTATAGAAAACAAGTGTTTATTTTTCTCAATTATGACAAAAACAACACACTTTAAGCTTCAAGAGCTCCACGACCAAACCAACAACAAAACTATAATACAGATATCGATAAGAAAACCAAGAAGTTACAATGAATGTGTTAAAACCTATAACTGTTGAGCACAGAATGGAGAGGATGTGATGAAGAGTTGAACATTGTCCTAATTTTGGCCAACATTCCTCTCTTCAGTGCCATGTCCATGGATTCCACTTACTCTCCTATTAAATAAAGGAGCTTATTGATCCCATCGATGTCCTTAACCCTTAATGATGGGGCTGCCCACCACTAACTCGTTAAACAGCTGCAGTATCACAAGATGTTAATAGACTTCTGCCTTCTAGGAAAAAAGGGAGTGCTCAGGACTTATTTGGAGGACATATTTGTATTTTCTGACCAGTCCAGCTAGCTATTAAAGTAAGTGCTTCAATTTAAACTTTTTACGACTACTGAAGATTCCAGCTGCCACGGAGTCATCTATATACTTGCAAAAGCCAAATTTATCCACAGCAGTTGAAATCCCAGGTGTAGAGTAAAGAGGAAAGGAGATACACTAGTCTCCCGTGGAGCCCCATTGTCGTTGATGACTTCATCTGACATAGACCCTTCTAGGCACACATCATTTGGTTTGCTGGACACATAATCTGAAATTATGTGAACGTGCGGAGATTGTCAGAATATCATTAGTGCTAAAATGTTCTTACAGGATACTGCAGGTAACTTGTAATTTGTAAATTGTCTTGTAGTTCACTGCTTAACTTCTTTTTTCCGAAGTCGCTTTAAATAAAAGCGTTCGCTAAAAATTGATCAAATACATGTTTGTACAAATCAGAAGGGTTTAATTGATGTTAAATATGCATTTCAGTTAGATTTACTTTAAAGGAATTGTAAGATAAATCAATTAATTAGATTTTTTAGTTTAAAAAAAGATATAGTCTGCTATTATTTTTCAATTAAAGACACATTTTAAGGGTAGGATAGTTTTACTCCAAAAAAATATTTTATCTTTTACTGCATGTCTACAATTCTTTATTGACTTTTACTTGTTTTGTCTTGCTTGAGTCCTCTAATTACTTTTTTTTTTAGTTGTCAACATCTGACAAGGTATTTTCTCAAAACAGAAATGATAACTTTATTCCTTTCCCTTTGTAAAAGCAGATTGACCACCTTCAGTGACAACCACCCGTGGGAGCCGCTGATGTTTTACTCAGGCACAATGATTCCCAGGTTTATTAGCCTCTGGAAATTGGCTTCAGTGGGAGGCAGAAAAACAAATAATTTCAATATACACCCGGGTGTCCTAATGTTCATTTCCATGCTGTCACTTAGAAGCGGGGAGGGAGGAGGGACATATAGAAGGCTTTGTGCCGCTGACAGGATTGGCTTTGTGCGTGATGAATGGGGTTGTCACAGACGGTGACAGGTTTGTGTTCAATACATGTGGATGTACAATACGCTCTGCATCCCGTGACAAGCTGGGAGGCTTTTGTCCCGATAATCTCCATATCATTTTAATCTGTGGCTGCTTATAACGGATGTGGTCACCGAGGGGTGTGCCATGGAGGATGCACACAGACTGTCGATCGTCTGGAACTATAAACGCCACACTGAGTTGAGTGATGCATTCAAGTATTTATTACTTTTTTGTTCTGTTTTGTTTTTAAGTTGCTGAAAGTGTGCACATTGAAACTAGAAGATTTCAGTTTCTGGGCACAGACATAATGTGTTTTCATTTGAAATAAAAAATAATATTCCAGTATGTTCAAAGTGCATTGACTTTTAGCCTTTATACAACATGAACCAGCACAATAGAACATCTCAGAAACATCACAACCATCCCAGTCACTCTTGAGTTTCAACCAGAGCAGAGCAACCCGGCAGAGATTAGATCCTAGATTCCTATCTGGACCCAACTCGAGTTTATGTTGTCAGTGTTTGATCAGTTTTATGCACTTAAATGTCATATTGCCCTATATCTGGTTCATGCACCTGAATATAGTTGATTCATACCTTATCTCAAGACAAGAATATCAAACTGTAGTGCTTTAGAGGTGTCCTGAAACATTTAGCTTTGTGACTGCTACAACACCTGTGGGTCAGTTTGCTGAATCACCACCTAAACTGCAGTCATAGTCCTGATGAGTCTTGATGAGTACTTGTTATTTGTTCTTTTGTTGACAAAAATAATGTTTAATAATAAATAAATAAAGGTTTTTTGAACACTGTAAGCTTTGTAAGGTAAGGTTCTGAAAACTCATTGACACTACAGCTTTAGTTTAAACAAAATGTGTGATCTTAACAAAACACAGAGAATCCAAACATTGCGGTCACTTCACATATTTATTTAAAATGATTCGGTTCCAACCAATTATTTTTAATATGTGTGTTAATGTATTGCTAACATTTGAGAAAAAAAATATATTTTGTCGGTTTCAATTTATACTTTTCTTTAAAAAGTGATCAGAGTGACGAGGCCCATTTCTTCAGTAATCCCCGACTCCATGTTTCCTTGGATGTAAAACACTCATGTGATATCCTCTGTTATGCACTCTTCAAGAGGAGAAAGAGAGAAGAACTTGACCCTCAATTAATATAAATGAGTGTTGATTTCCATAGGTTTTGGATTCCACCTGAACTAAATCTGTAACATGTGATATTCTAGTATCACACACAGGAATTAGAAGGGTAACTGCTTTTTCGTTCAGAGTGGATGAAAGCGCCTGCCTAAAAACTTTTTAGATATATTCAGATCCTTCACACGGTTGTCAATAAGTATTGATTAAAGTGATTAAGAGAAATGCTGTTTCCAGACCATAAAGAAGCTTAAATAGCTGGATATTTCTTTGCTGTAAAAAAGAAAAACCCTAAAAGGTCAGTGCCTCTCGCACCCAAAAGAGATATTTCTTTATTTTCGACACTGATTAACTTAAGCTGCAGATGGTGTGCATGATAAGGAAAAAGACCCGCTGGGTCAAGCAGCGTTCCCGTTCCTTGTGTCCTGAATCATTAACAGACAGCAGTTTGGCTTTTTAAGGATCAACATCCATCTTCTTCTGATTTGAAAAAGAAAAATGAAACACAGATACCAAAGCTCAGCCACTTGGGGGTCTGCAGGAGTTTTTCTCTGAGGATTAATCGCTCATGGCTGCAACGGAGTGTGAGCCTTTTTCTTAATATTTATGAACTTCTGCATCACAGTAAGTTATGGAGCCTCATTGAGCCAAGACTTCGCTTAGTGTTTTCACTCCCTCAATATTTATGATTCCTGACAGGTTTTTTTCCCCCCACTTTTGCAATGTTCCTGTTTTCCTGATCATTACATATCTTCATCAGAGAAGAAGAAGAAAAAAGAAGCAAAATGCACCCACTGAATTAAATCAGAATGTATTTTCTGTGGTTTAGCAGTGAAAAGTTCTGTTAAAGTCTCTTTGAATTAGTTGTTGCATGAATAACTGTGATTTGGAGGATTCAAAATGCCAAATGATCTGCAAGGACTGCAGGAGGCATATCTCTTTCCTATCAAATAAACTGATATCAATAAAGAGCTCTAATGCCTAGAAGAGTGTTTTCTAAAGGCTGTGTATTAAAATTTGGGTTTGTTATATTGTTTTTTCATGATTTTAACACTTAAGGGGAAATAAATAAATGTCATCCAGAAGGATTAACCTTCATCTGAAACTTTTATGAAAAATAGGACCCAATAATAATGATTTATCAGCTGACTGGAAACATTTAAGCATGTTCCAGTGCTCCTCAGAACAGTTTAAAAGCTTATATTTCATTAATGTGGACGCATTCATAACTCCATGAAAGCATTTCACAGCTCAGCCAGAAAACGACGTGTCTGCCAATAATTCTTAGCGTTTGTTTTATCCCGCTGCTTCGAGTTGTGTTTTCTGGATCAGGTCTCTGCATATTTCAAACCAGTTCCTAATCACGAGGGCGCGTTTATTTACATTCGTGTTTTTAAAAATGACTAAACCTTCTGGCAGTCGTGTTATCCTATGCGAGTGTCTTCCTCCCTGTAGGTGTCCAGATAGGTAAAACAAACACCAAAGATTTACAACAAATGCTTTTTACATCTGTTGTCTCTGCTGGAGGTGATTAAGCAATTTCCCTCAGAGATATATGATAGATAATGAGAAGTCTTTAACACACGTTGTAATATATTAGTCATACATGGACACTTTGTTTTCAAAAGTATTAAATAATTTACTTTTGAGAAACTTTGCTATCGATCCATAACATCAGTTTCTTTGTTTTAAGGTGTTTTAATTTTAATTTAAGTCATTGAAACGTTGCAGAAGAGAAGTTTTCTTTCTCTTATGCTCTTCTAATTTTTATTTTTTATTTTTTATTTTTTTTAGCACATGAGGACACAAACATCGAGGATTTTGTAATTTAATCTTCTTCCTTAGTGCAAGACAGCTGCTCGTTGGTCTCTGGTTTGCTTCCTCATGACGTACCATGAGTTGTTACCAGACACGTCACATTCCTTCTTGACATCATCAATTAATGATGACAAGATATAATATATAATATATCCATCCTTTAATTTTATACCCGGTTACCCTTGCAGGGTGGTGGGCGGGCTGATGAGGCTTTCCATCCGTCACAAGGCAACAACGGGACAAATGACATCATACCTAACAACGATTTTTAGAGATCAGTTACCTTAACAGCCATTTGTACAGCTTTGCATCTCCTTCACACATAATAAATATATATCCAAATCAATTACAGTCTTTATTTACATCTTAATATTTCCTGGTACTATCATCATCTTTTCTTGAGTTACAAAATGAACTCCAGTAGCCTGCACGCAAGTGATACACAGTAAATTCAATGACATCCATAACTGACTGGTTTCATCAGTCACATACAAGCAATGTTGGATGATAGAAAGATCTTTAAGCTGTTCATTTACTTGCTTTTTCAGAAATACACTTCACTAAAAGATTTACTTTAAATATTTCCGCACAAAAAAAAAAAACATTGTGATATCTTGCTAGTAGTTTACCATGGTTAAAAAAAAACCTCTGCAGGTTTGCAGACTGACTTCAACAATAACAAATTATTCACTTTAATTTTAAGAATTGATGATCACATTTATGTCACTTGTGTCATGTGGTTTTCACCCCTGATGCTTTTGAAAGCAATTTTTTTTATTATTATTAAAAGGGGACTGTCTACAAATCCTTTTGTTTTATTCTGACAAACGTTCACTGAGAATGTAAAAGAAATAGGTAAAGTATATAAATCAACACTACAGCGTATAATACCACTATGGTTTAAACACATTATGTGAAAGATGTTACCTTGTTCTTAAGGTTTACATTATCCTAAACTATCTCTTTAGTTCTGCTGCTATAATCTTTAGCTGCTGGAGAACAATCTGACCACTTCTCCTGAAACCTTTTTGTTTTTTCACCTGTTAATTTCCTGTTTAATCTTAGTGTTTTTGTCTCAGAAGTTACATATAATTTGCTGTTAGATTAGCTTTGACACCTTCCTGGAGGGGGACATCAGTTGAGGTAGCACTTTCAGCACCTAATATTCTTATTTTCCTGCTTTTTACATTTGCTTACAATAAATAAATAAACCTACGTCAGCCTTTCCTGCTTCTTTTTGTGTTTTTCGTCTTCTCAAACCCCAGTTGGTTGTGGCAGATGGCTGCTTGTACTGATCCAGGTTCTGCTGGATGTTTTTTGTTACGGCTTAAAGGAGAGTTTAAACTCTCCTTACATGCATGGTCAGGATAAGGGATTGCTGTAAATCAGCAACGCAAGGCAAGTTACCATCTAAAGTTGCAGCAGACTGGTTCAAGAGCAGTACATTGTGGAAGTCAGTGAGTATATAAAGAAACTGAATTGAATTGAATTGTTGAAATGTCTTATTAGCAGCTTTGACATGATGATCTTAAAACTGTTACGACGCTCCAAAGACATTTATATACATATACCATCTTTGCAATCACGCATGTCAAAACTACAAATACATGAAAATACCCAAACAATGTAAACACAATAAACATTAGTGATAACTCTGTACTACTGAAATATCTCCATCTTTGTTTGTTTTTAAATTACAGTATTCTTGTTCTATATGTGACTCAGGACTTCATTACATTCAGACCAGGCTATGGTAAAAACCCGTCTATGCTTTGTTATTTACACATTTTACACAGTAGCAAGACATTACCTAGATTCTTTAAACTGTTTCCCTTGACCAGTTGAACATACCTTTGTTTGTTTTTAAGACAATAAACGGACCATTACACTCTTACCTTTCAGACCTTCTACCTATTGTTACTCCCAGGAGATCACCACTGTCGAGGGAGCAGTTTATTCTTGTCGGGTTGATCAGAGCAGATTAAAACAGAGATGATAAAACACAATCTGGTACTTCCTGGCTCAGAAAACCTTCTTCCATGTTAAATGTTACTTTTATTACTGTCTAATTTCTGTTTGCATCACAATCTTTTTAATCTGTTATGGTTACACCCGCTGCTTTAGAATCTTTGTCAAGCAAACTTTTTCCTCCCTCTCAACTTTCCAGTAAAATTAGCTGTTGTATCTTACTTTCTTTCCGATGCCTATTAGACAATTTCCACTCAAATTTCCACTCTTGTTAGATACATCAAACTGAGATAATATTACAATTGCTAATAAAATGTTTTGTTTCTTTTATTATCTTTTGGTCTTTTGTTATCAATGCATTACCTTTAGGGCGTTTTGAGCTGCAAGACAAAAATAAACATTTAAAGAAAAAATCACTCTATTAGTATTACAATTTACACTTAATTTGTGCTCAAAGTAGTTTTTGAATCTATAAATGAGGCTTTTATTAAAGTCCATCGCTGTGTTTGTGTTGTAACTGCTGCAGTTTTATGCTGTTATTTTAAGCCATAGCAAAAAAAAAAAGCCAACTACATATCTACAAAGCTTTTCCTCCCAGCTCTGGATTTGTACTAATTCTGAATTTAGTTTGACCTTTCCATACCCGCCTTTTAGTCCCCTGTGAGTCTTCATCACTGCTCCCAACAAAGCCCCCGTCTACTCCTTTTTTTTTTCTTTTCCACAGATGGATTTTTTGTTGCATTAATCCCACAGATCAGGTGGGTTTTGTCAACGTGTTAAACTTAAATACTTTGGGTCATTTATCTTTACGGCCCAACCCGGGGTCTGTCAGCGACCAGACGAGCCATTTCCTCATTTGGTTTGGGAGCAAAGTGGCTCAGGAGAGAGCAGGAGGAGGAGGGAGGGTGGGGGCATAGGGGTTGTTGGGTGATGATGAAGTGAAGTGGATGAGGTGGGGTTGGGGTGTCCGGCTCACCATTTAATGAAATCCTGATGTGCAGAGGGAGACGTAGATGGTTGATCCTGGAGGTCGGGGCGCCACACCATCTCCAGAAAATGATGTGCCTCCAGAGAGATGGCTTCACTCGCTCATTTATTTTCTCTCGTTTAGAGGAGCATGCGTGGCTCATGAAGGCCGCTCACTGATGTGGCCCTCATTAAGCGGCGGATGCTGCATCGGGGACCAGAAAGGCGCCCAAGTGGACAAGGATAGAATTGCAGGTGATTAATTTGTTGAAGGCTCCTCTGGAGCATGGTGAGCTCACACGTGTATTTGTGTTCATTTTCCAAGATATGTACCGTGACTTGAAAGGACAGACCTGAGGTCTCCTGAATCAAATCCCTCTTTTCTCTGCTTTCACTGGAGTTTAAGAGGCGATAAAACCTTTTATGGTCTTTTACACATAATGTAGTTTTTTGTTTTGTTTTTTGTTCATACTGGGAGAAGGGAAAAATCTGCTTGGTCCATTTAACAAAATCATGGAACTAATGGACAAATAACAAGGGTCATAAAGCAAGAACACATATTGTGTTTTGTTTTCTCCAGATAAAATGTCACGGCTGCTTTTCGTTCCCATAATTGAAACAAACCATTTCGGTTCTGTCAGCGACTCAAATATAATGAAGGGGAACATGTTGGAATCAGTGTCAGACTATTGAACGTGATTGTGTGCATTCATCTGAGAGACAAGAGTTTTTTTTTATTCTTTATTTTTTTAAAGATCCTTTCAGCATGCAGATAATGGCTTTCATACATGGTTCTAAAACTAAGGTACATGGACCACAGGTGGTACCCTCAGACATGTTACTATCAGTCTTAAACGTTTAGAATATGAGGTAAGAAATTGATGCAGTTTTGATGCAGACAACTAAAAGATACATCACGGAAAATACCAGAGGAAATATCTTGATGATCATTTTGGCGTACACAGCAGTGACTGTTAAGTGTGAGGACTTTTTAAGAGATGCTGCTCCTAATCAGAAAAGCAGGCCTGGCCGCCACTCAGAATGTGGTTTGGGGCCCATCTTCATTTTAAGAACATCTCCACTTATAACAGCATTTCAAAACAGATTTGGAGGAATCAGTCTTTTTTTTTCATGTTTTTGTGAACGAACAGACAGAAAAGATTTAACTTTTCAAATCAGATTGTACCAATATTGTAACACAGCCGTCATTCTATAAAGATGTTCGTTTGTGTTTTCACTAAGTGAACTTGTTTGTACCTTAAAATCTTACATTTAAATTGTAAACAATTATAAAACCGGTTTCTCATTTTGAAAATTAGATGCCTGTTTTTATTGCCTCGTATGTGTGTGAACAGATGAGGTTGAGCCCTGTCAAAGACATATTTCTGTAACCTTTGGTCTCAGACTAATAAAGTTTATATTCTATTAAATTAAATTCAATTCTATTCTATTCTATTCTATTGTACAGTGAACAAATTGAATAGTATTTACATTATCAATAAATAGATATAAAATAATTAGATGTATGAGGTGTTTAAATTAGCTCCTGTTAGTCAGGAGGCTCTACAAAGCAATTTAGTTTATGTATGCCTTAAACCTGAGACAGGCTGCAATACCAGTTAAAAAATGCCTGTTTTAATGCCTGGAGTCCACCATATTATTTAAAACTCAACTCTTCAATGTTAGCTCTGTGACGGTCGCTTAACAACTGTCAATATTAATTACTGTGTCTTAACAATTAGCCATGTCCCCTCTGAGAGCAAGCTGCATTCACGTTTAAGTAATTTTATAGAGGATTTGCAAAGACTCAAACCACTTCAAAATAAAGTTGCAGCATAAGAATTGAAAAAAACAAAAAACAAATAAGGTGCCTTTATATTCTAAGTTACAACTTACCGACATGGAAGGACTGTACTTTCCAGAAAAAAAGGCAGCCTTAGCTGGCTAATATCCTGCAACAGCATAGAGTTGCAAAAACAATCATTTTTACATGACATAAAAAACATTTGGAATCATGATGTGGGAGGGACAGAGTGTATCAGCCAGCAGAAGAAAAAATGTAAAATGTTAAATTTTAGGAATCATGAAAACAGCTAAATGCAACTAAAATATCTACTGAATCAATTTGGTACACAACATTGCAATATAAGGAAAAGCCAAAACGTTCCTGGAACTGTGTGGAGAAGTTACATTTTTTGACTCTAAGGATAAAACTCTAAAAGAGGAAACTGAGCTATAATTCCTAAGCAATTTTAAACACACTTATTTGACAAAAATGCTAATTTTAACAGGTAATTTTACTAATTTCAAATCAATGCCATTACAAAAAATATATAAATGTAATTGTTTTATTTACATTGACTATATATCGATTAAACACTGATTCCATGTTTTATTCAAGCACTAAGATATATTTTTTAAAGCAGCTGCATGAATCCCTTCTGCTATACGTATTTTAATTAGGTTAAACATGAACATTTTTCTCAGACATGCAGTTAAGTTGTGTCATTCTTTGACAATCAGGGTTAAGAGTGTCAACATGTCAAGTTAAAGCTGAACCAGCATCATCAGTAAAAATCTGATCAGAAACTTAGTAGATTTTACTATTTGAAGTAATATTTAGTTTCTGCTCTTAGGTTTCATTACATTTGAAATTATGTTTAGGTGTAAAATGTAAAACCCTTCAATTTTTAATAATGGAAATCTTTTAGCTAAGGAGAAAAACATCCTGGTCCTCATCAAAAAAAAAATTGTTATATAATGAACCAAAACTAAGATTTATGGTATTACAGGTTTTTTTGTTTTCCTTTACACCTCAGTTTTATTTATTTATTTTTACATGAAACTGGTTGTCTGACTGGCTGATGTATTTTATAGCTTTTTATTTTTATTATGCGTGAGGTTAAATAAAAATCTCTACATCTTAAGACAGCATTGCTGTTATACCGAAGCACGCAATATTAAAGAACTAAACTGTGGAATTTAATACAATTTAGCACAGAGTAGATTAAAAGGATATGCATATTAATAAAAACCAAGTGTTTATCCGACGGTAATGCTAAATGTTTCAATTCAACTGTTGATTTTATCATTTATTTGTTATTATTTTACAGCACTGTCTCAGGATTATTGATGCTCAGGCCTAGAAGTAATGCAGACTTTCATGTTAAAAATTATTAAAACTGTATGATTCTGTAATTAGGAACACCAGTTAAAACTAAAATCCACAGGAACAAACATAAGTAGATTTCTTTTTTTTTAAATAGGTCTGCATGTTTTAAAATGAGCTATATGAAACCATCTCAATTAAAAAGATAACATTAAAGTTACCAAATGAACCATACTCTCTGTTTTTGCTCATTTGAGCTTTTATAAATATGAATTCTCAACAAATCATTATTTAAAGTGTATTTGTATTTTTTTTTAATGAGGGATGAATACAAACACAGCTACATCAAACATGACCAACATCTCATTAGAGTTAAAGCAACCTGTAAGTATATTTCTCTAATTTTTAGTAACATAAATGATGATATTACTGTGTCGCTTGTCATACTAATGACTCTTTTGTAACGAATTGGCTGTAGGCCACAAACATGGACACATACAGTATAAATCTAATGATGAGTATCGGTGGTCAGCATGGCTAATTACACAATAATAAAGCCAGTCAGGAGTTAAACAGGAGAAACATTCACACATGATGCTGTAATCCTGCTTAAAAAACCCCAGCTATCCTTCTTTATGAGCTTAAATGGGCCCCAGGGGGCCATTATAGAGCAACAAGGACAACCTCAGTCCACTCCCAGGAGAGACGCTGCAGAGAGCCCTGGAATAAAATGAAGTCATGTTGGGCTCAGATGTACCAGCGTTTGGCAGCTGGTAGGAATCTGTGCACCCTGTCACAGAGGGTAAGTGTTGTCAGTCCAGGTAGAAGCTTGACCACCAGAAACTGTTCCTTTTGTGCACTTAACGGAACAGGTGTGCTACATTCAGGGTACTCTGGCTCAGATCTCCTCATCAATCATAACAGCAGCAGCAAGTCACTTTGTGACCTTGATAACAATAAACTGCTGGTAAAAGTATCAGGAAGCAACATATGTTGACATGCAACAACAGCATGGCAGGTGATTCCACCCACCCACTACATAGCTTCTTCAGTCTGCTACCATCAGAAAGGAGACTGCGGATTCTCCGGGGCAAGACCAGCCGACTGAGGGACAGCACTATCCACCAGGCGGTCAGGATCCTCAACTCGCTTCCTGTTCTGCCCCCCCTCTCACGAACCTAACCCCCCTTAACAATACAAAACAAAACTTACATCCCCCTTTATTTTTCAATGCACATATCACTTTAAACTATCTGTCAGGGTATATATATTTACGCTTCAGTGTGTGTTTATTCTATTTTTATATTATTTTTTAATTGCTAATTAATGTTTAATGTTGCACCATGGGTCAGAGAGTAACGAAATTTCAATCCTCTGTATGTCCTGTACATATTGCAGTTTTTGACAATAAAGCAACTTTGACTTGACTTTGACTTGAAATGTAATTTTGGCTTGTTTAGTTTGTTAATTAGTTTGTTTCATTGGTGTTGTCATTCGTTTTATATAATAAATTAAAGCTTGCACTTAAACAAATGGATGTCTAATTTTCCCGCTGTTTTAATGTGTTTTTGATCTCCATACACATTTGCTTTATTGTTTTCATATCAGCATTTTAAAAAACTAAATTATTCAGGAATACAAAAATAAAAACATATGAAATTATAAATACATGCTATAATTGTGTTGTAATTAATCAAATTTAACATACAGTATGAAATAGTAATGTTTTACTTCAATGTGGACAAATAGTGAGCTTAGAGAGTTAAAAAATATTTAGGGAATACTATTAATAGCATTTTGTTATTTTGGAAGTATTTTCTGATTACATAGACAAGGAAACTATTATTTATCAATTAAAAACTCCAGTGGAGTCAATTTCTTATCTCTTAACTTCAGCATCGACATAAAAAAAGAAAATTATGGGTAAAAAAAAAAAGAACACATGCCATAAAACCAGATCACAGTTTGATGTGTTTCAGTTTGAAAAGAGAAATACTAAAATCGAGCTGCAATCCTTAATTTGTTTCTGAGCCCTGACGTCCAATCAGAACCAGCCTTTAGCTCGCTGTGAGACATCTGAGTCCTGAGCGTCGGTGATGCAACACGGCGTCTCAGACCGGGAGTGTCGCGGTGGCCAATGGGAGGCCACGCCGTGTTCAAGTAAAAGAGGTGAAGGAGACAGATAATTGAGCACCTGCACATCTGCACAAATCAAACCATTTCAGTTACGATGTGAAAAGGAGGGCGTTCACCCTGTGACGTCACTTAATCTGCTGGTAAAAATGTAAGATTAAAAACAACAAGAGG
>JAVLVB010000408.1:1759105-1770212 GCA_032876305.1 Orestias chungarensis | reverse complement strand
GTTGTATTGGACAGTTAATGAAGTTGGGTAGAAAAACATTCACTTTAACAAATGTGAAGAATGGGAGTTGACGAAAGGAACAACAACAACGGCAAAATGATCTAAATTAAACCTGCTTGAGTCAAAAATGAAGCTGCATCGCAAAATGATCCATGAATTAAAAAATCAAATATGGACACCAGATTTTTATTTTGAGGCTCATTTCTTGTGTTCTAATATAACCCAAGTATAAAAAAACAACAACATTAAAATAAAGGAAAATCCTGTCACATGATGTTAAACTGAGCAAACTGCATGATTAATACCACCAGAATATGATTGTGTAACTTTGTAGGAGCGAGTTAGAAGTTAGTTTCTCACAGAGATGCCTCAGCAATTCAGAGTACAACATTTTAATTACAGTATCTTGATTCAAACACAAACTCATATAAAAGTATTATTTTATTAGTATTTTTTTTGATGTTTGTGGCTTCTTGTAATGGGCCATTCAACTCCTTCCAACTCTGGGACTTATAATTTAGTCCTTTTTCTTGTCAATGTTACAGAAGTAGGTTAACACAAATAATGGGATAATTTGTAGTCTATATCCTGGATATAGACGACTAGATATGTGTTGTAGCTCTTGAATCTTTGACTCCACTAAGTCTTGATTGGGCTTTTCATCAGAACCCTGTCATCATTTGTGCTGCACAGAACGATGCGCTAACACACCCGCATGCAGGACTCTAAACAGCTTCTTCAGCAGCAAATAGTTATGAAAGCATTTATTTTAATGCAGGTATGTTTGTAGCACTGAGTCTAAATTGACCTTTTACTTTAAAAATCATTTTAAGAAACTTCACCACAAAAATAATCAACTGGTAGGGATTTCAAATCCAGGCAGTTAAAGCAACACTTCAGGTTTTGAAAGGCTCAGACTCATAAACAGACGATATCTTTAGTTTTTCCATTTCAAATTTATTTTCAAAAATACAAAACAAGGAAAAAAAGTTTATGTACACAAAGACTATTAAAATAGAATATGTATTGTACACAATATTTACAGCCCTCTTTGAACTGAAAACAAATCCTATCTGGGCCTTTTGTCCTTGATGGTGTAGTGAAGAACTAACGGTTGAGCCTGGAGGGAGAAACAACAGAGATATAAGAACATTTTATTAGGGTGTTACACGTATAAATGTTCAGATGCAAATAATCTAAACATTCAATAACTTGTACTTTTAATCAAATCAAGTTTGACATTCTTGTTGCTGCTATATGCCAGAGCAAAAAAAGCTTAGCCTCAGTGCGAACGGCTGGGCAACAGTTGTTGGTGCTACAGCTTCCTGTTCGCCGTACTCTACCTTGCCAAACCAGTGTGAAAGCCATAGCCGTTTCATGGTGATGTGATCGGGCAAGGACTCGTTATTAAATAACATCTGGACCTGCGGAGGGAGACCACACAGACAGATGAAGAGCAGTTAGAACCGAAAGCCTTTTTAAAGACGAAGCACACGTCATTTTCGTTGTCCGATTTCTCTAATTTAGCTTAAATGGTTCCGTCGCTGGTTTCTGCTTTTTCATCAGGTCGTTAAGACATTATGAAGTTCAGAAAGAAAGGAGGCAAGAATTTGACTAGTTTCTGCGTACAGTTTCCTCTGGTGCAAAACTTCGCCCAATTTACTATATAACTTATTGCTTTGCCCTGGGAATCAAAGATACATAGGATCTGATTAAAAGCTAGTTTGTAGAGTTTATGCCAGACTGAAGCTGCATATTAATAATTTCAAACCTGCAGCAGGGTGATAAAAAAAAAAAAAAATCCCTTTCAAAATGCACTTTAAGGCAGAACTAAGGCGATATTTTCACATGGACAGTCAGCCTGGCTCTAATAATCCCTGAAATGATCAGGCCAGACAGTATAAGATCCAGTAAATCCTGAGAGTCGAGCGAATGCTGCCGATATGATGGTTTATAGGAGCAGCCAGCAGTAGCGTTCAAAAGTGACAATAAGACCCAGAATTCATTCCAGAACATTCAAGAACATGCGATTTATTATTTCAATTTCAAGCATTTACTTGAGCAACAACAGGTTCACTATAGTGACTTTGTCCAAAGTTATTCTCATGGAAAGAATAATTTAGGGAGTCTTTGGAGTCGGATTTAAATAGAGATTTGATTTTATGGAAATAAGGACAGAAGGGTGAAGAATCACCTTTTTCACAAACGTAATGTAACCCAGAAGTCTCATCCTCCAACTACGTAAAACAGGGATCCCCATAAAAGATTTAAGATAGAACACATCATATTCAACTTCTCCAAACTACTCAGCCGACTGACTAACAACAGTGAGCAGAGACCTTCATATATAAACTAAAGACTAAAGTGTGAAAGCCCTGGGAACTCTTTTAGGTCCCACTGTAGCACAACAACATTGTACTCCTCAGACAACATGCAGGTAAAAATGTTGTTCTTGCACCGGAGCATGAGATTGATTTTAAAGTTCACAGACAACCACAGGTGGGATTACGAGGCACGGACAAGACTGTCGCCGTGAGCTCGCCGCATGGTTTCCATTACAACACGCCAACGTCGGCTGCTGCTTCCTCTGTACACGGAAAGTTTCTGTCGCTGAAGTTTTGGTCTGATTAACCACTAAGATAATTAAACGTATGTTTTAATCTACATGATTGTCAGTTTAGGTTATTTAGCACCTTCAATTTGAAACATTAGCACATATTTAATAACCACTACAAGTTCTGATCTATGTCTAACAAAATAATGTAAAATAAAATAACCAACTTAGTTTAGAGAGAGATCATCTTTGTTGTTTTTTTATTGGGAAAATATAATAGTAATAAACAAATATACGGGGGACATTACAACTCAGGTAATCGTTTAATAGCACAGAGCAGATGAAAGGTCAGTTTCAACAAGGACAATAAAACACCACGTTTTTATTTTTTATTGTTGTTGTTTTTTGGCGCCCTTGTTTCCACGGAAACAAAAACGGGGCTTGACAAAAACATCAAAGTCTGTTAGTAGTTTTAAAGGGGAAACTTTAATTTGCCATTAGCCAACTTGTGCTGACTTTGTTCATGTGGATCACCTGATGGAAACATTTTTATAGGAAAGGCGTCTTGAAAATAAGTCTCAATACAACCGGACATTAAAAATGTACAAAAACAGAAGGCACTATCTTTATTGTGTTTAAACAACACAAAGCATGGCGAGTAGATGTACAGAATTTTTAATTAGGAAAAAGCTACATTTAACATTTTCCTTAGCCTCAAAAAGGCAGATTACCATGGAAATAATCTTTATTTTCCAATTTCTAGTGCAACTCTTGAAGGAATGTTGACCAACTTGCTGACACGCTCACAAATATAATAGCAGATATTTTTCTGGGTGGAGCTTTAAATGCTTTCATCAATTTCACCAAAACGAGCTTGGTTGAGATACAACCCACCACAATCTGCGATTATTTTACAGCAGTTACTCTCCAAAACCCCGTAACTCACTTTGAAATCAGATTAATTAATAGTAACACCCACTGCAGTGGTCTGATTTAATATGAAGGATCTAAATATGGAAATAAAAACTTGTGAATCAGAGTCACAGCCAAAACTGTGACGAGTTCCTTATTTAATTCAGTTATTTTATATCCCCATTAAGTTTAGCTCATGTTATTAATGCTTTAGAAAAAAAAGCAAAAAAAACTGTGTTATACTGAAAATGACTTTTAATGTTCTGGGTTCAAACAAAAATACAAATTACTTTGGCTGTCCACTTTAAACAGAAACTATCAAAATGTTTAACATAATAAAATAGAAAAAAAGCTGATATAGAGAGAATATTACCTAAAGCCAAACTACGGTCATAAGGTAAAATAAATGAAATTAATAAAGAAATAATAAGACATTTCTGACTCACCTGGTATTTTTCCACATTTAATCTATGACAGAGGACTTTCCTCAAGTGTCTGACCTCCGCTCGCACAGAGCAGCGTACAAACTTCTGCTGCAGAGGAAGGACAAAATAATCAGTTTTAGGACATAATGATGATCGTAATGATGAGCTCCAAAGTATGGACCAACTTTTGACAACTGTTGCGTGTTTAAAATATTGTGTTCAAAGACATTTACTTAAGTGTTCATCATCTGCACCTGGACGCACGTATTATCAACTGTTCATCGAAAGCAAATCTGAAGTCTCTTCTGAATCGGCAGAAACTTGTGGCACCGGCGAGCGGCGCGCTCCCGCTGCCATTAGATTTACGCTGCAGAATGATCCCGCTTACTGCTGGAACGTTTCTGCTCCCTGCTGACGTATTAAAACAGTCTAAAGCCAAAGAGCTAAACTGCTTTAGCTCGTGCAGCGCGAGGGTGCCGTGTTTCTCTTCATGCATGGGCAGAAATTAGTTTTATTAAATTTACATCACAGTAAAACACTGTAAATATCACCAGACGAGGAGGGGCGAACAGGAGAGCCTGTAGCAAATTATAAAACGGTTGAATTTCAATCCGGAACACCTCAAGGACACGGCTCGCATTAGCAAACCGATCCGACGTTACACCCAGGAGCTGGATTTGTTTTTATACGTTTATGAGGGTTCTCGTCAGAAGCTAATCCACTTTATAAGGTCACGCAGGGGTCAGAGCGAAAAAAACAACCGCATATAAAAAAGGCAGGAATGGAACCAAAGCGGCTGCATGTTCCTGTTACATAAAGTGAGATTAGACAAACAATAAACAACATTTTGACTTTGAAAAGCAATCAGAGAGGACGTGAGTGAACGGACGCCTTCAACATACCAGGCAGTCAATCACCGCTCAGTTCATGCGACTTCTTTAAACACGCTACAACCCTTTAAGACCAAAACAACATCGCTGGTTTGCTCTAACAAACAAGGATAACGTTACTTAAAGAAAGATAAGTCTGCAAATCCCTGACAGCCAAAGGTTTGTTTTCCTGTTTTAATCTGCCAGCATAATGAAACTAATTTAATCAAAAACTACGATACCCTGGCAGTTCGCTGGTTTAGAGTATTAACATGCGGCTCGATTGCCAAGAAGGAAAAACACAAACACCAACAAAGACCAAAGAGGAGCAACTGTTGCTGCCCATCAGTCTGAGAAGGGTTAGAAGGCCAGTTCTGAAATTCAAAATGACACAGCGAGGAAGATCGGTCACCAGTGGAAACATTGTAAAGTCAGCTGGCAATCTTGCCAATCAGGAGAGGACGTCCCAGCAAGTTCACGCTGAGGCCCAGAAAAAACGGCTTAGATTTGTAACGGCTGCATCCAAACAACCCAAATCACACGAGAAGAAAACCCACGATGAACACAAATCCAGGATTAAATCTACAAAAGTAATCAAAGGCAGCTTTCCTTCACATTTTCAGGCCAAAATCATAAACCTTTTAAAAATCAAAATCTCAATGACATTACATGTTTGGTCATTTTAGGTGTACAAAACTAAAAGTCTACTGTATGTACGGCAAATACTTTAGGAGTCTGGCTTCAATGAGCGATTTACAAAAGCCACAAATGTCAAAAGATGGATGGCACAGCATTTAAACTAATGAACCATGAATAAAATGTAGAAACAGAAAACTACTTATTTTGGACTGCTAAGGATCCCTGAACAAATAAACACCAAAGGCTTTAAAAGGTCTAAAGAGTCAACTTAAGTTAATAAAGGTAAAGGAGATTTAAAATTTGGAAAATACATTTTAGTTTACAGGACATGTAAAAAATAAATAATTATTAACTGTTAGCCTATATTTTAATAATTACAAGTTACATTTATCTTCAACTTTTGGAGAACTGTCTCCAAAAGTTTAAACAAACAATGGCGCCCTCTGTTGGAAGAAGGTAATTATTGCTATCCACATGTTTACTGAGTGAGTTGGTCTTCACAGTAAACAAGATTCCTCTGAGCTTAAAGCAGGCCAATCAAAACACTGCTAAATCACCGCAAGTAATTTTAGATGCACATTCTGCAGCATGAAGGGTTTCAGTTATTCCACAGCATTTCATCTGCACTGGGTCGATAATATTAAAGCTTCTAAACAAACATCAAACTCCTCTGTCAGAGTCATTCAGTTTGCCGCTTGGCTGTAAAGTGAAGAATGATTTCCTCCTCCCTCAGTATCTCCTATTTATCCTCGTCTGGGTGTAAAACAACAAGTTTGCAGCAGCTCGGATTCTGCTGTAACCACAGCTGTCACTAGTTACAAGTTAGATACTTGGAAAACCCACCTGGAGAGTAAGTTTCGTCTTGTCTTTCCCAGAGAGTGATGAACTTTAGGAACAAATGAACAGAAAGAACATTAAAACACATTTTAAAAACAGTTAAATCTAATCACACACATTTTAGTCATGTCTCATTTCTGCAAAGTACACCAACTCAGTTCCAGATAAAAACAGGAGCTGTTTACCTTAGTCTTTCTAAACAGAGCGAAACCTGCTCATCGTATCTGTAGAAATGAGCTTTAGAGTGGTCGAAGCTGGTAAAAGGTAGAGCAGCATTGTCTGAAACATCTAATGAGTTGAAAAAAAAAAAAAAAAAAAAAGGATAAGGTTGAAATCCAGACTTTACTTCTGGTGCAAAAAAAATGTAATCCGACCTCAGCTGGTTAGAACCTAACACTGAGACAGAGCCGGAACATATAAAATGTTAGATCTACCCACCATCTCCTGCACGCTGGATGACCCTTTCTAAGCCCCGCGACTGGTAAAACTCTTTTATTCGTTTGTCCTCACCTGATAAAACATCAGACAAAAAAAAACATGCTGAAAAGCTCATTTTTCCACCAATTTACATTCAATCCGAAGATGAACACGGCGCTTTATCAGTACCATAGAAAAGTATTCATAGCCTACTGAACTTTCTCAGATTACAGCAAAACAAAACAAAAAAAAAACAACTAATTTTAAATCAAGAGCAGCATTAATCAGAAAAGCAGCCGAGATGCGGTTGGTAACTCTGTAGGAGCTGCCTCGTTCAAACCTCAGGTGGGGGGAGTCTGTTAACATCTACTCTCAAAGACTCCACAAATCTAGCTTTTAAGGAACAGAAGCAAAAATAAAGGCACTGATGATCATCACAAACTATCCTCGGGGATTCACGGCAGGTGAATTATTCATAATCTACTGTAATGATTTAATTTAATTCTTCACATGTAGTTTTTGGCCTGTTTTGTTGCCAGTTACTAGTTTAAAATGACTGACGTGTGAAGACATAACATGGATTTCCCATTCAGCTTGTTAATTATTAACTAGTCCGAAAGAAAATGAAATGCCACTGCATCGGTCATTGTTATTAATTTAAATAATTATGGGGGGAAAAAAGATTAAGAAGGATTTTTGCAAAATAAGTGCAGCGCTACTCTGATGGGAAGAAAGGTGTGTCTATATACAGCGCAATCCCATATAAAAATTTACAGAGGTCTGCAAAGCTTGCAGTACTCCAAAAGCCCAGGTGCAGTAAAGGCACCTCTACAAAGAACTGATATGTGCAAAAGCAGGCCACACTTTTCAGATTCCTATTTGTGAAGTAGGTTGCGCCATTTCCTGTTTGCTTCACAATTATTTCTTACTTCACGTGCGATGCTGCATCAGACAAAACCCAGATAAAATACAAACGGTTTGTGGTTTTAACGAGACGAGATCGGAGTTACAGCGTCTGCGCATTTTGGAAGCTCACGTCTCTTTCTGACAACAAATGAAAAAGCAGAGTACGTACTCTCCTGAAGGCCAGGAACAAGCTTGTAGACAATGTCTTGCATCACTCGATCCAACTTGAGGTTGAGTAAAGGTTGGGTTTCATGAATCTTAATGTTGCACATCGGACAATACTTGCTGGTCTGCAGGTATTTTACGATGCAACTTTTACAGACTATGAAGGAAAAAAAGTATGACAATGAATTGTCATCGTAGGAAACAAACATTTCAGTGGATTGGTGAAGATAACAAAACAACTTACAAGTATGCAAACATTCTGTGATGGTTGTGGCGTCTATGAAATAGCCGGCGCAGAGGTAGCAGACAATGTGTTCATTCAGGTCTTTGATCTTCAGCTTGACTTCCTCCTAGAAAGGCAAAGAATGAGACATTAGAGACTTTAAATATTTATGCCTTAGAGAGGAATATATGTGTTATGAGTTCTGGAAGACTAGTTGCTTTAATTTAATATTGGATTACTCAATCAGCGTAAATAGAACAGAATTTAAAATGCATTTGGGACCAGGTTTGGACTTACTCTACTCTATTGATTCACTTTTCTCTGGATCAGTGGTTGTATTTAATCACATAAGAAGCAGCAGAAACTTTACATTTAGTTGGGAGAAGGAAAATGTGACAAAGATCCTGGTGTTGATTTTTGGAGACACATTTCAATCATAACCACAGTCCTGTTTGTTAACGTTTAATTAGAACAAGATTGCAGCAGACGAGTGGGTCCTGGACCAAACAAACACTGACAACATCTCAAAGATCCCTCATCCTGCAACACACAGAGCCATTAAACTCTCCGGAAGTCCCAGTACAGAAACGGGACACCTATGCAGCATTGTCCACACGTTTTACAGCCCTAATGTCCACATACTTTTGCTCCAGCCAACCCAAACCTTCTTCTATTCATTATCTGGATCAATTATTGTCCAGGCTTTCTGCTGGTATGTCAGTTTCTCTCTGGACTGCTTGCCCTTCTTTGCAGCTCTTAACTCTGACTACCTGGAGGTAAGGCAATACTAGTGAGGTCCTGTTCTATAGAAATAGGAAAGTAACAGCCAAGACCTGAAACAAGAACTGAGAGAAGTAATATCCTTTATTTCTCTACTGTATGTCAGTTTTAGGCAGCAACAGAGTAGGACCCCCCCTCCTTTTTTTTTTGAAGCATGACTAGCTTTCCCCGCCCGTCAAACTTTAATCTTTGCCATGTCATTAGGAGATTCAACTCAGAAAAGGGAAAAAGGCAATAAGTTTCTAACGGACTGATACATAGAAGGTGACTAAGAGGCCAAAGTCTCATTATTTCTGTTTTATATGGTTAAATACAAACAACAGCGCATTTCTTGAGTTTGGGGTCTTTAAAAAATGTTCTCAAGGTGGATTAAAATCTGTGAAAATTTTAAAGGAAAATAGGATTTTAGTTAACCTAACAAAAACTGTACAGGAAACTTTCTATCATATTAAGGCACATCTTTCCGTGATCTTAACCTAACCTAATCTGCCCTTGACCTCAGCTTATAACTTGACAGAATAAAGCAACATTATTAGGATCCAAATAAATCCAGATTTCAAAGCAACAGGCTGTGAAACACACAGTCTGTAACAATGTTCACCAGAAACGTGAAAATCTGGTGGATCTGGGCATCTTCAAGAATGTTTGACAAAATTGAAGAAATAAACGTCTGTCTTGTTTTAAACACCAACATGCTTCCTTAAAACTGAGTGGTGAGTTTGTCGGATCTGACATAACAAGTTCAGAGTACATATAAACAGCCCGCCCAACTGTCTGACTAATTTAGTGTCAAATATGTCTTGTCAAAAGAGCAAAGTGTTTGGATTTTTAACAGAGGAGTTGTTACTCCCAGACAAGAGAAGGAGTTTTCTGTTATTCTCTTTCCTTATGCATGCAACTCCTGCAGACTCCTATAAATGCCTTTAAAAAGAGACTTAAAGAGAATTAGAAAACAAGTAGCTACTTGTTTAACACCAAATGATGGGCCGAGATGTGAGAAAGCACAGTTCTGAGAAGAGACGGTCGTAATTTACTCCAAATTTCAGGAGGCGACCTTGAGAGAAACAGGCCTCTGTAAAGGATGGTGACCCTCTGCTCACCTCCGGCCCCAGCATCTGGGTCACATAGATCTATACCAGGAGTGTGTTCCCCTGGGTTATAAACGTCCGTACATCAGAATTAGAGCAGGTTTTTTGATGTTCTGCGCAGGCTGGTGTGTCAGTCCATGTAAGCTGAGCGGGTACTTGTCCCTCATCCTCTGAGTTACTCTGACACACCTCACTTGTGAGGTGTGTCAGAGTAACCCTTGATGGACAGGACACGTCTAGGATGAGCAGAACAGCTGAGGACTCATGAACCAATAAAAGCTTCACCTCGTTCTAACAGAGACGAAGAGGCTGCAGAGCTGATAGCACGAACTGGATCTCAGAGCTGGAGACAAACACACCAACTTCCTTCTGGCTAACAATCACCATTAGTCGGGAATGTTGGAGCCGTAGATGCTAACTAAGTCCCGAGCCTTCCTGTCTGTCCGCGTATGAACGGAGGAGCAGGTGAGCTCAGCGTGACCTGCCTGGTCATGCGGGAACCGAACAAGCGGCGGTTTTCACGGAGGAGACGCGACTAACGTCCGAGCAGGAGGCAATTGACCGGAGGAATCCGGAGATGTTCGTTAATACCGGGCTCCAACCGCCAAACGGGAGCTATTGTCGGACAACGAGCCGAGCGCGAAGAGCAAACAGCTGCGAACGGATGCGCCGTTACTTGGTCAACCGGAGCGAATGAGAGCCGAGCGCGCGCAGCGTCCGTTAAGCGCCAGTTAGTTCCCACGTTATGGGCGAATTAAAAAGTGAACTTCTCACTGAAACAAGGGGGGGAAAGGCCAGGAATGGTGAGCTTTAACACTTGGTTGGGGGGGGTTTGACGCACGTTGCTCCACAGAACAACACGGCTGGACGCCACGGTGTGCGCATGCGCGAGCATCGCTCTCTGTCTCTCCATCAGCGCAGCGGAGACAACCATCTCCCGCTGGAGCGCCGCGTTACCTCCGTCTCTGTGGCTTTTAAAGTCCCCGCGCTGTCCTCGGTTCGGACGGAGCCCGAAACACTATGGAGCTCACCTCGTTCCGCAGCGGGTCCAGTTTATAGACGGACTGAAGCTGATTTCGGAGCCGCATCGCTATAGCCATTGGACCTTGCTCCGCCATCTTTGGGAATTATGCTGAGTTCCGGGTAAACCGGATGTGCCTTACGCTGCGAACCTAGGAGGGCAAACAGCAAAATAAAAGCCCGGTTTTTATTTATTTATTTATATTCTTAAAACACGTGTGTTTGTTATTATATAAATCAGTATGTACTATATATATATATATATATATATA
>JAVLVB010000408.1:1748057-1759005 GCA_032876305.1 Orestias chungarensis | reverse complement strand
ATATATATATATATATATATATATATATATATATATATATGTATATATATATACGTGAATACTGGGTGAATTGTGTTAAAATCCATATCTTTGAAATCTATGAGGTCTTTACTTTCTGCACTTATGGTGTTACCAGATATTTGCACTGATTTCATTTTGAGGCATTTGTTTATTTCATGATTCAGCTGCTTTTATGTTTAACAATTTTTTATTTATTTATTTGCATAGAGATATTTCTTATAAGCTTTTAGCAAACAGTCTGATATACTGAATACGTTGATTCCTTTTGTGAATGTAGATCCACATAATGCAAGAGGAAAAAATCGTTTCTCTTTTCAGAAATACAGGGGTTGGATAATGAAACTGAAACACCTGTCATTTTAGTGTGGGAGGTTTCATGGGTAAATTGTGACCAGCCTGGTGCCCAATCTTCATTAATTATACATTGCAACAGTAAGAGCAGAGTGTGAAGGTCCAATTAGCAAGGTAAGAGCACAGTTTTACTCAAAATATTGCAATGTACACAACACTATGGGTCACATACCACGGTATACAGGTCAATTTCAGCGCACCACCTAGAGGGATGAACCACTTCCAACAGGATTAACTGTGGACACAAAAAGAAGCGATTTGAAAGGGATGTTTGAGTGCTAACCTGGATTGTATTCAAAAACATGAAACACGGCTGCCCGAATCACAGCAGAATTAAATGTGCACCTCAACTCTCCTGTTTTCAGCGAAACTGTCCGTCAGGAGCTTCAAAGGGTCAATACAAACCTTTGGTCACTGGTGCCAATGCCAAACATCGGTTTCCATGTTGCAAGCAGCACAAATCTTGGGCTGTGGACAATGTTCTCTGATGAGTCCACTTTTAGTGTTTTCTCCACATCCAGGAGACTTAAGGTGTGGAGACCCCCCAAGGAAACGTACCACCCAGACTGTCGCATGCCCAGAGTGAAGCATGGGGGTGGATCAGTAATGGTTTGGGCTGCCATATCATGGCATTCCTTTGGCCCAATACTTGTGCTAGATGCGTCAAATGGTTCTAACATTGTATAATGTAGGCGGCGCCGTGTTTCAGGATGACAATGGATCAAAACACACAGCAAGACTGGTGAAAGATTGGGTTGATGATCATGAAAGTGAAGCTGAACATCTCCCACTGCTGCACAGTCACCAGTATAAATATTATTGAGCCACTTCGGGGAGTTTTAGTGGGGGACGAGTGTCGAAAAGTTTTCCTCCACCTGAATCACGTTGTAACATGGCCACTATCCTGCAAGAAGAATGGCTTAAAATCCATTTGACCACTGTGCAGGACTTGTACATGTCATTCCCAATACGAATTGGCGGTGAATTGGCCACAGAAGGAGGCCCTGCTACACCATACTAAAAAATTATTGTGGTCTAAAACCAGGTGTTTCAGTTTCATTGTCCAACCCCTGGAAGTCAATCATGAGTCTTCTGTTTAAGACTATTCACAAGAAAGACTAATGATAACTGAATAATTTAGATTGCATTTTTAAATATAGGCATGTCCTTATCAATGTACAAAGGCCTTCAACAAAATGTTTCTAGTTTTTGAATATAGGGAATTTGTTGCAAAATGTCTCTGGTTCATTCAATTTTTGAGGATCTCTGAGTTGGGCAACCTGCCACCCCTAATTGAAAGCCCAGCAGAGACTACATTTAAAAAATAAACTGATAAATCACTCCGTGCCAGTATCCATCAGTGTTTGCTAATAAAAGCCTCAAAGACAAACTGTAGGAAGTATAAAATACATTAAAGTTTTCATATCTAAGCTATATTTATTTTCTACATATGTAACTAAAAATATTACCTTACATTTGTTATCCAATGGCATCATTTTGAACACAATCTCTCCATGAATCAAATCACACTGAGAAGACAACGTACAGAAATACTTTGCAAAGACTTTTTCCACAGTTTCTTTCACTGTCACATTTCTGTCACATCTTCAACAGATGTTAAACATTGCAGGTGAAATAAGTCCAGATAAACAATTCTGATGAACAAAAATACAATGCTTTTTAAAATAAAGGAAATGATAATGCAATTTTAATATCAAATGAACAGGTCTTGCTTTCTTCCTTTACAAATACTGAAATATTTATAATAGATGAATATTAGTAAGATTTATATTAAAAAACAAATCCATTTTGTTATTTTTAAGTGTTTTTTTTTTTTTTTATTAATTGTACATAACTCAAAAGTCCAGTCTCAAGGTTTGTTTGTTTTTTGCAGTTTTTCTGCATTTTGGACAACAGGTGGTGCTAAAGTCTCACAATTTCGTTTGGTTTTTACAGCCTTTTCTTAAGATTTAAAATGTCTTATATAATGCAGCTTAGGCCATTATAGTTCAATACAAAAAATAAATAAATAAATAAAATCAAATGAGACCAGCTCTTGTGAAACTAAAGTGTAATCTTTATCATTTATCATTTACGTTTTTTGTGGTCAATAATCCAATTTAATTTAAATTTTTATTATTTTTATTGTACATCGGGACTTAACATCCTGACTCTGACTGTGAATTTGTGTTGAATTTTAAAATGTTTAGATAATATTATGTTGGAAGCCTCTTTTGTTTAATCAATCAAAAATATATATGAAATACATATATCCAAGTTACAGGCTTACATGACCAAAAAGTAAGAAAAGTTTGAGAATTAAAATTAAGAACAGGATAAAGTGTTGATCAACACCAAATAATCAACTCTAAGTTTTTGTGACCTTAATCGTCTGACAGGTATTGTTAAGGTTTATTTTTTTTTTTAGTTATGTTACACACTTTTAAGACATGAGTTACACGAATACACACTGTAAAAGCATGAATAAGCATCAATGAAACATTTTCTATTCAAATCTAACTCAATGCAAACAAATAAGCTTAGATGTTTTCATAGCAAACTTAAAAACTAATATCATTTAAATTAGTTTGAACAACACAATGTTATGAATGACAAACACATGCCAATCAGAGTTAAATTGGCTTTACTTGGCTGTTCTCCATAGCGGTAACCCTTTTATTTGGAGGAGCACTTCTAACTGTAGTGTTGGAACCCCAAGAATGTTTATCGGGGTTGATTGACAGAGTACTTTACTCCCTTTGCTAAACAATTTCCACCAAGAGTCTCTTGAGAAAAGAACTGAACCATCATCTCAGTGACCGGCCACAGCAGAGACTGTGGTTGTTCTGGGCAGCTTCTAGGCCTAAATCTGTTTACATTCAAGGCAGAATGAAGCTGAAGGCTCAAATGAAAAACCATAATGCTCTTACAACATGTATCACATGAATTTTGGTCTCAATATTCAAGCCTCCAGTGTGTTAATTAGTATTTATGGGCATAAATGGTGGCACGCCATGTAATATAAAATGGGTTTGTACTGAATTATTGGTTGGATTCTGTTTATTTTTCCAATAATTATATATCATCACTTTCTGACAAGGAGAAAGAGAAGCAACAGCTTTTTGGAAAATTATGTTTTTGAATGGCGAAATAACTGTGTGTTGGGTTTTGGCTGAGCTTCTTTTGAATTTGTGTGTGCCCTGTTTCAACAGGTCGTCTTATTGGTATTATATGTGGAGGTCCCCCTGATCCCTCCCAGAGGGCTTCCAACCTGTGGACCACCCAAAAGCTGCAGACCCAGAACAAGGACTCTCTCATTCATCCTTTTGTAATTTCCCAGAGTTACGGAATGACAGAAAAGTGAGTCCTTTTTCCAATCATGCTAGTAATTCTGCAGCAGCCGCCAAGTTTATGTGCAACCTATATAGTATGTTGAGAGCGTTAAATCTTCCATGACTGTTTTGAATGTACGTTAGTGATTACTGAGACTGGATTTCTTTTTTTTTAAACTTATCTGAACATTGCCTTAGAAATGAACAATTCCAATTTTTAATCCAAGCCCTTTTTTCTTTCCAGAAAAGAGTTGTATCACACTGCACAAAGGCGTATTATTCTCAGGAGGAGATTTCTGTAAAGGCTCCAAATCAGAGTCAGTCAATGTAAACTGATCGACAGAGGAGACAGAAGCAATAAATCTGAGTTTGTCCTTTCGGAGTACGAGGAGCTGTTGCGATCAGTTTCGCTCCACTGAGCCTTCACAGTCAGACCTTGTGTCCCGCTGCTGTCTGCCGGTTTCCTCTTGCCATGTAACGTCTTATCTGCTGGGTGTACGAGGTCACTGCTTATCTGACTGACAGAACGTTGACTCCAAACAATATTCAAATAACCGGAGGGCCTCGAGGATCACAGCAACCAGGAGGGTGAGAACAAGCTTGGAGAGGGGAGGCAAATGAGTCAATGACAAGGGAAACAAAAAAAAAACCTACATCAAAATTAAGATGTACTCCTATTTTATAAGGTGACAGTTGTTTCCATCACTCTTCACGGCCAACTAAGCTGATTGCCTTCTTTGATGGATGAAACACCTGCCAAGACAGCAGGAGTATGAGGATTCCTCATTATTTAGGCAGTGAATAATGAAGCAGAAAATGGTGCAATGTAAACTTACTTGCTATGTCTAAGTTGGATGTTAGTTATTATTCTGCCTAATTACCCCAAGTTTAAAGATTAATGTGTCAACATGTATTAAACTCGGATAAGCTGCAGAGCAGATAGAGACCCCATTTACCTCTCTGTCCTGGAAACCCTTTGCAAAATCTACCCAGCAATAGGAATCTACATTTTGGCATGCCAAAAGGAGGCCCCCGTCCTTCCTCCCTCTTCTTGCTCTCTCAGAGCAATCAGAGCATGCAGGGGTGGGCTGCAGCTTTTGTCTCCTTTCCTCCAGCAATTGGCCACCAAGTGGCAAGCAGATGACGAGAGCCCTCTTGGAATGGCTCCAGAGGAGTACAGCTTGTGTTGTGTTGATAGGCAGGCATTATGAATGATATAGTGCAAGCTCCTAGGCCTCTCTCTGGCACAAAAGTCTGACTATCACAATCTGAATTAATTCAGATGCTACAAGAAATGCACAGGAATTTGCCTGGGACATGAGGCAATTCTGTCCAGTTTTGCTGACGGTGTCACAGAATTGCAAAACATGCGAAGGCAAACCTAATGAAACAGCTGCTGTGATGCGTTGGTTGAGAAGTTGTGTGTGGTCCATGAGTCACAAATTAATAGTGAAAAAAAACATACTTTTATTGACTTGATTTGACCGATTTGTATAATATAAAGATAACATAGTGTGTGCATCAAGAGAAATAAGTTAATAAATACACTGTTTTTTAAATACATTTTTTAGGACTGTGACAAAGAAGCGAGAGGGTCTTACACTTTGTATCACATATTTTATGAGACAAGCAAGAGGGACAATTTCAAAAGTCCTCAAAACTGCTAGAAGAGTACTCCACAGGCTTTTGAAAGTGTCCTTTAATATTTCTTTTCGGGCCTTTTCCCACCACTGGCCAACCTTTTTCTTCCTACTTGTTTTATGTAAGCCAAGAGTATCTAGCTGATCTTGGTATGTCAAGCATTCTGCAGCTAATTCTGAGGGATCCCCCTCGTGGGACATGCCCGGAAAACCTCCAAAGGGAGGCTTCCTGACCAGACTCCCAAATCTCCTCAACTGGTTCTTTTCAATGTGGAGTAGCAATGTCTCTACTACAAGCTCCCTCTGGATGACAGAGCTCCTTATCCTGTGCCCTGAGCAAGATTAAACCCCCAGAAACTACCTTGTCTAAGCCCCTACTTCACCTGACACTTGAGTCCATGTCTGTGTAGTTTTTCTCAGGCTGGGCCTGAAGGTTCAACCGGCAGGCACTCGATGGTAAGCTCCCCACCAGATCTGGCTTTTGGAGAGAACTTCAATATTACTAATCAAGGGAGAGGTTTGCCAAAGTTGTGGTCTTACATGATCAAGATCTTGGATTTTCCTGCGATCAATTTGTTGCAGAAAATCGTACCTCAGTCCAAATCCTTGGACTGCAATGCGTCGCATTCTAATCTCTTGCAGAGGGTCATTTTGAAAAATTTCCATAGTTAATAGAATGGATTTTTAAAAGGCCTTACACTCGCATAAAATTAAACTTGTTTGTTGATATTTAATTTATTTTCCTCTAAAATTGCTGAACCCCCCCGTCAAATATTTGATTACTTCAGTACGTTTGTCTGACCATCTCTCCCAGACACACACATCTAAACCTACTCACAGTAAGATAAGGTGATTTCAATAAGCACACACTCATAAGTAAATTGTGTCATTTAAAGATAAGGCCACGCGGCATGCAGGAGGCTTTCAGTAGCTTTTGTGAAGACCCAGGACTCACTTGATTGTTCATCTCTCACGTGATGTGATTCAAATATTACAGCGATTTCCGAGCCCATTCATGCAGGACCCTCTTGATCTCTCTTTGAAATTTAAAGCTCTTAGGCGCACTTGTTCCTATTGTGTATTTGCCCTGTCCTCTGTTGTCACACAGCCATCTCATCTTCACGGGCATTTAAGAGAATAAGGGTGAAAGAAAAACAAACAGAGCACAGAGGAAGTGGGATCTGACTCTCGGAGAAGGATGCAGGCTCTTTGCATTGGTTGTAGGGCAATTTACTGTGTTGTCATCATTTTATTTAAAAATGTCTATGTGGAGGTTACATTTGATAAGGAAAGACAACATGAAACTATATTGACATTTTTGCTTTTTTTAGTGTTGGTGATATTTAGTAGGAGATTCATTTACACACTTTTAAGTGCCTTACTGCGTATGATGACATAGTAACATCATATTGACCAGAAATAGGAAGTATGTTAGCAAATCTGAATAAATCAATTTTATACCTGCAGCTGCTTTCTCAAATTGGGTATGTCCAAAATGATTAAAAGAATATGCAACTTTAGAAGCTAAAGTACATGGGGGCATTGCCGCAAAGAATCCAAGCCAGGAGCAGCATTCATTTTTCTTTTGGTTCATTTATGCACACCTAAGAGCTGAGATAAACAATACTTCAAATGTTAGCTTGCAGTTATGCTTCGTCTGCTGTGCATATTGGTGAATTTCAAGGTGTATTTGGTGTTTGAGTTACAAAAATAAGTCGCTATATCCGCATTTAGAGAGGGACCAAAGCATTTACAGCTTTCAGCTGTTTGTAAATCATCAGAATAATACGATACCATGCAAAATTGTAAAGAGCCAAAATGGATGATGTCAGAGCTGATATTTTTTGCCATTTTTAATTTAAATAATTAGAGGCTATTTGGTAGTAAAAATATTAACAATGTATCTTCAATTTATTGTTTTTTATTGACCCAAACAAATGGCTACATTTTAAATTTAACAAATTTTGTGAAACTGAACAATTGTTTCAAGTGTTGCTTACTTTCTACACATTTCTATTATAAACATTTTAAATAGTCTTTAAAAAAGTAAGCGACCGGAGACAAATAGCGGAGAACCTCTTCGAAGCTTTATACTCATTACAACTTCTTATTCTTTAATATCATCCTACATGAAATAATTATAAATTTGCATTTATAGTTAAGATGTGGTGGCCCAGCAGGAGCAACTCGCAACAATCAAAAACATACACATCAAAGCAATACACTGAACCGAGAATTTGTGTGTGCGTGCATGCGTATTTATGTGAGATAATGGAAGTCCTTTGATTTCTAAGAGTGATTTGATTCCAGCCTTCTGGTGCATTATTCCCCAGTTGGCCTCCCGTAAAAGGACTTTGATGAGGATCCAGAAGAGAAGACCCTTATTGCCTGCACTTACTGTGTCAATATTGAAATTGTTTTGGAGACTTCCCCTTCTTCTCATCATCTTGTCTTCCAGTCATGCAGGTGGTCTTTCATCTATCTCTGCCATCTTCTTCCGTAGCATGCGAGTGTTGAGATCACCACGCCGGCAGGGCACCACCTCGGACTGCTGGAGGAAGCGCTTTATCCGCGAGATCAGTCTTGATGACGCCCTGTGTTCACTCTCACTGACACAGGTAGGATAAGAAGATCAATGTAGAGTTAACAGAAAACTTTTTAAAGCACATAATAAGTAATTAAAATTGACTGAAAGGTAAAAGAAAAGTAGATACAGTTGAATTAGGTAGCGTTGACAGTAACAAGGCCTAATTTTAATAGACCTTCTGTGTTATGAGGCTTTAATGACAAAGCTGCAGCTTTCTTTACCATTATTATATGAGCGACAAAAAAAAAAAAAATCACATCCCAAAACTAAACTTCTTCTAAAAAAGGTCAAGCATTATCTGATGCGAGTAATTTCCCAGGCTGTGCCTTCAAACCCAACTGATTAGAAATTAAGACCTAGGAGAAGCAAGATCAAAGGAACACGTTCCCCTGTAATCCTGGACTGTTGTTAGTCTTTGTAATCTGGTGGCTGCATTTCACCATCGCCTGACATTTATTTAGTGTATGAAAAGAAATGGTGCCATCAATTATTGGCCTGCTAGTGCATTGTTGACTTTTCCCGATCCCTGAGAGCTGAGGCTCGCTTTGTGACTCATAGATATCCCCTCTACTCTATATACTCACCACAGTCCAAGATGTGTTGCTTACCCTTGGCTTTGGGTTGGGGGCAGTCTGGCTGCTTTAGGGTCTGTGATGTTGGCTCAGAGATTAACAGGAATAGGGTTTTGGCTGCTGACAGGTTTTGGTTGTTTGTTCAGTATTGAGATGTGGAAACAGACACATCCTTGTCTATCAACCTGAACCAGTGGCTGCAAGACTGGCTTCACAACTTTCGTTCTTAGCTTTTTGTGTTCATCATTTATTACTTTTAGAAAGGTGCTCAAATCGTGTTATAAAGTTATGGATGTCTGACAATTTTCCAAAATATTCATGCTTAACAAAATTTGGCTATTTTTATTATTATTATTTTTTACAAAAAGATTTAAAAAATATTTTAATGTCAAAGTAAAATAGTTTTCTTCAAAATATTGACAAATAACTACTTTTTTTTTTACATGTAACAATATTCACCCTCTTTTAACTGGCTTACCTAATTCAACAGAGGTCATGCCAAATGGTGCCAGAAGTTTCTACAAGGAATGGATTTTGGACAACCTGAGTGCAGTGAATTTGTCTCAAGTAATATGATTAAGGGACCTCTATCTTGATGGTCCGTTAACTGCTTAATCAGTATTCTTCAATATGTTTACAGGATGAAGACAAAGTAACTCTCCAGGCAGTTTAAATAAAACATTATTGGAAGGTAACCTTTATTGGAAGGACACCTTTCATTACACTGAAGGAGCTTCCAAGTCAGGAGCAGATGAGATGGAAGAAAATCTGCATACAAGAACGACTTCTTCAGCAGACAAAACTTTATTGGAGAGTTTCAATGGGGGTTTTTCACAGCAGATCCAAAAACAAACTGACACACCTCGAAGTGTTTAGCAGGAAGAACGAAGGAAAGCTGCAGATGTATAAGCAAACAGAGGCCTATCCACATAACTGCATGCCGGAGTCGCAGCTAAACGTACATCTGACACTGACTTAAACGGGTTTTACTATTTATGCAGTTACTAATTTCATTTTAAACCTTTTCATTTAGTTGCCACTATTTCATAGAAGTATTTCACAGGTTTTTAGGCATCATCATTAATTCGTCAGAACAACACAAATGGTAACAGCAAAAGTAGTATTTTTTTTTACTATATTTAAACCTCTAAAGTCCCGGAATAATTTGCATTTCTGGTCTTCACATTAGATTTAAAGGTACTCTTTGGGGATACAATAACGCAATCTTCTGTTTATGTTTTACTAAATCTCCAGCTTCAACATTAGAAAATAAATGAATTTAAACTAGATCCTCAGTTCTTAAAGGCCAAATGATCTATAAATGTAGATGTCTTTGCACTATGTTCTAATTTTACTTTGTTTTACTTAGAGATTTTTCATCTTTTTTGTTTTGAAAGTTTTTCTTTTTTCCCTTCTCCCAGATCTGCAAGACTGCAACATAAAAGCAGCTCAATCAAAAATATAAATTTGGCTCAGTTAACCGAAGAGTAATCCTAACAAAAATCTCAACATCCTGTTTTTAGATCCTATCTCTGATCCATCTTGCATGTCATCTGTGTCTTTTTAAATTATATCAAAAACGTTCTGTGATGTAAAACAGTCTGTTGCAGACACAGATCAAAGATGCCGGAGTTTGAAGTCAGCCTCTGGACTGGAGTCAGACATAGCGCTCCCATTCTCTCCTCGTGTTCCATCAATGTTAAACTTGGTCACAGCTGGTAAATGTGACAGTTTGGCAAAGACGCCAAGTCTAGTGCTCACATTTTCCCAGATAATGAAGAATCAGTGTTGGAACCTCAGCGGTGGGTGGATCAAAGATGTGACATGATTAAATAATATCCAGCACATTGTTTCATGTGAAACAAGGGGACTAGGGATTCTTTTAGAGGCTCCTAATACAAGGTTTCTATGTTAAGCCTAGCTAAGGACTGACACATTATGATTGTAATTTCACAGCTAATTTTGGGTTTTCTTTGCAATGTATAAAGAAGCGTCATTACTATGTTCTATCTTCTATCTTTTCAGTATCCCACTTGTTGGAAATGTGAAACAGATTTGGAAGTGATTTGACTGGACAGGCACAAAGCTACAAATCTTTGTGCAAATAAAGATAAAAAAACAACTCAATACATTACAGATTTTGTCATTATAAGGGATTTTATTTAAAACAAAGTAGAGTTGGATCTTTGGTTTATATGACGCCATGACATGCAACTCCCATATCAATTAATGCAAAAAGGTATGGTTGGATCAAAAGAGGAGATTAAAATATTGTGAAACAGGGTGTTGATCTGCCAGTGTTTATGAAAAACTTCCTATCCATCCATCTGCAGCATATATATATATATATATATATATATATATATATATATATATATATATATATATATATATATATATATATATATATATATATATATATATATATATATATATATATATATA
>JAVLVB010000408.1:1732013-1747957 GCA_032876305.1 Orestias chungarensis | reverse complement strand
AACAAAATAATTCTTGGATTGTTTACTGATCTATTTTGAAAGTTTACCATGTTTTTCTGAAGCAGTACCACATTACCGATACAAAAAAGTAACATTGTCAATCAATGTCAAGACTGTTATTTTAGGTTGAAAGACAGAAAATCGAACCCCAAGAAAAAGAAAATGAGGGAGATGTGGAGCCTGGTGCTGCAGAGATTACAGCTCCTGCTGTTATGGCAACAGCATCTGAAGAGGACAGTGATATATACCAATTAATGTATCAGATTATCATGGCTTTAATGATGTCTATAAGAACTTTGAACAGGACTTTGAGACCAACAATTTGAAATTGGAGGGCTAGAGTAATTATGACTTCATTACGTCTTTTGAGTGGAATCTAATCTGTTACTCCCTACAGTTTATTGTGATGTAGGGAATTAATACCAAAGGGGTATAGAGTCTTACTTGTATCTTTATTATATTTATGCAACGCTTATTTAAAGTACTAATTGTAAAGTACTGTTTACATATATGAATCAGACTACCTTTTCTGACGTGTTTTAAGAATATGTTGCCTTTTATTAATGAACTGCAACCTCCACAGTTACCGGCTCCTAACCAAGTGTTTTAAAATTTAAGCCTACGATGATGGTGTTTTTCATTAGACGACCATTATTTTCTACTAATAATGCATGATATATTTTTACTTCTTAGGTAAAAAAGTTTCTAAATTAATAGATAGTTCACAACTATCACAAAAACTGACGCAGCTTTTTTTGTGTGGAAGGAAATGTAGATACAATTGGTTTTATTTGTATTTGTATTTTAATTATTTGAGAAGGATGCCTAGATATGTTTGACAAACTATTTAAATTTTTATGACTTTTGATCATAATCATGAGCTCATAATGAATGTTTGGCTTAGCTGCTCTTCAAAATGGGAAAGCAGGAGAACTTCATTGAGGTTTTGCAGTGTTGATCTTCTTAAGTAGTAAAGATCAGTAACTACAGCAAATAAGCTCTAGATAAACGGCTACACTGAGATCAATAACATTTTAAATAACTAAAAATGCAATAGACAATGCTTTATAAGGATGAATATATATCTACCCACCAAGTACAAACAAAAGGTTTTCAATGGTGGTAAAAAAGTATCCAAAGCTCATTAGTAGAAAAATACAGTAATGAGCTGCGTCTTGGGCTCATAGAAACTATTTACATGCAATCGCGCCATTCTGGACACCTGTGGGGAAACAATGTTTCCTGTCCTCCTGCCACTTACGTAAAAAGAGTCCCACTGTGGCTAGGAAGCGTGTTGGTTAGATGACGATAAGACTTAGGTTTTTGATGCATTAAATGAATATAAAGTAAAAAGAAACATAAATACCTGATCTCTGGTGCTAAGTACGGTGGAGGATCTGTGACGTTTAGGGTTGTTTCTCTGTATATTTTGTTGATGTACATGACATCAATAAACTTTACCAGAAAACTAAAGATGAATGACCAGAATAATGATGTAGAAAACCTGTCAGGAAATCAAAACAGAAATGGTTAATCAATCTTCTTCCATGACAATGTCGGTCTATAGATTTAAATTTTGAACATGTGTGGTGAGCAATAGAAAAGAGCATATGAAAAAAAAACAGTTACCAAAGATTGTGCACAAAGAAGATTGCAAAGAGCCATCTCTGTGCTCCAACCCTGTAAAATGGTATAAGAGAAAACTAAGAATTACCCTTGTGATTAAAAAGGGTAACCCGAAATTTTAAAGCAGCAATCGAGGCACCTGTGGCATTGTTACAATTGACTACTTCTGAATGGGAAATGATAAGTATAACTAAATATATGTTCTCAAAATAAAGGCTCAATTTCTCACAATTTTTTGTGACATGCCACAAAACCATTACCTGCAATCTCCTTTGAATCATGAATTTGGTCCTAAAACACTGTTAAAACGGCAAACAAACAATGAAATTTAATTTAAGTCAACAATCTTTATAACCACAGCATCTGGTGAATTGCTTGTCTGTTCTTTAAAAACGTTAATATGGTGGACCGAGCAGTAAAGGACACAGGTTAAAGTCAAAATGATATTAAAAGAACTAGCAGAAGCACTAATTAAAGAAAATAGATCATTCATAATAAGACAGTAGGAAAACCTAAATAGAACAATACAATTTGTTTTAAATAAAGCACTGAAGCAGCTCGCTCTGATGCAACTCAGGAAACAAAAGCAAAAAAAATCAACCAATCAAGTTATACACAAATAACGGTCTAAACTAAAATGAGCCCATGATTGTGGCAATCATTTAATTTTGAAGATAAATGTTGATTACTCTTTAAATTAACTCCTATATTTAAAGAAAGCAAAGTTGAATTGTAGTGTAATGTAAAATTCTCTATTGTATGTTTTTTAGATATTTCCCAATTTGCAGCCATCACAGTTAAATACGTGCATTTTTAGCTTTGGTTAGAATAAAACAGGTTTCAAAATTATTTCCTCATTCACACAAAAAAAAGGAAGGATGATGAGGAAATCAGTTCAGCAACAAATCTGAACAAAACAGTAACACAAGGTTTCAGGTGACAGCTTATGCAAGCCTTCATAACTTTGCCTTCAGAGTTCAGTTAAGCAACTCTGATGAGGTTGGACTGGCTCTAAGTCATTAATCAAACTGAAAGGTACTTTTTTCTTGGATTCACCTGCATTGATTTACTATAAGGGTATACAGTTTGTTTTGGTTTAACTAATAAATGAAAATAATACTGAGCCTTGCAAAAGTACTCATAATCCATAAGTTCCTCGCTTTCAGGTTACAACCACAACCTTCACCATGTAGTGTTAAGATTTTATGTCATATACAAAATAAAAATTAAAACGGAATGAAAAGGATGCATAAAACTAAACAAGCTAAAAAGGATAGCTACTTTGCCCAGTTATCTGGGAATAAACAGTCTGTGTTAGTAGTATGTGATAGCCTACAATGTCAAATCTTAGTAGTACTTCTTGGAATTGTGCAAAAAGAAAAAATATATATATATTGTAAAGCAAAATATGTATATTTTAGAAATACAAATGTCCATTCATATATACATCAACACGGTAACCCAGGCATTACTGATCCCATGCTGCTGTCTAGGAGGTCTCCCTGTGGTAATATATCTCCAAATGAGGCCCCTTCTAACAGATAATGTTAAAAAATCCACATTAACTCATTCCTAATCAACTAAACCTAAATCAGACTGTCTAATCAAATGCCCCCAATCATTGCTTCCCAGGTTGTAACGTTGATAAGAAGAACATAAATCTTGTCAGCTTTTTGCCATACCATCTTTAAGTGGTCTAATCATCTCAGCTCCTCACTACGACTCATCTTAAACATTTTTTTTATTATTTTTTTTGAAGGGGGAACTTTAGTTTAGTTTGTTTTACACACACACAAATACACATCCCCACATATGTGGTGTTGCTGATCCAAGAAGACGAATCAACAAAGCCTCAGGGGCTCAGCCTGGCAGACCAAAGAGATGAAGTCATCCGACAGAACCTAATTTTCCCTAAAATTGCACCTCTGATCAGTGCAGCCTTTCCTGCAACAATTACAATGACCCCAAGTCCTCATTAGTAAATAGTGTGTAGGAGGGGAAAAAAGGGACAAAGACTGCTTGCTTATGAAGAGCAAGATGTTTTGTTAAAGAGGGTTATGTCGTGTTTGTATCTATAACCCCCGTACTCTCTAAGCTTCTTCTCAACATCGCATTTTAATTAGGGCGCTCCTCTGGTGATGAGTGAGCTTGGTTAATGCAGAAGTCAGGTTAAGATTCCCACCAAAAGACCCTCTAAATTTTGACAAATGGAGATACTGACTCTAAATGCAAATATGGGGGAAAACTGATTAAAAAAGTTAAACTAAATAGCAAATATTATATAGAATATTATATAAAATGTTTGAAAGCAAGAAACTACTCTCTGGTAACATGGGTGAAAAAAAATTATTATGTGGCCATGGAATAATAATGCATGGGAAGGAGATCTTAATCCGTGGCCACGACTTGTTAGTTAGTAGAGCTCTATAAAGTTTGCGGTGTCTCCCTCCTGCAGGGGCCGATTCCGGGCGGACTGATGCGGCTTCGGCTCTACGGTTTCTCCCTCTGAGGAAACACGGTTGTTGATTTAGGGACCGCCAATACATTTCCGAACTGAGCAATATTGAGAAACAAGAATTAATGGGACACAACGACAAAACAATACTGTGGAATTATTCAACAGGATGACACGTAACAGGCACAGTTTTTTTTATCCAAGTTCAACCCATATTTTCTTTTTTTATTATTTTAACTGAAATTTTTTTTCACATTTCTTCAATAGCTGCCAGGTCATGTGACCCAATTAATAAAGATTAAATTGTTCTTCTAGATGGTACACCTGTTTTTATCCCAATTTAACCCCTGGCCTGGCAGCTATTGAAGAAATATACCAAATATTTACAACAGAAGTTAATAAAAAAATATAACATGGGGTAAACTTGGATAAAACAAGTCTGTCTCATCTTTGTCATCCTGTAGAATAATTCCACTGTATTGTTTTGTCATTTTGTGCCATAACGAGACAGCTATAAAGTCTTGTTTCTCAAGAGTGTTCGGTTCAGAACTTTATTGACGGTTCCTAAATCAACAACCGTGTTTCCTAGGAGAAATCGAAGAGATGAAGCCCCAATCAGTCATCCTGCATCGGCCCGCACAGGACGAAGACACTGCTAACTCTACAGAGCTCTACTAACTTTACCGTGGTGTTAAACAAGTCGTGGCCACGGAATAGGATCTTGTCCCTATGCGTTATTAATATGTGGCCACGTAATATATTTTTTTCATCCATGTCACCAGAGGGGTTCCGTAAGCAAGAGTTACATCACATATAGATACTTTTATTTAGCATTACCCATTTCCACACACATGCACTCCTGTATTGACGATGATGTACCAGCAGTGACTACACATCTTTCATGAAAAATGCAACTACATTATAGTAGGATGCTTGTTGATAATAGAAAAACAAGAAGTGACTATGATCGCCACAAATGTCACATATGCATGAAAAAATGTATGATCTCTGGATTTTTTTTCAACGTTATTTAAATACGTTATTTAAAAGACGAGCCACGTTCACATGGACGAGAACACCACACAGTTTCTTCCACAGTTACAACCAATAACTTTAACAGGAAGTCAAGAGCCAGGCCGCTGAGTTCATTAATGACCATAAGGTTCGTCTGTCACTAAATGTTTAGAACCAGAAAGGTTTACACGTAGCAACATAAAGTACATTTTTTCTGTTAAATGAAGAAGCTAAGATTTTGTCTTTTCTACTTTCCACATTTGCAGCTTTAGCATAAAGCAACATTTTAAGACCCATAAGATATCACTCTTTCCTTCTGTGAACAAACTGAAGTTAACAGAGAGTACTGGTTTGCTATTATGTAGTAAAGAAATTCATTGCGAACAATGTTTTTCTTGGTTTTATCCTCCTGAAATTATAAATGACCAGGTAAATCATGCCTAATGAAATAAAAAAGAGCTGAACATGTTGGTTTTGTCTTTGGTGGTTATTGTAGGAAGCACTTGTTTCCATTTGTCATCAACCGTTGTTGAAATCCCTGCTGCTTGCTATGTTCTTTCACAGTCATTAGCATTTTTCTGAACTCACACAGCAAAGTGAATAAGAGCTGTAAAGAATTTTTCTAAAAACAATTTTGAATATTGAAGTTGTTTTTGCATCAGGACTATTTTAAATATCCTTTTTTCTTAAGCTCTTCATGAAAACAAAGTTCAAAGGGATCACACTTGCATTTAACAAGGTCTGCACGCCCAACAACAAGGCGTCCAACAAGTTTCACTATCCCTTTATCTACTAAAATACTTTAAGTGACATAACTGCAATAGGTAGACGTCCTGCATTCAATCTACCTTCATTTAGGGGTAAAATATAATTTCAAAAAAACTTGCAAAGCATCAAAGGTGTCATCTAACCCACCTCCTGATTGCAGAAATACTGTATATGGTTCATTGGGTTAGTGTGAGGTGATCTGTTAGGATGGACGGTTTGGCTCTATAGGAGCATGGATGGGGGGCCCACCAATTCAGAGCTGGAAACAGTTATATTTCACTCATGGTGCTCCAGGGCAAATGACTCCCTCTTGAGTCAGAATGATCTATGAGCATCTGAGAGCTACACACACTTGTAAACGTACACTGCACTAATTGGGGCTGCAGCGGTGGGGGGTGTTAAGTTATCATGGAAATCACCTGTTCTTTTTCTCTTTTTTGTTAAACAAGGTTTAAAGTGAAATACTTTATTAATATTTTAGTTCAGCTTTCTGCACAGTTGTTACATTGTTTTTTTTCTTCACCTGAATTTGTATATTTCACTCATTAGAAAAAAGAGCTTTATTATTTTTTCAAAAATGAACAGAAGTATTTTTTTATATATATGGTGATTCAGTCTTGTTCATTTAAATTAGGTGAAATATATATATGAAAAACTCCTTCCTTTTAGTTAGCTTATGTAAAATTACTAATAATTTTTGAATTTGTTCACATTTTGTCACATTATATGGACAAACATCAGTTTTTGGTCAGACCCACACAAAAAACAGTGCAAAACTGTCATTGAACATTTTATTTAAATGTTTAAAAATTTCTGACAACAACTATCTTTATAAATCCCACCTAAGTCACGGCAATTTCTGGTGAATGTAATTAAGAGGTATTCTTTTACTAGACTTCTGCACCCCCTTAGGTTTTCTTCCAGGATTATTCAGTGTATAGTTCCTTTCATCTTTCAAACAACTCTTAATAGCGTCTCTGTCCCTGTTAAATAAAATGTTACTCATATGTCAACAATGTCTGAATTTTATGCCTAAAAGTTACATCTTTATCTTCTCAATTTTTAATATTTTTCCTTGTTTATTTTTTGCTGTGGCCGCATTATAGCTGTGTGCTAAGCTGCTATTCACAATACCTATAATTGAATTCATTAATAAATTCTTCTTCTTAAATCAATTTCTAAATGCTAGATTTATGACATTAAACAGTTATGATTTAAAGATTTCTTCCTACTTGTGTTGTTAAACTTTGCACTTCCTTCAAAGTTACATTATGGCTCTTTGCTGCGCCTACATGAAGCTCTCCATGCTCAGCATATAGCTTTAGCTGGATTGCCAGCTCTTGGTAGGTTTGCTGTCATTTCATACTTGTTTTTTTTGTAAATGTTGCATTGAAGAGTGCTCTATGACATATTAAACATATTTTTTATTCACAATTGTTTTCATTTATTTGGGTAATATGATTTTTCAAGAGTTACAGAATGAGGTGTGGTTGTGTTTATGATTCTAAGGGTTTTAATATATTATATTGTATATACTGTAAAAGTATGTATGTTAACTTATTATTGTAAATGACTTAGAACTGCATTATTCCATGATATTCACATTGTCGTTCCTTCCCTTTACTTAACCTCATCATGGTTAAAAACTGCTCTGCGAAAAAAAAAAAGAAATCAAAAATACGGACCTGAATAAGTGAAGCGCTGTCAAACACAGCATGCTTCCTTTTATCTTCAGTGTGCAAAATTGACACCATACCTCAGCTGCCATATCAAAACGGGTGGGAATGGAATAAACATTTGATATGTGTTAAAGAAAATATTAACATATTTCTGTAGTGATCCTGACGTAGCTTCCACGCTCATCAATGCGAAATAGAAAATCTCATCATTTGTTTACATGACGGTGAATCTAATGTCCAAACTGCACTCTCTGATGTCAACTGTTTGTGTTAGATGGTAGAAGCAGTTAATGCAGGCCATATCTGAGCTGATCAAGAGTGACAAAACATCATTGAGAAGCTGTTCAAACTGAAATCATTTTAAGACACATGACTGAAGAGAGCGACAAGGTTTTCCTGACAACCTTCATTTGTTGAGCAGTTTTAACATATACAGTGGATGACAGGCAAAAAGAGACCTTTTTATTTAGGAATTGAAAAGGGTACTTAGTTGACTCATGGTATAGAAAATAGAGCTAGCCAAACCATAGGCAAATTACGCTGCTCAGGATAATTTCATAAATGGATGAGTTTAAAGAGATGACACGTTTTATGAAGAGACTGGTATGATAGTAGGTCACAGTGCCTCCAGGCCTGTTGAAGGTACCAGTGCCACAATTAATAACCATCTTTGTGAATGGTTGGCTGGCAAACCGGCTCCACCTTATCCCGTTAAGAAAGGGATCTTCATATCTAGGCCTCAAAGTCGTCCCTTGAACACACCTTAAACAAATGACTGATTTACCGTCTTAGTATGTAGATGGGTTCTCCATATGTTTGGAATTGATAACCCCTGCTATAGACAGTCTATGGCCTGTCAAAATGAAAAAGACACAACAATACAGACTACCTGAATCTATCAAAGAAACACCTCAGCAAAACAACATGCTGACCTTGCAGTAATGCATGCAAATGTAAGTTTGACCAAGAGTGGATGAGTAAAATATAGACATACACAGTGGTGTAATTTTATAGTTCTAAAATAATTTTGTACCCATTACGGTTTTCTGTATTGCTCTGACCCACATGGAGGAAGCAACTCCGGAGACCAATATCAGGTATAGGTGATTTATTTACAAATATTTGTACTATTGAATATTGAAAGGTGAACAAGACAGCCTTCAGGTCTTGAACAGAGGAAACTACGATGTGGGCACGAAGCTCTGGAAGGAGATGGACAGATGATATTTGATCCAGGTGAGTGAGTTTGTGAAGTGGAGTTGGTCTTACTTGGTGAGTTGATAGTGAACCGCTAGGGAGAGACGATTAGACCCGGGGAAGTTGGGTTATGGATGGGCTGTTATCCATATTCAGGGGGCGTTTGGTGGTGAAAAACAGTCTGTGTGATGCCGTTAGGGCGGACTAATGCACGTTGGAGGACTTTTAGAGGCAGTGGAGGTAATGGAGTGAATGCAATGAGAGTAAAGTCTAAAGTATGTTTTCTTAGAGGGTTTAATATGTTGTTGAGTAGGTTTTTTACGAGGAGGAGATTCTTAAGCTGGTACCCAAATGACTACAAGAGAAAAGATTACTAGGGACAATGAGGAGCAGGTAAAGAACAAGAGATAAGTCTAGTAACATCAAGAACCGTTGAGAGGGCTTGGGTTACCATGTGAGGTAACATTCAGCCAGTGAATGGCTGAAGACTAGCTCCCTTTTTCCTCCACAGACTCAGGATCAGGAGGATTGGCAGCACTGCGGATCCACAGTGCTGCCAGCTCAGCAGTCCCAAGGGAACAGATTATTAAATGCCCCCTGGTGAGACAACAAGGAAGGACAACAAACACACCCAGCCACAAAATCCATTTCCTAACAGTATCTGTCTGATGTCAAATATTGATTTTCTATGAAATACAGTAAAAGTTTTCTCTGACGATATAATCATCAACATTACCTAAAATAAACTCCTGAAACTTAATACTGAGTAATATGGAATTAAGTTAATGTTCCTGCAATATTTAACGTTATTATTATTATTAATAAAGTTGAGATGTAAATCTGTATAATAATACATGTTTTCCCTTTTTTAATTTGGGTGAAAACTGTTACTGTGTACTCTCCTTGAATAGCTGTAATTGTTCTGAGTCATATTAAGTTGACTGGTTGTTGATTCAAGTTGATCGAAGTTTATTACTACAATATACCCTCACTTACAAAGAACAAACATGAGCTGCCAAACATTGGACATCTCTCAATAAGTTCCGTCTGTTTCTGTGTTGCTGTTTGACAGAACAACTGTTCTCTAAAAGGAAAACATTCAAAATGTAAAAATGTTTTGCGATAGTGAAATGTGGAATCTATCTTCCAGTAAGTCATTTTCTCCAGCATATAAAGCTGTTGAAATGTTTCAGGGTGAAACAACCTTTTCTGTTTTGAATTGCTTTTATTCTTTTCTTTGCAGCTGACACATCATTTGACTGGTACGCCCAATCAGGTGTCTCGCACAAGCTCGGTCTTGCTCCCTGACACACGATGAAGACAAGCTGCCAGCAGAGACAGTGCGGCTGTCACTGCAGACACCTGAATAAAAAATGTTGCAAATAGCTTGCAAGCCGAATATGTGCTGGCTCGTAGGGAGAGTCGCAGGCCTTTTGTGGTTCAACAAGAGGCAAGTGAATACAAATAGGAAGAAGTGTTGCGGCGGGAAGGGTAGGGTCTGCAAACAAGCCCACACAGAACAATTTACTTGGAAATGTTTGTTTAAGACATAATTTATGATGGCTAGGCACATTATGTCTTTACTTCTTAAATAATGTTTGTTTTTTAAAGTATCATGCACTTTTCTACTAGCAGTCCCATAAATATCATTAATGCATCATAGTTGTTAGTGGAGGTGGGGATTTTTTCTTAAACCGATGGCGTTAAGCCCTAATTCTTCAATGTTTGACAGCATTATGGCCTTTAAAATTCAAAGAAATTTTCTGTTCCCAGTTCCAGACAAGCCAATGGTTTCATATCTGCCTTTCTATAGTCAAACTTTAAACATGTTTTTGTTATAAACTTTGTTTTGTCTTTTTTTAAGTCATCAATTGTTGCTCTTAATATTTTGTTCCTCAATTAAGATTAATTTCAGTTTTGTTCTGGACTCTAACTTTCAATATCTTGGTATTTTCTTGTTCTATTTCTCCAGTTTGTTTACATTTGAGCTGTCTTGATTTACATGTGTCCTGTGTGTTCTATCTGCAATTGTTCCCATTTCTGGAGTTCACATCAGTTACTTGGTTCCCCTCACAGCTGCTTCCAGTTTCTAATCAACCACCTGGTTTTTGTTAAGTAATCAATTCTCCATCTTAAGTATCTCTTTGTCGGCTCTTTGTCAGATTATCATTTTATTTCCACCAGCCTGCTTCATATTGGTAATTAAAGTATGTATTATTTGAATTCTCCTTTGGAACTTTGTTTTTGTAGGTTTTGTTTTTTCGTATTTTTGAAAGTAAGCTACTTATTTTTACTAGACTGCCTCTTTCCTCCTCCCTGAAGTTTGGACCTTGTTTTTACTTAACTTTCACCTTTGTGGCTTTTTGGCAGATTTACAAAGCCTTTCTATTGTTTTTTTTTAGCCATCTTAAAAGTGGAAACATTCTTTTTTATCAGAGTAGGATTTAGCTATGTTATTGCAGTTCTTAACCCTCCTGCTGTCCCCACTCACAGACCACTAACAGACCCTGCATGTGTTTCTCTTCCTATTTTTTTATTTTATTTCTGGAACTGGCTGACAAACTTGTCTAAGACTTTGGGACGGTTGAAGGCAATCAAGGCTTTGATTAAAAATCATTTTAATTCTCAACCTATCTATAGATTGTGTTAGTTGGCTTGTCAAATAGGTGTGATTATTATTTTGATCCATGTCCCAATCTTTTAAAACTTCAATATCAGTTTTCTGCTATTATTCAATGTTTTTAGACATGGAATCCTCTTTTGCTTTGACTTCTCATTCTGTCAGTCTACTTCTTCCTAACCACACTGCCTTCGTTTTTGTCTCCTTCTTCCCAAAAACTAAACAAAGCAAGACTAAAGGTTTTCACTGCTTCATAGCTCTGTGCATCTTGCTGTTACTGTTGCTAAGTAGCAGACGTTTTTGGAGCTAAGGTTAAAGGTCATTTAGGCTACATTGACCCGGAGAAAAACTGAGACAATGTTCAGGTATTGTTTTTAAAGACTCTTTGATGCATTGAATTTTGTCTTTTTCTATGTTTTATTTTTTATTTTTTTATTAACGTCAACAGTTATTTCAACCAACAACCTACAGCGAAAATACATTATTTATTACTACAAGCGCTTTTAGAATATTACTTTTTTTTCCAAGATTGTATTAAAAATTGCGACAATCTGCAGTACAGACAAATAACCTCACTAGAGCTAAGTTTCGTGAGACTCAGTTTGCCTTGCCCTATGTGAAAGGAGATAGCTGGAGGCACACCAAACAATTCTTGGATTGCTTCTTTCCCACTGAGCCATTATTGCCCCAAATGAAGAGTTTGAGGTTGGTGTTTAATACAAATCAGCTGCCACTATTATTTATCCTTCACAAAACAATATTGATTGATCTAATTTGCTATTAAATATTTTAGTTTGCCGTGTTTTTATACTCCCAGTGCCTGCAAAGGGTAATTCCTCAGCACTTTGGTTCCACATTTAACAGACCAAGTAAATTTTTCTTAGGTTTGGAGTGATTCTATACTGACCTCACCTGAGTGTGTTTGTTGTTTGTGGAGACCTCTGCAGTATATATTCCACTTCTTGCTATAGCTGGGATTGATTCCAGCCGCCCAGCAAGTAAAAAAAAAAATTAAATCAGCAATCTGTTTTTGGGCAGATCTCAGTGCTACACCCACAGCAGGTCCAGAGTTCCTTCAGAGAACAAAGATTAGTCGGACACTTGGAAAGATGATATCTAGTGCCACCCAAGGACCATAACAAATGACTCACCATTTGTGAGCATCAAAGCCGAATAGTGCTATGTGGTGTCTGACCTGCGAGGTTGCTGGTCTCCATGACATCAGATCCAGTATCACGTCATGGTCACCCTCAGCCCCCCTGTGTTAATTAACACCAGACAGGGGGATTACGGACAAATCTCAGGCCATTACCAGTCATCACAGAAAAGCTCAGTTTGTTTACAGATGTAGTTCAGAGAATAAAAACAGATTGTAAAAATTAGAGTAGAGAACCCCAAGGGGACACACGTAATTATCAAAAAGCAGGTAAATTCAGCACAGGAGTTTGGTTATCTGGTACATCACTGATTATTAAACTGCGGCGCAGCAAATTAAAGCTTTTTTCCCACACCATTAATTACTGCTTGAAGTGTCATCAACCTTTATGAGATGGAAAGACCCACAGCAGGGCCTTAAAAGCTTGTACATAAAAGAGAGAAATTTTAGCCTTGCTGCATGTAAATGGACACAGCAAAGAGCAGCAGGTAGTAATGGCAAAAACAGCAAAGTGAAAAAGGTGAATAGTAGATACAGCTGATTAATGGAAGATCTCTCTCTGAACAGTGAACATCAAGTCCTCCCTCTGCTTTTAAACATGAATTAATGCAGATTCCAGGCGTATTTCTAGTCTGTCTGTTATGCTTCGACTCTCCGGTGCTTTGGAATTTTGTAGGGGTGTGAGAATGTGGTTTTAATGGGCATTCCTGTGCAGCAACTTTACCACTATTTCCCAACAATCTATCAAACCAGAGCCTACAGCACTCTTTATGGTAATAGTGTTTTTTTTCTCTTTGCATGAAACATCCATGAAGATAAGACAGCAGAAGATCCGAAATGCTACTTGGCATGCATAAAAACATGTATGACCTCTTTAACCAACACCCACATACATCATTTTTAAACTGAAGTTTATTCAAGGCCAGTCTGAAAGGTGAGGCTGTGAAAGCTGGATACATAATTTTTTCAAAACAAGATAAGAAGTCAAATAGGATCTATGGTGGATTTACTTAAACTTAGAAGTTTTCTAGGTTATCTTAAGCTGTAAATCATCTAGTGCTCAATGAGGGGGAGAAAAACACCACCAAGATTACAGATCTAACTTTTTGCGATGATGCGTTAATTAAAAGAATGAAGCAAAACTAAAGCTCTCAAAACTGTACATACTACTCTTACAATGTCATCCTTAAAAAAATAAAACCTGTTTTAATGTTAGAAATATGCGGTATAATTTGATATAAAAAAAGATTTATTGAGAAAAAAATTTTTTATCTAAGAAAGCTGCAATGTCTTTTTGTGTAAATGCCAATAAACTAAAACATCTTTAAAACGTATTCAATCTTATGAGGTGGAAATCTTTATTTTTGTAGAATTTGCATCTTTTTATTTATGCTCTAGTTTTTAAACAGATTACAAGGGACCTGTAGGATCTCCTTGTACAACATTTCGATAAAAAGAAGGGTAAAGATAAAACTCCACATTGCATGCATACACTTTGGCATACTAAAGGCAGTTGCCAGTAATAGGACAAACAATGAGATACTCTGCATGTGTGGGTTCTCTTCGGGTACTCCGACTTCCTCCCACAGTTCAAACACATGACTGGTAGGCTAATTGAATTCTCTACATTTTCCTTAGCTGTGAATGTGTGCGTTGCAATAAAAAAACTTGTTTTTGCTGTTTTCTGTCCTGAAATGCTGTTGGGCACAAGCTGATGCAGTCACAGTTGCTGCTTACTTACACCTGGGATGGATTTGGAAATATGTCATCCTCATTCAGTGTTGCGATCTGTCCTGTCTTCATTTAGACAGAGCTTGCCATTGGCAAACAGTTTGTTTCATCTCCAAGCTTGACAAAACCAAAGCATCCCATAATCCAGGACAGCAAAATGGATGGAAGAAAATTTGAAGAAATTACGTCTCAATAATATTTTTTTCTTTGCATTTTAGTTCTACATAACATTATATCAGTAGAGTTACAATGTTCCATAAAAATCACTCAGACAACAATAAATATACTGATATTAGAAGTTACATTTTATATGATTGACCTAAATTTAAATCGAGCAACTTTTACTTGAGAAGGATTTTCAATGTCAGTAGTTTGAGAGCTCGATTTATTACTGCTACCAAAAAAATAAAATTTCTTCAAGGCTAAAACAGCCTCCACCATGTTTGACTTACATAATGTCCTGTTAGTGTTACTCTTCACAAAGAGTTTTGCATAAACAGTTTTAGATTTTTATTTTATTTTACCCTCCTGTTCAGCATCATAGCTAGTAGAATGAGTTTCTGGCTGCCATAGTTTTGCTTAACAGATTTTCTTTTCCAAGTGAGGCTTTATAGAGCCTACCTTGATTCCCATACCTTAATCATTTATTGATTGCTGAGGTTTTATATACATTGCAAAGCTAAACATGACTGAGGGGTGGGGGGGTGCACAGAGTGAAAGGGAACATATACACATACCAATATTCAAATAGAAACAAGTAAACAAACAAACAATAACATAAACAAATCAAAGGAACCAAAAAACTAGCTGCTACTAGATCGCTCCTGAAGCATCCTTGGGAAACTGCGAAATGGCAATGAATCATACCTGTGGAGATATAATTGGCAGAAAGCAGAGCAAAGAAAGCAATGTATGCGGGACATAACACATAAATAAATATGAGGCAAACTTGGTGTTATTAATTAACAGATCGGCACAGTTAAAGTGTTGTGATCTCTATAGTGTGTGATTGCGCATGAGCATGCAGAAATTGTGATGCAGGTATTTCATGAATTATGCTCAGCCATGGGTACAGAGGGCCACTGCCACCCACCTCCCAGAGCCCAGAGCAAGCGGCGGAAGTACAAGGTCCGGGACACTGGGGCCACGCAAGAGCACAGAGATCAGACAGCTCACCCCAGGGACACCCCGCAACGCCCATAGGACCGCTGAGGGGCTCCATGGTAGAGCCCCCAGCGGTCGCGGAGTAGAGCCCCCAGGGCACTAGGAGGAGCACCTTACCCATCCCGCCAGGCACGGGCTAGGGCCGGGACCCAGGGCCCAAACACCCGAGCGCCCCTAACGCCCAGCAGAGAGCCCGCCCGACACCCGGGAGAGATAGGTGACCCCTGACAGCCAGCCAGGGCAGATTGATACAAGCCCCCAGCACGCACCCCAGAGCCAAGTTCAGGATGTAATTAAACTAGGATTTAATTAAAATGGTAGGGAAGGGGATGTGGATGCTGATTCCAGAGGAGTGAATGCTGCAAGTCAATGACTCGATGCAATCTGCTGGGGTTCCTTAGATTGGAAACTTTTTCAAATTGATTTGTTAGAATGTATCCTTGATTTTAATTGATTTTTTGTAAAGTGCCTTGAGACGACACCTGTTGTAAATTGGCGCTATATAAATAAACTGATTCTTGATTCTTGATTCTT
>JAVLVB010000408.1:1688356-1731913 GCA_032876305.1 Orestias chungarensis | reverse complement strand
TTGCAGACAGTGGAGCTCCCCCCCAGCCCCACCCCAACCATAGGCCCTCGGTGTGAGGACATGCAATGTGAGGATCCGTGAGCCGCGCAGAACAGGCAACGTGATCACCGCTCTCCAGCTTCAGCAAAGCCCCTGTCCTCAAACGCCCTGTGTGTGGTTTGTGATTTGTGAGGGAGTGGATCATGGAGTGCGGAATAAGGGCTCTGCCCCCGGATGATGGGAACAGATGGTCCGAAAAGGCGCCCCCATCTCCCAGCCGCCACCAGGGGACAGTTGGGGCAAAAGTCCGCCCGACCCAGGGCAGCTGCTACCAGCCTCCAGAGCCACGACCAGCCCAGGAGACCACCCACTGGTCGACCAAGAGGTGGGTGGGGAGAAGAGAAGATTGGGGGGGTTACTCACTTCATTCACTATGGTTGGGAACATGGTCCCGGGACCACGCACCTCCAGCCTCACCAATACCATCCCGCAAGGAAGAAACGCACACACAGCCCCGTCACACCAACCCCCAACTCCACACTCTTTTCTGGAATCCTGCAGACCTAACAGAGACCCCAGAGTACACCGTCTAGGTAGAGGCCGGCAGCGACCCACCACCATGCCGGCACGTTCAAGACCCCTCAACAAGGCGCAGGAGACCCCCAGGTACCAGAGCCCCAGCCCGGCCGCCCAACTCCCACCAAGGCAGCTCAGCGACCCAGCAAAAGACAGGCAGCTGCAACCCCGGGCCCCACAAAGGCCCCATCCACCACTGCGCAGCAGCACCACCCACGGGTCACCAAGCAGACCTCCGGACCATATACACCCAATCGGGAGCTATCCAACCCCCGGACCCAGATGTGCGTCCGCCGCCCCGACGCCAAGATCCCCCCACAGACAACTCCAGAGCAACGTAGAGCAGTGAGACAATGACCTAGAAACTCCGCTAAGTGAAGGAGCTAATTAGAGAAGACCAGAGATTGCAGGTATCAGTCAGATGATGTTTTGAAGAGGCAAACATTGTTTCAATACTGAAATAATCTAATAGAAGGTTCCTAAACTGATTAATAGATAAGTTCTTCCTTGTTTTCCAGTTTAGGAGAAAAGTTTTCTTTGCAATACACAGGGCAGTGAGTACCATAGTTGATAAATTAATTTGCTGGAACATTACATTTAAACCACACAGAGAGATCCTAACAAACCTCAATCCAGAATGCCTGAACTGGTGCACAGTACCATAGCACATGCATATAATCATCAGGTGTGTTATCTGTGCACTGTGAGCAGATATTTGTTTGTTTAAAACCCATCTTGAAAATCCTTTGTCCTGTGTAATGAGTTATGTGAAGAATCTTATATTATATAAGTTGTAGATTTGGCTTCTTATGGTTCTAAAGGTGTTACAGCATATTAGCGATCAAAAATTGTGATCTGATTCTAACGATAAGTCCGTCTCCCATTTTAAAGTTTTAAAAGATTTTTAACTCCGGTATAACCTGATCAGAGTTGTTTTTTTATCTTGTTTCTTGTGTCCACATTTTTAAGGAAATGTGTAAATGGTACTCCTTAAACCTTTTTTTCTTTAACAGTGTCTTTCTTCTTGCAACCCTAAAATAAAGGCCTGATTTAAGGGCATGAATATATAAAAGTTGTCCTGTCAAATAATTTTCCCACCCGAGCTGAGATTGTTTGTAGCTCCTCCAGAGTTAACATTACCCTCTTGTTTGCTGGTCGGTTTAATGGACTCATTGTTTAGGCAGGAGGGCCGTGTTCTGGTATGATTTGCAGAAATCCAGCCATCTTTCCAGGTCCAGTTAATGGACTGAACAAATCTATCAGATGCTTAAAGCATGAGCTGTTGTAACTACTACAAAACCTGTTCTCCAATACACATCTGATGCCTTCACAGAAGAGCTAGATTTATAAAGATATTACATCTGACACATTTTGGCTGAAAGCATTTCCTTGGAATTCATTTTATTTTGGTGTATCAAGGTAAACTGGGCTACATTCAAGTCCAAACCTCATGTTTTAGTGGAGAGATTTTTCTATCACGGATCAATACCCATCAACCTGATTAAATACAGATAGTTCTTTATTCAACGAAAGCATGAAAAGGTTCAAAGGGTTTGAATATGCGTGAAACCAGTGTGTGTCGTTCTTATATCCTATTAAATTAGTAATGATACATGCTTATTTCAAACCGGACTGGGTTGTTCTGTTGAAAATACTATTATGACAAAGTTTTTTGAGGCCTTGGCTGTTTGAAAAGGACCTGATAATTTCTTCATGTTTGAGTGCAGCTGAATTTTGAATGCAGGGCAGTGCTCTGATTGTTTGACAGTGACATTCCACATACATGTCCTTGACTTGTTAAAAACCTGGTGAATGTGCAGCACTTTCCGTCAGATCGTTTCCGACCCAAATTAAAGAGGGAGGCGGATGATGTTGTCAGAAAAAACAAGAGGGCGTTCACTGCCATGTTGCGCACATATTCCGCTAATCAGGAACTGCCCTGCTTGGAGACATTGTGTCCACTGAATAAATGCATGCAGCGATAAGGTCATATAATTTACTAAAGCTGGAATCAAGACTTAAGCTTTTTTTTTTTCCAATCCGTGACTAACAAGATCAGACAGTTTCAATTCAAAACACAGGTTGATTGAAGAATAATTCTCTGTTCAGACCCTTGTGGGACATAGATATAACCCCAAACAACACAGATAGGAAGCATTAACATTTTAATATAGGTAGATACATGCTGCAATGGTAATATGGTAAGGAACACCTTACTTTCCCAATATCTTCACAGTTACATCACATTATCCACTGGATGAAGAAAATAAACTGCCCTTTTTTAATTAGTAGGACAGAGTTACTACTTGAGGTGTTTTATAAAACTCTATAATGCCCGGTTTTATGGCAGGTGAGTAATCATCTGAATTACCAAAAATAAAAAAGGTCCAGATATATCACTGAGAATAACTGTTGATGTTTTGATGGGTAGCATTTGCAAAGGTTTCATTTTTCAAATAGTCTTAAAAAAGCCTTTTCATACGGACATCTAGGTGTGTGTTAATAGATAAGGGCGAGAAGCTTGTTACAACCCTAACTTGTATGGTACCCTAACCCTAACATGCCATTGATTTTCATTTGAAAAAAGTTGAAGAGCTTTTTCAGCCAAGGACAAAGGGGGGGGGGATGAATAAGGGGAATTTAGTATCTCTTGTAGAACATTTGTTTATCACTAAGGAGGATAAGAAGCTGGTTAAAAGTTGCTTACGGTGTTGAATAAGACTTGAACATTTCTTAAGGTTTATATGTTTTTTTATGAAAAACGAGTATAAAAAAATAATGTGTGTAAAACAGAACATTTGTCTGTGGCTTTTAAGAATTTCATGATATCTCAGTAGTATACATGGGTTAAAGATTATTAAACAGTGGAGAAGTTTCTCTACTACAGTTAAAGGTATAGGAGATGATCTTTTCAATAGAAAAGTTTCAATGGAAAATCCCATAGAAAATGACAGCCAATCCAAAACGACCGGTGGTGAAACTATTTCATGCCGTGTTTATTTATTTCATGATGCCTGTGCCAGCGCTCTTGTTAAGAAGTAATTTAAACTGTCAAACCCAGCCTGCAAACTCAATAGGCAGGACTACTGTGGGCGTGACTAACGTTGATCTTGTGGAATCTACTGTTCTGGTCTGCCTTCAAACATGGCGGCTCCGTTTATGCATGGCCTAATTGAGCTCCGCGTTGAATTAACAAGAGACATTTTAGACCAAGCGAAAGATATAGAGGCTGGACCCGCTCAAATGCATGTTTTAATTGATAATTTAGAACCGTTTATTGAAACCATTTGAGTTATATCGACACCGTCACACCAAGCCATCAACCCAAGAGTGACAGACAATTTTATAGGAAGTAATTCGGCGGCCCTCCACCACCCTAACTGAAACACAGAAGCACATGCGCAATTAAATGAGCGGCCTCTCGTAGAAAATCTGGAAAACATTTAGGCATTTTTATTACTTTGTCTATTATACCACAAAGTTTTTCTTTTTTCTTTACTAAAGGTTGGGAAACAACGAATAATGCATTATCGCCACCAAGCCATAAGGAAGATGGAAAAAAATAGAAACTCCTTCACACAAATTACTTCGTGTGAAAGTAGTTTAAAATCCATGTAAAATTAATTACAACCGAAATGCTTCTGAATATTCACTCTGGCAGTTCTTACCCCATCTTGGTTTGCTGCATAGACTAACCATCAGACGTAAGGATATTTGGAAAAGCCATGATAGTCCCACCCACTGAGTTTGATGGCTGGGTTTGACAGTTTAAATTATTTCATGACAAGAAATAAATGAAATAAATAAATACACCATGAAATAATTAAATATATTTGGAAATATCCATCCATCCATTTTCTATTCACCCTTGTCCCTGTTGAGGTCGGGTGGGTCTCCAACTTACAATGGGCGAGAGGCAGGGGTACCCTGGACAGGTCGCCAGTCCATCGCAGGGCAATACAGAGACATACAGGACAAACAACCACTTAATTATTTAATTTTGTCACCTTTCACCCTCCATACATCCAGGTTTTTGTTCTGTAAACAATTCAAAATGATTTGGCAGTTTCCAGTCTGTATTTCTTCATTGTTCAGGAGCAGATCTGTGTGTTAGAATTATATTTACAAACTGTCAAATGTGGCAAAAAATGCAAACCGCTGCGTATTTACGTAAGAATACCTGAAAAAAAAGTTCTGGAAAATTCAGAACATTCATCAATGCCCTTTTAAATATGTTTGGTTCATTCTTGCAATATTAAAAAAGATTAAGCAAACAGGTATAATCATACCATTCCATATAAAATGTAATAGGACATGTTTTCTTGACTTATTGGGATGCTAGTCTGTAAGTCGCGGAGCTACTTTCTGAGTTTCTTCTTATTTTTTTATATTTATTACTTGTGTTTAGCATTGACGCAAGACTCCTCAATCTAGATCTTATTTGAACCTACTGCTCATAATAAATCAAAGAAAGGCAAATCTGTGTGTAGATGAAAATGAGCAATATGCAAAACAACTCTCTGGCCTTTTCAAAATGAAACAGGAGCCTCATCTCTGAAAGGTTCTATACATGACGACCACACAGGCAACAGACAAACTGGGGAGAGAAGAGAGTAAACGTTCTGCCTCCTTCTCCTTGCTCATTGATCCAGCACAGGGAGCACAAAAGCTCCTATTTGCTGGAGTGTTGTGGGATCCAACCAGTGTCATTAATGAGAAAGAAAGTCTGGGGAAAACGTTTGGTTTGAAAACACCAACATGTCAGGATAACAAAATTAAATTTGATAAACAGAGAGTCATATTTGTAACAAATGAAAGATGGCTGAAATCACCTGTCAATAAAAATGATACAATTTCACCCCAAGAAAGCTAAAAAACTATACTTGAAACTCTAAGTGTAGTAAAATATCTACATTTGGTTCACAAATCCAGACTTTATTTGTAAATTTCAAACTGAGAAGCTATTAAAATATTTTATCTTAAAATAGAGAAAGTTTTTTTATTGTATGGTTAGTATTTCTAATTATAGCTAACAAAACATGAAACAATTTGATAAAAGTTACATTCTTTTCTTACCCAAAGAGGACTGAATTGTACATAGCACTCAACTTCGTGTGGATTTTTATTCAGATCAGTTTAGATTGAACTCTTCAAATCTTTCTCAGACACTTCCAAGATGCCATCAGTCGTCTGTACTTTGTTTTGCTTCTGGTGTTGTCTGTGGAGGGAGATTGTTCTTTTCTTTTTACAGTTTTAAATCAAACTTTAGAATCTGATGAAAAAGGAAAGCCTAGTAATCTATTAGCAATTACCTGAAGGAAGACTGCATTTCCCATGCAGGGCAAGCACATGATGTCATAAAACCCTGATCACCCGATAACAAGCAGTGTGATTGAAGTACATTTCCAGTGGCTGTGTAGGATGAATAGCGATGAGGTAATGAATCTAACAGTGGCGAATAAATGTCATATGATGGTGTTAAAAATAATGAACGGTGCAATTGCCGTAAAGCAGTTTTTTTGTGTGGCAGGGTTCCTGTCACCCTCATCAAAGTTGCTTAGTGCTGGTTGAAGCGATACAGACCCCCTCGGGCCATGATAGAGGTGCCATTAAATGAGTTGCAAGTCGGCGTATAATCCAAAAGGTTATGAAAATATTTTTCGAAGTTTGAGGAGTTACTAACTGTTGCTTTAAGATGATTTAAAGAAGGAAATTCAAATGTTAGATTGTAAACTAAAGTCCAAATTTATACATACTGATTCTTAATGCCATAAGACCAAAACTGGCTCTCAGTCTGTAGTAAAATAAACCAGTTTTTATGTACAACCAGTTAAAAAATGGTTCCAGCATTTTAATCTGTTGACATCAGTACTGGAAGTCATTTGGTGGAAATATATACATTTTTATCATCACATCAGCTTTGTGTAATCCATCAGCACCCATGACATTTAGGGAATTGAGCAAGAATTCGCCGCTCAGGGTGGCAGCATGTTGGAGTTGTTTTTTTAGTTCTATCATGATTTTTTATTTTTGTTTAAACAAAGTATTCTTTTTTCTTTCTGCCGGAAATATTACTGTTTGAGAGAAAAATTCCCATTAGTTTTCAACTCTGTGCAGCTGGAAAACCTTTCATATTTTCTTACTTTTGGACCTTGCTAAGATGCATAAACATGGCAACTAGTTGGTTTACAACCAGAGTAGCTGATTAACATCACAAAGTGGACCTAGTTGCAAGTGTGTGATCCAGAGCATGCTTGAGGTGGTTCAGTTACAGATCTTAGACCTGTGGTCATGACGTGGGGTCTCACGGCAGTGAACAATTTTCCAGTCTACCTGTTAGTATTGAAAAAGCCGTTTGATGTCACAAAGTAACTCAACTACATCCACAAATCAAAAATTGTTAAAAAGGGGGGACCATGGATCATAAGTAGAAGTAAAGAGGACATAGAGTTGCGAAAGGGACTGAGGTGCTCAAGGAGTCCGAGAAACAATCTTACAAGTCTTCACTGATCTTTGGTTTTAGAACATATGCAGAACAGATCAATATTAGCTACTATGCCAAAAAGTATTTTGAAAAGGTTCGTATTTGGAATAATATCTAACCAGTAGAAGGGATCATCAGGCGACGAAGTGACATCAAACACCTTTTTCAATACTTTCAGGTAGACTGGAAGATTGTTCACTCGTGTGACTGCCCAGCTCATGACCCCAGGTCTAAGATCTGAAACTGAAACACCTCAGGCATTCTCTGGATCACTCACTTGCAACTAGGTCCACTTTGTGATGTTAATCAGCTACTCTGGTTGTAAACCAACTAGTTGCCATGTTTATGCATCTTAGCAAAGGTCCAAAAAACACTTAATTACTTTACACATGTGGTCTGGCCTCACTGGTTATACAACAATGATAATACTTCATAACTTAAATAAATAAATAGATGTTTAAAGAAATAAAAATGCTGTTTCTATGGGTGTTATAACTCATCTATTGGCATCTTTCATTTTATTATGCAGCTTCTGCCTCGTGCTAGATTGGCTCTCTGTGTTTCAGTCTGTGTGCATGAAGACGTTTCAATTCTTATAGTAAAGCTGATTAACCAAAGGTAATATATTAGATGTTTGAGTGTTTTTGTATTTGATGAGTTTTTTTACTTATTGAATTCTTTTGTTAGTTTGTTCGTTTAACCCATGTGCAAGCATTCAAAATGCAAATAATATGGAATAATAAGAGATGCTTAGTTAAGCACCACTGGATTTGGCAAGTTTTACAATTCAAATATGTAGTTTGTATATGACATCAGTTCCAACAGTTACAGTGAAAGAAACAATGAACAATCTCCACAGATGTTATGAACAGAACACTATAGTAAAGAAATGTGAAAAGAAAACAAGCGACCCAATGACATGCTTTACGAAATCCATCAAAGTCTAACATCATTCAGTTATAATAACATATCAACAAAGTAGCATTGAAACTCACAACTCTACCAATTTTTCAGAGATTTAAAGAGCGATTTAAACCTGTCAAAACATTTTAGGAGCACCAAGTGTAAGATTAAGTGATGATTGTTTCCATCACGTTACAAATCAATTCCACATATCACATACTTATGTTTGATCAAACAAAAATGGAATTTGACTCGGAGTTGGACTTTGCAATCCAAATAACACCCCATCCCTGGATCTTTAATAACCAAAATAATTTAAATGAGTGGTTCAATTTTACATCATTACATCATTATATGCTTATTTCTGTCTGTGTTTTCTTTCCTGTTTTACCTTTCAGCGATAGGTTCTGTGCTTTTAACAAACCCCAATTACTTGTGTGGTTTGTTAATGGAGACTTCAGTGGTACTCAACCCTTTTTTCCATTCACAATTCCTGTTCATGCATCTCTGACATCCTCTGTCATGAACCTGCTAAGACTTGTAGTGCTGCAGGTCCAGCTGGTACACTTTGTACCAAAACACTATGTATTATGCCTAGGCTTTAAATCTGCCTCCTGCTATTTGCTTTGTCTCTCACTCTCCTGCTAAAATCCTCTCACAAAACCGCTGTCACTTAATCACACATCAAAGACAACCTTGTTTGATCACAGGCAAATAAAATCATATGAAAATATCATTGCTGTCACCAGTTCTGTTGTTATTAAGACTTATGACTGTCCTGTCGGCCCACTTTGCATTGCTTTGGATGGACTGTGGCCAAGTGAAACAGCCATTGTGACATCAGGTAATTTTGCCTGTAGTCTGCCATTTAGCTATAACAGTTTTGCCACTACAAGGAGATAAAATGTGACGTGCGGTAACAATATGTAGACAAGGTTTGATTTTCAGAAGTGTCAATAAGAGTTTACATGTGGTTCTTAAGTGGGTAAATGTGGGTACAAATCAATAAATAATACAATATAAAAACAGTATGTTACCAAAGTGATGGCACAATAACATAATCTAGGTACAATCTGTAGTGCCAGGCAGAGGTTTACCCACACTCATTGGCATGAGTGTCCTCCAATCTACTGGTAAAACACCGGGGTTGGACAATGAAACTTAAACACCTGTCATTTTAGTGTGAGTTGTTGTTGCAGATGGGTTTATAGGTAAATTGCACCACTGCTGGCCAGTCTTCATTAATTGCACATTGCACCAGTATGAATAAGAGTAAGATTGTAAAGGTCTAATTAACAGGGTAAGAGCAGAGTTTTTCTTACAATATTGCAATGCCCACAACATTATGAGTTGAAAAGAGGAAAATTTGTTGGTGCATGCTTTGATGGCGCATTAGTGAAGAAGACAACAAGTCTTTATGATGTATCAAGAGCCACGGTCTCCAGGGTATTGTTAGCATACCACCAAGAAGGACGAACCACATCCAACAGGATTAACTGGAGCTTTCTGAAAGAGATGTTCGGATGCTAACACAAATTGTATCCAAAAAACATAACACCACGGCTGCCTAAATCACGGCAGAATTAAATGTGCACCTCAGCTCTCCTGTTTCCACCAAAGCTGTACATCGGGAGCTCCACAGGGTCAATATAGACGGCCAAGTTGCTATAGCCAAACCTTTGGTCACTCGTACCGATGCCAAATGTTGGTTTCAATGGTACAAGACGCGCAAATCTTGGGCTGCGGACAATGTGAAACATGTATTGTTATCTGATGAGTCCAGCTTTACTTTTTTCCCCACATCCTCTACAGTTATGATGTGGAGAAGGCCAAAAGAAGCCTACCACCCAGACTGTTGCATGTCAAGAGTGAAGCTTGGGGTGGATCAGTGATGGTTTGGGCTGACATAATATGGCACTCCCTTGGCCCAATACTTGTGCTAGACGGCCGCTTAACTGCCAAGGCCCAAACCATTCTGGAAGACCATGTCCATCCAATGGTGTATCAGGATGATAATGCACCAATACACACAGCAAGACTGGTGAAAGATTGAACATGAAAGTAAAGTTGAACATCACCCATGGCTGCACAGTCACCAGATCTAAATATTGTTGAGCCACTTTGAGGTGTTTTGAAGGAGCAAGTCAAGAAACGTTTTCATCCACCAGCATCACGTCGTGACCTGGCCACTATCCTACAAGAAGAATGGCTTCAAATCCCTTTGACCACTGTGCAGGACTTGTATATTTCATTTCCAAGAATAATTGACGCTGTATTGGCTGCAAAACGAAGCCCTGCTACACCATGCTAATAAACTGTTGTGGTCTAAAACCAGGTGTTTAGGTTTCACTGTCCAACCCCTGTAAGTTTAAATTGAATGCAAATTTTACCTGGTCTAAACATTGTAAAACTTAACATAGAATTAAATAAAAACAACCTCAATAACGGTTTTTGTCAAAAAACAAAGTTCTGACACTATTCAAATTGAATGTTTGAAGACTGTCATTTCTAAAGGTTGCCAAACTATTTGAATTTGAGATTAAGTACATTTTTAGGTAGTTCTCTTTTGTAATTAATATTTTAATTTTAATTTTATTATTTATCAGTTTTTGAAATAAATGTAATAATAATAACAAGCAGCAAAACATCCCTATGGAATAATCTTTCCACTGAGATGTTTCAACGTTAGCCCAGTGGTCTATAGTTTGATTTAACTTGAATTTATATGTAACGTTCTTATAGTTCATCATGATATTGTGTCCTGAACTTCACTTTGACGTGTCTAATCATTAATATTAACTTTTTTTTATTTATTTTTTTTGAGGGAAGACATTTAGCTCATCCAGTCATGCAGCCGAAACTTTCGGAATAGCTTGATAGTTTAAATTTTTGCAGGCACTGCTTCCTACTTGATTCATGTTGATGTAAATGTTACTTTGGATAGTGACATGGATGTTGCACATTTCAGTTAAAAATTATTGTTCCTTTAATTTAGTATTTTAGTTAGTTTTACCAAGTGTAGTTTCAATGTTGTTGCAACTTATAAAATCCAACAGTTTTAGGGAGTCAATGTAGATTTTGATTGCTCAGGAAAGAAAGAATCTCCTCAAGTGGCCCATCTTACAGCATAGTTAAAGATGCATTGGACTTAACATATTCTGTTGTTGAAAACATGTTGTGTGAAAAGTTTGCTCAGGGTTTTTTGTAACAATTTTCATGAAAAAAAATCTTCTTTGAACAATTATCTCCACAGAGCAGACCTTAGAAGAGAACTAGTCTTCTTATTAATTTTAATCAAATTTCAACAAAAGTTGCAGTTTTCTGGCACCAAACTCTGAAGAATTTAATATTCTTCAATAATTACAGTTCTGCAGTCTGTTCTTTACTGTTTTAGACCAAGATCTTTATCCACCTCATTCATTTCTTCTTCTATGACTGAATTAGTGTTTAAAGTATTCAGGTTCTCACTGATGTATGCAAACATCTCAACTGTATTGTTGAAATATAAAAGTACATTTTTCAACTAGATTTCTGAGTCTTCTGATTATATTTGCCGATGACAGGATGGATACTGGCTAGCAGAAAACTCTGCGACGAGTTGATCGGCTTTGAATCCCTTTTGGCTTTCAATACCCGCCACCGCACAAAGCAGGAATCTCCGAGACAAACTTGTGTTTTGTTCATCTCTGAGGCAATCTTTCTTTTTTTCTCAGCGAATTCGAACACGGTTTTACTCTTACGAGCTTCCATTTTTGCTGCCGTACGGGTGGAACCTCTCTTCAATGATGAATGATTCATCTTGTCCATCCCGTTTTACTTCCTAAACAACAATCTGCGCATGCGGGAATCCAAACATGAGCGTGCATTGTACGGGTCGGGTGGGTGGGGACATTAGTAATATACGTCATAGCGTAAATTTTATTTCCAGATTGACAGCGAGTTATTTTTCACCACCGGTCGTTTTTGATTAGCTGTCATTTTCAATGGGATTGAAAAGATCCTCTCCTATACCTTGAAGTTTAATACTAGATGTGGATACATCCAGTAAGGGGATCAAGCAGTTTAGCAGGCCAAGCATTAAACTGTACACATTGTTTCCAGCTAAAATGTATCCATCTAAGCCTCCCTCCTTCACTGGTGAAGCTGATCAGTTTCTTGAAGGTAATGTAATGCTCAGGCAGGTATGTTAGACATACAATGTATAAATATTATATTAACCAAGTTTAAAGTTATAACTAAAACTTTAAGTTATTGCATTTCAAAAACATCCCTTCTACAGCTGATGAACTAAAATAAAGGCCTGATACAAGAAACATTATTAGGCTAACACACAGGATAATTTCTGTTTAAGACCAAGACATTTTATTTAACAACCTCTTGGCACTTCTGAAGCATTCCACTTATTTTGTTCCTCCTCCGCAGATCCATAAAAAGCTGATAAAATAACCAGACTTAAACATTTAGTGAGCAATTGGACATATTTCATTTGTGTGTGTGTGTGTGTGTGTGTGTGTGTGTGTGTGTGTGTGTGTGTGTGTGTGTGTGTGTGTGTGTGTGTGTGTGTAAGTCACACGATGTATATGCCCTCTCCAAGGTCTCTCTTAAATGCATGCCAGACGTTTATTAGTTTAAGAATGTCTGTGGGAAAAGACACGACACCACGGAGGACCAATGCATAGAAATACAGATTGAAGCAATTCAGATTAAGGAGTCCACAAACATGATTCTCAGGGAACCGGTCTCTTTAAATTGTCCTTAGGTGTGAGTTGGTGTATGCTTGTTTGTCTGCTGTGTCTCCATGGCAACCTGTCTTGAGGACCCGTTTGATCTAAGCAACAGCTTCCCTGCAATCCTGCAAGAATTAGCTAGTATTAAAGATGGTTTTTGCCTACTTGGACATTTTTCAGTTGATAAATTGTTATTACATAAATTAAATGATGCAGAGGGGTTTTTGATGGACTATGAACTTATTTTGTTACTTTGAGAATATGGGTGCTAGGTTTAATGCTTGCTGTCCTAAAACAGTTTTTTTTTTTCTTCCATTAACCATCTGGAGGACAAAGCTATAGCTTATGTTTTACCAGTTTGCATGCCTTGTCTAGACCCTTATTCAGCAAAGTCTGAAAACCTTATACAATTTTATTGATAGAATTAGGTGCTTTCTCAACGAGGACCATTTATTTGTTGGTGTTTTTGCCCCTAAGGGAACTTTGAATGGTTCAACTAAAGTGTGCTGTCCACACACTAATTGCTAATCACAAATCTCTATAATTTCATATACTAAAAATAAGATTTAATCTTTGTATAACAGTAATAGTCACCAACTTCTTGGGAAAGCTGTGTTTAAAAAATAAATAAAGTGGTGAAGCATTTGGTGGATCATGTGGTACAAAGGCCAATGATCAAATGGTTGCTTGTTTGTATTTTAGCAGTTGTCATTAATAATGGTTTCTTCCCAGGCCTTCTGGCATTGTGATTATAATTCCTTCCTTAGTGTCGAGTTTCTTAATTCTTTGGTTCTCCTCTGATCCTTTTACTTTTGACTCATGTGTTAGTATTGGGGTTATTTCCTTTAACTTTAAATTCTTTGTATTTAGTCCAACTCTCTCTTTTGTTAATAAGTATCCTTCCCTCAGTGGCTGCAACTCACCTGCTCAGGAACTCACGTCGCTGAAGTAATAATAATCAAGCTCCTGTGTCAGATCTCCCTTGTTGCAGATGTTTGTCTCCTGGACTGCATTATTTAAGTTGCAAGGACACACCCGCCGTACATTAGGTGCATCTTCAAACACTCTGGATTTGAAAACATACCAGTCGCATTTTTCAGGAATGGATGCAATGAAGGAAAGTATAGGATTCTTCTGAATTATAAGAAGCCATATTTATTCTGATCTCTTCAGGAAAATCTTTGCACTTCTTTTTGAAAGTACTGTGCCCTAAGGTGGATTTACAGGCTGCTGATGTTGAATCTTTTCATGTAAACAACTCGTAATTGTAATATGTCCAGCAATGGAATTTTGTCTGGAAACATTGAGAAAACGACGCAAGCAAGTGACGAAGAAAAACAAAAAAACTAAAACAGATCTTATCCTTGGTATCTCATGTCTTCTGTAGCCATTTCTGACGGTTTGGTCAAATCATTGTGTTTTGAGGATTCCCGCGCCCATTTACAACAGGAACTACAGTACCGTAATCTGATCACAGATAATCTGAGGATAGTCAGCGAGATAATGCATCACAACCAAATGACAACAGCTTCAAGTCCTCTGAAGCCTCGCACAGCAGTGAACTCTGTGCAAAGAAAAACTCTCTGACAGGCAATCAGTCACTGTCTGTTTAACCTTTACATGACAAAGCAACAAATTGGCTTTGAACGGCTTGTTGCGGGTGAAATCCCAGCTTCAGGGGAGAGTTTTTCTCCCCTCTTAGGGCAATGAATCATAAAAATGTGACAAATATGCCTTGACATTGCTTTTGGAGCTGATTAATGAGTGTAGCTATAGTCACAGTGGAAAGTCCCACACAGACAGGTTTGAAGGTTTCTGTTGAGCACAGGAGTGGTGAAGAAAAAACTTCTCTTCATGTGTGTTCTGGCGCTAAACGCAGGTTAACTGAGTGATGTGCAACAAAACTGTTCCCCTTATTTGAACTTTAATATGTACTTTAAAGCTTACTGCCGCATGGTTGATCATCCCAATAGTTAAAACATCACTTTTAAATTATTTATTGTTGAAGTGCAGGTAAATTATTAGAGCTTTTCCAACATTCATACAGGTGAAATATAAAAATTTACAATACAATAAAAAGAAACAAAAAATGATTTTACAATGTTCCTACTGGTCACGTTACATTGAATCCTAAATGCAGAATAAGTTAAAGTATACCCTGGATCTTTCTTATTTGACGTTCAAAAAAAGGGATTCATACCCTTTAGTTAAGTTACATATTAAATCTGAAACTCTTAAAACCACATATGAATATTACAAGTTAAATAATTTTCCCATCATCAACTCCAATTTCCCATTTTTTGCTCCCTGCAATATTAAACTCTTACTCTGATCTGTTTGACTGCAACAACTACAAATTTTGGTTTCTGTGACACTTAATACAAGAAAACAATTTGCTCCTGATGTTTACTCCACTCCAGTTTGTGCACATGTTGTCAGCTTCCATTCTGCACCAAAGTCATGCGACACATTGCAACCAAAACTCAAATCCAGCATGAGCACAATTTGCACCTACTTTTAAGTCAGGTTACGGTTGTCTCCTGTTCAGGCACAAACACACCTGGTGCAGAAATGATCAAAGAAACAGAGCAAAAAGTACCTCACAGTTAGCTCTAGGTCATGACTTTACAAGACACACTCCAAAACATGGAGTTGTGTGTTAAACTTTAAATATATTAGACTACTTAGCTGTATGCAATCTTTACCACTACCATTTTCTTTTATATATATTGTTTTATTCTATAAATATTTTTATATATATTTATTTCTTTTCACATGATAAAAAGGTTATTTGGTTTGCTTGCGGTTGTTTGGTGCTGTTCTCCATTCACCTTCAACATAACAGACACGATTCCCCTACATTGTGCAAAGAAGATATACTATCATTTCTATACGTGTAAAAAAAACGACTTATTTGATGAAATCAATCTTTTGTAAAACTGGAAGATCCCCTTAGCTAACATGTCCTCCTAATGTTACCATGGGATTACAGCATGCAATGTTCCTTTCACAAAATCTCTACAGTCTTACAGGACATGATGCTTATTTAGGGTAAGGGTTCATTTTTCCACAAAGTGAATCAATTTAAGCTGTTATCTCTGTATCTTGGTGGGCAGAGTTATAGTTTTGAAAGAGATTTTCTTAAAATATATCGATTTATATCTGTAACTGTAATGTTTTGGAAGGGTCCTGGAGGTTTGGGGGTGGGTTGTTGTTGCTTGTATTTTGATGAGAAGCAGAGTAAACCCAGGACAGTTTGTCAGTACATGTAGGTCATCAAAGAATGAAAATCACTAAGATTTTATACAGTAAAACTTTACACCTAGGACCCCCCCCCCCAGGACCCCTACGACTTTATTAGTCGTATTTAAACGTCAAATTAAAAACTGTTTATTTATTCCAAAGGAAAATTAGATAATAAATTAGTAGTTCAACTATTTAGTTCTATGCCTTTATTCTCCAAATCACAGGAAGTGATATTGTCATAAACGTAAACGCATCCACTGGTGTTTGGGGAACCAAGTTTAGTCGTCACTTATGTAGAATATAAGGGTTTGTTTTCTACCACAGTAGTTACTACCGTCACTAATCTACAAAACCAAGTTTTTTTTTTAAATAAACCCTTTATATTCTTTTACATAGAAAGACTCTAGTCTTAAGTAATTCCCCTTTAAGCATTTTAGCAACTACTTTTGGACAGTTTCACATAGATGTTATAGATGTGATGCATTTAAAAGTTATGTCATCCCGCTTCATGCCGCTGGTATTTCTGGAATCGGGGTCTGCAATCGTTGCCATGACTTCATATGGAGCTGTTTGGAAATAACCTTTAACATATTTTTTTTATCTCTTAGCAGTTTATTTTATTTGTCACCTGTAGGAACACTTTCATCTGGGTTTTATTTAGCTGCACATTCCAACTGGACTACATTTATAGAAAGGTTTATCATACTTGTCATTCTTTTAGAACTATTTTCCTCCCTTACAAAGCCGAATATGCTCAGTAAGACCACCCAGAATATTTGGAAGCATCCAACCAGTAGGATGATGCAGGGTCCATTTACAGACAGTTGTTTAATCAAATGTTTAACAAGGTGCAATACGACCATAACCTCTACCATTTTAAATTGGTTTGTTGTGTTGGAGATAATCTGTACCTAAGTTAAACTTCCTCAGAGAAGGAGCAATCATGTCCTGGTGTCATGTCACTTAATTAACTAATTAGATTAACAATATTTATCTTAATTTTTCTTACAACTTGAAATCTGGAGAGTCCTTGCTGTGTTTGTTTTCAGCTCTTCCTACTCTAAGACCACTTAATAAAAACTATAGCACCAATAGGATTTAGAAATTCTCTTAAAAAGAACTACAGGACTGAGCATCTAACAGAGCTTTCAGTCCAGAAAGTTGAAAAGTGTACAGTGCCACTTCTGCCAAGATACTGTAGTTCTTAACATGTAGAGATCAGATTGGAGGCCTACAGTATGATAACTCTATAGCAGTCAAAGAGATCCACATCTTAGGTGAGATAATCCATCCCCAGGACAACTGTTAGTCATTTATGTCATGAATCTAGTCATTATCAAAGACTGGCAAAAAGACAGCCATTGTTAAAATGATACAAGAAATTTCATGGACAGTTGTCTAATTTGTGGGGGAGAAATACCACAAACATGAAAAAGCTCGGGTCAGATGACATCAAACCTCAACCAACCCCCCTCAGTGAAGCATGGTGGTGGCAATGTGATGACTTACCGTTATTTCAACCTTGTTAACCTTTTGTTTTCTCTTAGTGTTCTTCTCTCCATAGTAACCACACCTGGGCTGGCGTTCTGTTAGCTGAGACAGCATCTTGGATGAGAACATGGGCTGCGATGCTTCCAGTAACGTTTTACAACTGCTGCTATAAACTCTTTTATTTCAGTATCCTGTGCTTCTAATTTAGCTTTCTGTCTTTTCAAACCCGCAGTCGTTCGTGGCAGATGGCTGCTTGTACTGAGCCTGGTTCTGCTGGAGGTTTCTTCCTGTTAAAGGGGAGTTTTTCCTCTCCACTGTCGCTACATGCGTGCTCAGTATGAGGGATTGCTGTAAAGTCAACGACAACACAAGCCATTGTTTCTGCCTGCTGATTCCAGAGGAGTGAATGCTGCAAGTCAATGACTCGATGCAATCTGCTGGGGCTCCTTAGATTGGAAACTTTTTCAAATTGATTTGTTAGAATGTATCTTAATTTTAATTTATTTTCTGTGAAGTGCCTTGAGACGACACCTGTTGTAAATTGTCGCTATATAAATAAACTGAAACTGAAACTGACATACAAATGTAACTTTTCACCAGTTAGATGGCCCTAAAACAAATGCAAACACTCCGGGAAACAGGATCCCTTATAGCAGAATGGTTAACATTAAAGAATGTTCATATGATAGTATAAACACTCAGTAGGACAACATGAACATTGATGGTTACAGATACTCTCAATCCAATCTTACAGACTGGATAGGCTTATTGTGTACAGCTAAAGAACAGCCCCTATAGAAATTCAGCTTAACATGCCACTGATGGACAATTCTACAAACCAATGGCTCAGAGAGGCTTAAGAGATATATGCAACTCTCAATTACTTAATTTTTCTTGGCAGACACGGGCTATTTTCTGTTAAGCTTTCATAAAAATCCCCCTTCATGGGATCCGCATGCTTTCCCAAAACGATTTTTCCAGCTCTGTGTTTGGACATACATCATTTTGCTGTGTAAAAGCAAAATCAATAATAATCATCTTACCTTCTTTTTTCTGTCACTTATGAAAAGTTATCTTTTGCCAATCAATTCTGTGATTGCAAGGCACTTAACACTTTAATACGGCTGTGTTTTTTGCAAAGCTCCCATCTGTATATAAGAAAATATACATTCTTTTCATTTTTCCCCTTGTGATTGTGTTTCACTGGTCCAAAATAGCTAAAATAACTGTTGCCCTAATACAAGAGCTTGTGTGATTTCAGCCTTGTTTGGGAATTTCCCCGTAGAAGCCCGATATTGCAGAGTATTGTTGAGACCGCACAACGACTTGCTGGGCGTCGGAATAGGTAGACAGTTTTCCAGATGGCTCGGCTGCTGCATCAACAAACACTGAAATTCCCTCCTTTATGTTACAATCTAGCACTAAACACATGCAGCCCAAGGGAACAAGATGTTTTTCTTTCCATGCTCAATAAAAAGATGATCATGCACAAGAAGATTTGTTATTTTGACACCATGCCCTCAACGGTTGCTCTTCAAATTAATAAGCGCAAAAAAAACAGATGTCCATACTGATGTAATTCTGAACAAATATTGCTTGTCAGCATATTCCTTAGGACAGTGAACCTTCAATTAGAATAAGGCGTCCCTATTCACCACGAAAAATGTGGAAAAGGGATGCATCTTTTGGTTGCCAGATAGAGGTAGAGATGGAGGTGCCTGTCTTGTACCATACAAGTCATTTATCAATCCACCGATCAGGACAAGCTCTCCTATTAGAAAGCAAGCTGGGAATCAAATAAAGAGTGAGCGCTTTGAGCTGGTTTCCTACTTCACATTAAAACAGGACGTATTCAAAGTAATTATTATAATCCTCTTCCCGATATCCTGGAGCCAAAGATAATGGCATCCATATTAACAACAAGTGAAGATAGATAATGTCTAAACTGTCTTGGCCAAACTAAAAACAAAACCTGAAACAACATCGTTGTTTCAATAATTTCCTTTTGCATTGATGAGACCAGTTTGCAGCTTTACATACATAAGAAAAAAGGTGGTTATATCAAATATAGTATTGATTGTTGCAGTTAGATAAATGTATCTAAAATGCATATTTAATGCTTTTGTGTAGAGAGACAAAAGCAGAGTTTCTGAATAAACCCTTAGTCTTTAGTTTAGCTTTTCCAAATTTTGTTGGTTTGGTTTATGTATTATTCCCTGTCGGTTCCCTTCTTTGATCTCTGTTGTTTTTCCCTGCTTTCACTCTCTCTCTCTCTCTCACCCATTCCCCTTATTATTACTCACAGCTGCACACAATTAAGAAATCAGTCCCTTGTATTGTTCCACCTGCTAAACTCCCAGTATATATAACCTGGTTCATTCATTCACACTGTTAGATATCCTGTGATGTTGCCAAGTGCATCCTGTCTTGCCTTCATCCTTTTTGTTATGTCCCATGACTGGGTCTTAGGGTTATAAGGGACTAACATAAGTTCTGACAGTGAAAAGAAGAGGCAAGGTGCCCTTCAAGGTGTTTGATGTCTGCCATTTAGATAGATACATTTCAGACAGATAAAACTTCAGGGAGAGCTAAGGTCAACATAATAAACAAAACATCCCTAAACAAACACTAAAATTTAACAATCTCCAACAAAAGTTACAAACCAACAAAACAATGTTCCTAAGATTCCACATAAATAGTAGAAAGCTGGAATTAATAACTTAACACAGTACTGGTGTGACTACACAATGCCTTTTTGTACATGTTACCTCTCTGTTTGCCTAGCAAGCACTTATAAAATGTATAAATGTACCAAACATAAATATGAGAAATTATTTAAATCATAAGCTATAAAAAATTACTTAAATATAGAAATTCTTCCTTGACTTGCATGAAAAGTGTTTTCTCTCTTGTCTGCCTTTCACTCTGAATCCTGTTCTAGGAATGTTTGATAACTCCCATATTTACACAATTTAGTATGACAATACAGTTTTCTCCTGAACTACTCAGTACTGATGAAAGCAGCAGACTCTCTCTCAATACAGCTCTTCCCAGACTTCGTCCAGCCGTGGCAAAGTGCTGTTGGCAGTGTGTGTTGCTGCGATCGTTGGTGTTGATACGTTTCATTAGGAGGTAACTCTAGCTGCTCATATCTTGGTTTCATCCCAACAGAGTCCCTCGAGAGTGTGCTCGAAAAACAAAGGTGACAGGGTCCTTTGTGGGGTACACTTAGGACAGGTTCAGTTTACAGTAAACACTCAGGCAGGGGTGCAACAGAGGTCACATATTAGTATTTGTGAGTGGGTGGGGAGGGTTTTGTCATAGTTCTGCTGAACAGTTCAAAAGTTCTAAGTGGTGACATTTAAATGTAAAAGAAACTTGATAATTGGTTGCTTTCAGGCAAGCCGGTTTAACCGGTCTTAACGGATAAAGATCTTTTTTATGTACGATAAACTAAAAACTTGAAAAAAATATAATTAATACTATTATAATAACAATATTTTTTTTAATACAATTCCTAAATTTGTATCAGATTTATTTAGGTCACTCAATGTTACCTAAATATGTGTAATTAGCAGTTCTAAAGATTTTAAAAAAAAACATTGACTTTTCCCTAGGTGCTCATATATGACATCAATCGATTTATTCAATTTGTCCTGAAGTGAAGAATTAAAAATCACTTTATTTATAGATGAATATTCTTATTTGGCACAGATTGTCATCTCAAGGCTCTTTATAGAAAATCATTTCATTCAAATCAAAGATACATCATAAACAAATCAGTTCAAAAAGGTTCCCAATCTAAGCAAATCAAGGCAAAGCAAGTTTATTTGTGTAGCACATTTTCGTGTACAAGACAATTCAAAGTGCTTTACATAGGAAAAAAGAGCAGAAAATGAAACAATAAAATCAACTTTGAATTTAAAAGAAATAAAATAAAAATTTAATAATAATAATAATAATATTAATAATATTCTCAGTTGCTATATGCACAGTTAAATAAGGCTTTTTTCAGCCTGGATTTAAACAACGGCAGATTTGAAACCAGTCTCACCTCTAAAGCAAGACTGTTCCAGATTTTAGGAGCATAAAACTGGAATGAAGCCTCCCCCTGTTTGGTCCTGACTCTGGGCATCAGCAGGAGGCCACTACCTGAGTCCTGGCTGGTTCATATGGCTCTAACATGTCAGATAGGTACTTTGGGGCTAAACCATGAAGAGATTTGTACACAAGCAAGGCTGTTTTAAAGTCTATTCTCTGAGTGACTGGAAGCCAGTGCAGAGACTTGAGCACTGGACTAATGTGGTCATATTTCTTGGTTTTGGTCAGAACTCGAGCAGCAGCCATGTGGATGTTCTGAAGCTGCCTTAAGGCCCGTTTAGAAGGCCCAGTGAGCAGGCCGTTACAGTGGTCTAACCTGCTACAGATAAAAGCATGGATAAGTCTTTCTAGTTCTGGTTTAGAGACTATTCCTCTTATTCTGGCAATGTTTTTAAGATGGTAAAAGGCTGCTGATGTTACTGATTTAATGTGAGTGTTGAAGTTCAGGTCATAATCCAGTATTACCCCAAGATTTTTGACCTGATGTTTAGGTTCCAGAGAGACCGTCAGAAGGTAACTAAATACACTTTCTCTTCTTTTCTGTGGGCCACAGACAAAGATTTCAGTTTTGTCTGAGTTTAACTGGAGGACGTTGTTCTGCATCCACAGACTGATCTGTTCAATACAGAAACACAATAAATAAACAGGCCCATGTTCTCCTGCTGTCAGGGAAACGTAGATCTGAGTGTCATCAGCATAGTTGTGGTAGGACATAACATGGCTGCGTATTAGCTGGCCCAGCGGAAACATGAACAGATTGAACAAAAGGGGTCCCAGGATTGACCTCTAGGGAACCCCACAGCTCACACCCATTCGGTCGGAGACGCAGTTCCCAATTTGAACAAAGTAACACCTGTCCTCAAGGTAGGACTTGAACCAGTTGAGAGCCATACCTGTGATTCCCAACCAGTCTTTTAACCTCTGTAATAAAATCGCAAGGTCAACTCAGTTGCTGATTGCATAGAGTCACTAAATTGAAGCATTCACTTCGCTGGAGTCAGCACATCGTAACAATAGCTTGCCTTGCCCTTGACTAGATGTGGAGAGTGGAGAGGAAAATATGTCCTTTAACAGAAAGAAACACTTTAACAGCAAAACCTAGCTCAGTACGACCAGCCGTGTGCCGGGATCAACTGGGGGTTTTAAACGCCCCTTACCTGGGGCGACGGTGTCCTGACATCATTGTCTGGATTTATTATTGTATATGTGCTGTGATGATAAAGATTTGTTACGAAATAAACTGAAAAAATCTTCAAACATTGTCATTGGGGGACATGAACACTATTTACACTTTAGAGGCTGGAATATAATTTATTACTTTTCTAAAGCTCACTTTTGATTTGATTTTATTATTACTTGATCTAGTACTCCAGCACTTTAGAATATATGTATAGTTATATCTTGTTAAGCCATTACTTAGTACATATTCTTTTCATATCCATCCATACTTGTTGGGCAACAACTATGCCGAAGCTAATTCCTTGGATCTCCAATAACGTACTTGGCAATAAAACTCATTCTAAATCTGAGGATTTCTCCACTATGGAACTAATAAAGGATTATCTTATCTTATCTGATTCTGACAACGAGTAAGAGAAAATATCAAAGTTGGATCAAGGCCTGTGGTCAACCATTTTCATCTAAGTAACTGCAAGTACATCTCCTGTTTTCTGTATGCTGGATTTTAGGTTATATGTAGTGAAATAGCAACCTCACAGGCATGCAGTACAGATATTCATACACACCCTGACAATGTAGATTAAATTAAATGTTAAGATTTAGCACAAAGAGTAGCTGAATAGGCTGCACGCCCAAAACACCTTTAAAACCAAAATACATCTATTAACTTTGTTTCTCTTTTAAAAGTTAGCAACTATTATTTTGATTAAATATAATAAAATGGATGAAACCAGTCTTCCTTTACTGAATTAATGATAATTATGTCTTTGTTAAGAGTAATTAATGGTTAGCTTATAAAATTATTAGATGATACATGAAAGGATCAAATTAATATTCAGGTGTTGGATCTGGGAGTAATTGTGAATAAAGGTGTTGTTTTAATACCAAAGGCGATATAACATGTGTACATGATTTTCAATGTAACAGTGCTGATGTATGATTATGTTGTTTCATTGCAACAGGATTTTAATAACAATAGTGATAAAAAAGTGGAACTAGCAAGGAAGCTTATGGAAAAACTGGAAGTGTCAGCGTATAGTGTAAAACTTTAATTGTTATGATATCCGGTTGCAAAGGTGAAGTGTAAGAACCAAACAATAACAAACAAATATCCAATGAAATATATTTGTATGTCTAATAACTCTGTGGCGAAATTTGAGAAGAAGGAAGCGTTGATTGTTCTTGCACAGAAAACTTCCAGCCAAGAACAGAGTTGGACAAAAGAACAGTGTAGATGGATAGAAGGACAAGGCAGAATCTTCATCCACACAGGACCACATCTCCTCTTACTTAAAGCCCAACAACTACAAAAAAGACTTCAGACTCTAGCCAATAAACACACAAGTCTATTCCAGAAGGTTTAACCAGACTTGGGCCTGAAAACTATTCCTTCTTCTAAAGCCTCCATTATAATCTTTCAGTTCATTATGCATTCAAATAAGACAGGTTATGTTTATTTAGTTTTTAATACATTATTACCTATTTCAGCCACTCTAATCTTAAGTCCTCAAAGGCATTACAATAGTCTTGGTGCGTGGTTCATCAGTTTATAAGAGTTTTTTTAAAGATTACTTTTAGCCCAAAGTGAGTAAAATAGCAGCTACATACTTCATATGAGTCAATAACCAATTTGTCAAATGTGTGTGTCAAATGTGAGTTGTAAATTAGAGGGAGAACAACCATTTACAAGTGTGATCTGTGGGTCCTAGTTGGGAGTATCCTAACTAATTCATAGTCTTAACCAGAGTGAAACCTGGTTGAGACCAGTCTTCCTCGATGTCTGCCTATATAGATTGTGGGCTTAGGAATCTTAGTGCCAGTTGGATGGAGTGCTGGTTATGTTTTAGAACTCTCAGAGTAGGGAGTTAGTGGGAGGAGTTTAGCTCATTGGACAATGAAAGGGCTCGCACAGTGGCACAGTCGGTGGCTTTTCACAAAGAAGTACCTGGTTCTATGGATCGTTGTCTTTTTTTATGGAGTTTGCATGTTCTTCCCATTTTTTCACGTCTTGTATTGTTTTTTTTATACTGTGGGAGAACTTATCGGTTTCCTGACAAAATATCTTTTGAACCACTATTGACCTGTTTTGAAACCCTAGTCATAGTTGCACAAGACCTAGGAAGACTGTTTATTTTTTTTCATTGTAATAATGTGTAGAGTCCTGATTTTCTCATACAAGTACAATATAAGTAAACATATTTAACTACTCTTGCAATGATCTCCAACCAATCCAAAGCAAGTATGTTAATCGTTTGCTGACCAGTCAAGACCAAATCAATTATTCTGAGAGATTGATGTGCTGTTGCCACCTTGACCCTGACTCATTCAACAAATATTAGCTGTGGTGTAAAACACATTGGCTCTGATCCATTTATATGTGTTTGCTTGTTATATAGAAATCTGTGCCAAGTAACAATATTCATCTACGATTAAGGTGAGTTCTTAGTGGGTAGGTTTAGAGCTGATTTTAAACAGGTGAGAAAGAAGTCCCTTGGGGATCAAGAAAGAGTATCTAGAGTCTCATGAAACAGGAGAAGCAGGACTTTGTGTATGCTGGAGTGTTTGCATTTGTACCTTTTCTGACACAGAGGTCAACCAGTCAACTAGGTGCTGAGGGACCCATTTTTCACAGGCTTTGATTTGCCTGTGAGTAAGTTGGCAAGTATGCTTTCAAAGTCCAGTAGTCTGCGGTCCCAACAGACCACCACAATGGAGGGTAATCCCTTCTATCACAGCCAGCGCAAACACATTAGCAGCACAACATCAACAATGCTCTCAAGAGCCTCATTGACAAATCCTGCTTGGTTTCTCAATGAAATTCAGATGTGAGGCCGAAATCTTCCTTTCCCTGAAACGATGGCCTCAAATGCAGGGTGTAAAAGTTTGAAAACTACCAACTTCAGCTTTTATACAATATTTTTTTCTTCTTTTTTTGTTATACTTGAAAAATAAGACGGTGATATGGATTATTTTTATTACAGTTGAACGTTTTTTTAAAATTTGAAATTAAGAAAAATATATTTTTAAAGTCTCCAAGAAGCTTTTTCAAGCTTTATATTTTTTGTGGATTTGCTACTTTTACACACACGTTTTTACACACATTTAGTCAATTTTATCAAATTACAGTCTTATCAGTGAGTGATTTCTAGACTTTGTGAAAAATAGCATCTAATTCAAATAACATCTGTCATAAGCTACTAACGTTTCGGGTGTCTTTTATTTTTTTCCCATTCTGATTATATTTTGGGCTCCGTGTTTCCTTTTGGGTTTGCGTATACTGTTAATTTTGTGTGCTGATTATTTTTCTCTGAGGTTTTGCTATGTTAGTTAAATCCTTTGTGACCTATTGCTTGTTTTTGCATTTAAATTTAGTTTCCTAAGTGATAGCCTTTTTTGCTTTCTTGAATTCTTTATATAAGATTTTTTTTCAGCTTCCTTAGTTTGAGGCACAACTTTCAACAATGCGTAACCTTTGAGGGTTTATAGAGTAACATTTACATGAGCCACAATTTAGGGTCATTTTAGAGAAAACACAATTCTAGTAACAGTTCTAGTAACCGTTATATCAAATAACCAATTAAAACTAATCTGTTTCCCAAGGCTGACATGATTTAGACTGTTGACTACTTGATAAAAGTCTGTGACTGTGTTCGGTTCCTGTTTCTGTGTCTGTGTGGGTGTAGTTTTCTCAGAAGATCTTCATAAGAGAGCCTGGTAGGCTGATGCTGTGTGCTTAATGTCAGCAATCACAGGCCAGAGCAATCACTCTTTACTTTAGGGTCCTCCATAGTTGGTACAGTCAAGCTTAATGGCCATGTCTATTTATTGTCTCAACCTTCATTCTTCCAATAAAAAGGATTTTAGTTTCGCTTGGACTCACCTCATGCTTTGTCTCTTTCAGGTCAAGTGGAACTTACCCTTGTTCTGGAGCCACGCCTTGGAATCATGCTTCACCACAGAAGTGGAGACACAGAAATACGTAACTGCTGAAAGTCATGTCAAGCCCACCTGCTTACCCTCCATCCAACCCAAACACAGGAAGTTCAGTTAACTTCCTTAAGGGTTACCTCTCACCCGGGACTCTTCCTGCAGAACTTCTCCATTTGCTCTACAGTTCCCAACTACGGGAAGATTTTTTTCTTGAAAGATGTTACCTTTGCTCCATGTTTGCCTTCATGTCTCATTCTACGTAAATGGTTAGGTTATCGTTAGCTATTTCTATAGCTGCTTCTCCTATTACCCATTATTAAATGCTGTGGTTACAGATATGTCATCTTTTAACATTCTCCTTTTCTTTGTTGGTCTCAATGTCCTGCTGTTAACTTTTTCAGCTTGTTCTGCTTCTATTTGGGTTTCCTGTCTTTTCCTATCCCCCAGTCGGTAGATGGAAGCTAGTACTGAGCCAGGTTATTTGTTCCCTTCCACTTTTGGCACATACAAACTTAATATAATGGATTGCTGTAAAGTCCGTGAAACAACACAAACTATCTTCTAAGGGTGCTGATCCAGGTGGGATGATTGCTGCAGGTCAATGACTCCTGAGTTGCCTCAGATTTGTGATAACTAATTTTTGTTTTATGTATGACTGTCAGTTTGGTTGGGATGAAATTATTTCTCTTGTAAAGACAGTGGCAATTCAAAACATGTTTTAAATTGTGGCTATATAAATAAACTCAAATGAAATATTTTAACAATTCAAAAATGTATTAATTAAAAAAAATTAGATATATTTCCAAGGACCTTATTTAAATAAATAAGAGTCACAAGCAACATAATATAAAAAATTGAAGGACATAAAAATAAATGTCAGGTAGATGTTATTTAAGTGGATTTACACAGGAAATACTAGTTTAAAAAAGAAGGTGCAAAAAAGGTAAAAGCTGCCACTATTTACAAAGCAATTGTTTAAACCTAATTATCAGCCTTTATAAAGATTTTTTAATACCAAGATATCAAAGGTGTGTTTTGGTTTGTGGTGGATTTTCTATTAAGACAATCCAAAACAGACAAAAAATACTGCTGTCAGTGAAATGAATTGAAGATGCTGGAAAAGAAAATCCTTTGATTTGGTTCCAACTGAATAACCATGAAAAGAATTGAAGAATCTAATTCTCACTTCCATAGCACTGCATGGAAGTTTATATATATTCAATGTTTGTTAAATTATTTGTTCAATTTCGTCAAGGTTCTCTTCTTGGTATGGGTAGATTACTTGTTCAAATGGCCGATTCAGATATCTTGTGGAATACATTGATGTGTCAATGCTGTGTTTGATGGAGACAGGAGAGGCCAGGTTGTTACAGCTTCAGTCATCCCTCTTCATGATGAAGGTTCGGTAAAGTTTGGATCTTTCTCAAAGCCAATGACAAATCTGTCCTTTCTGATATCCTATCCGTCACTCTGCTGGCATCAATTCTCATTCCTCTGAAAAATGGAACAGTAAGATGTCTGGTATTAATGTAAACACTGAATTTTTGATGTCCTTTAGAGGGGCCATCAACGCAGGCACAATAGTTAGAGGGCAATGGGCCCTTGGGTCCCAATACGGGATGTGGGCTCCAAAGTGAGCCCTGTAGACTCCCAGCTGTTCTATGCAACATGCTGAACAGTAGGGGGTCGCCCTGTGTTTGTTTAAAACTAACAGGAGTCCCATTAAAGCCCTGACTCCCCTCATTTAGGACTGCCATCCGGACACAAAGGACAGCCCTGGGAAGCGGCACGTTGCAAGGGACACCAATTATTGAGGCGAGGACACAGGCCAGCTTGTTCGTGCTCAAGGACATGTCAACTCATTGGACGACCCCCTCCGTCAAACCCATTAACCAGAGCGCAGAGAGAGGCATCTTAATTGGTGTTGGGCAAACAGATTTTGTCACAAAGTTGCAAAGGAAGCTAAGTAGCTGAATGTTCACATTGTCTAACCCCTGACCTGGGCTTCAGGGGCCGTTCAGAGACATCATTATGCTCCATTACTTTGAGTAATCGTCTCAGGCTCATCCTATACCCCAGCAGGGAATCCAGGACAGTAATTAAAAGCAATATTCCAGCAATAAAGATGGCGTAAATACAAACTGAGCCCTTTTCTCTCTGTCCAGTGATATTATAGTGGCGAGGGGCAAGATTTGGCACAGACATGGCTGGTGGGGTCCTTTGGTTGGACCCAGTCAGCGGGGGTCATCTCAGCCTTCTTCTTAGAGTAAAGCTGTTCCTTCTTCCTAGCTCAATCCCCTTGCTGGACCCCAAGAATCCCCACACTTCCCACCCCTTCTGCCTCTTTTATTCTGTTTTGAATGGGATTTTGTTTGAGGGAATCACTTGACATCATTAGTTTTGGAGAGCGGCCACCATGGCAGGGTTGCTTGTCTTGGGTCATGAAAACATATGTCAGATTAGCAGCAGAGGACTTTTTTTTTCGACCTCGGGTGAAAGGTCTGCCCTGTTTTCTTTTTGGTATTTAATTTGATATCTTGTTCTTCTTCCTGCCTTTACTTTATTAGCTTTTACTAATTGCTTATTCTGTCTTCAGTAGGTTTGTCACTATATCATTGTGCCCATACAAAGGTGTTAACAGTATTATATTAGCCATATTATAAACTTAATCAACCTCTCCTATCTTTCCTCTGATTTTCCAGATTGCCCTGGAAAAATCAACATTTATGTTTTAGTATGATTTAGCAAATATTACTAATCTTATATTAAAGAGATGTTTGTAGTATTTTCAACTCTTCAAAAAAAGAGACAGCTTCATTCAGTGTACTGTCTGGCATCTAGTAGGCTCAGACTGGTATTTTTCTGCAGAGACTGATTATTGTACTCAAAAAGGCTATTTATAAACTCCTACAATGTTGGATTAACCTGTGGGTCATTACTGAGATCAAAGTAGATTATTTTTGCAGGCCATTATTATCAAAGCCGGAGTTCATAGAATGCGGAATGAGGAGAAAAGTTGTGCTACAAAGTTTGGCACTATGGGACTTCGGCTTTGGGCTCAGTGTTATCCTAGCCGTGGCCTTGGTGACACTGTCGACAAATCCTTTACAGGTGCAAGCAAAAAAAAAACGCATCTTCCTTTCAAAATGCCAATGTTTTAATGTTTATCGCTTCAGACAAAAAAGATCTACTTCAGAAGCCATTTGGTTCTTTGCGGTTGCACCTGCAAAATGCAGACACGTTATAAGGCAAGTGGTAAAAAACCACCTGGGGTCATCTCAGATCATGGATGTTTGAATTATGTTTTTTTGTGAACATAGCCCTCTGCTTTTAGTTTTTGTTCATAGGAGACTTAAGCCTGAGTAATTCTGGGGTTGTTTCTGAACATTCTGACCAATTTCTTCACAGTGACAGTTTGCATCTTTTTCAATGAGTCCACATTTATTGGCATTGAAATTATTGTCTTCAAAGATAAAATTCTCCTTTCTTTACTTACTGTGGGTCCCTGGATAGCTCAGTTACTCACAAAGTAAGCACCTCATCCTTAAATGCCAAGATCCTCGTTCCAACACACTTGAATCAAAATCCAAAATTACCTACCTGACATATCAGATTGTTTTGCAAAGGCCTGGTCATTACCCATTCACTTGATTCTGGTGTGTTGGAACTGGGATGCATCTAAAATTTGCAGGATTGTGGCAATCATGGACGGGAGTTGCACACAACCGGTACAGTATTTTTCAATCAATTAAAACCTGTTTGTGATTGCAAAGAAACCACTAGCTGCAGTCAGCCGCAAACACCAAGCAGCTTTGGTTTTGTAAATAAAACCCTCGTTTGAAATCATAAATATATATATATAGCATAAATTCAAACTAGTGCAAATAATTTCCCCTTTTGATATTTGTTGCATAACCAATCCACCCTGTTAAAAGAGGCTTCAAATGAATGAACATTCTAAATCATTTATGCCCATATTGACAACTATGTATTATTTTAAATTACTTTATGCTGTTTTTCTGTGCCATGTTTTCTTTTTATCCTTTAAATGCTATTTCTTCTACATGCGCACTCACAAATCTACATAATGTTCTCATTGTCTTCTTCGCTGTATGTACAACTATGACAAAGCCTGACAAAAACTGGAGTTGTTCTAAATATATGTAGGATGCATGACTGAAGCGAAAGACTCAAATTGTGGAGCATGCAATAAATTGAGGTGGAGCGCCTTCCGTTGAATTGCAACATGCTGATGTCATTTTTGTTCAGGCTGTTTTCATTCTATGCTCTCTAAATTCTGACTCATGTATTGACCTAACAATTAAAAATAACATTTAAATCTCTGACTACTGGAGGTTTAGGGGAGTCTTGTGCTTCATAATTTATATACACTCTGCCGTGTGATTGTGTTACCATTACTGGAAAAAAGGCATCAGAACCTAAAACTGTGGCGTTGATAGAATCCAGCAGCTTCTGCCTATTGGTGGGAAAGTGCTGACTAATTGTGTCGTAGCCCTGTGAGAAAGTACGCCCAGCGCGAAGCACTAATTATGGGCCCTGCCTGGCCGAGAGAAAAGGGGACAAAACTCTCAACAAAGGCTCATCTCATATCTCAAGACAATGAGGGGCCAAAAGAATAGGAGAAAGGAGAAGTTAATGAGCTGTGTCACCTGGCATCTGTTGATGCTGGGACCAGGACTGACGTGTGGGTGTTTGTGACAGAGGCAAGCTTTTTTTTTGCATTAATGTGTTCTTTATCTTTTCTGCAATATTACCAGCAGATAGAATAATAAAAGATCTGTAAAAGGTTTCCCATATTGCATCAGAGAAGAGGTCACAAACACATTTTTAAACTTTATTATGATGCTTATTTTAGCTTTTGTTTTTCTCCTTCTCGCTATGGACCTCTCTCTTTCAAAAACCTTACGCATGCAAAATGGTAAATGTTATAAAGCTTGTTTTAAGGTTCAAGCCAAGGCAAAAATAAAAATGAATCTAATTACATTTTGTGAAATGCTTAAAGCACTCCTTTAGATTACGTAAAACTACTTTTTTCAGAAATATACTGTTTTTGTTTTTTTCACTTTAAAAAACAATTAAAAGAAAGGAACAGCAATTATCAATTTAATCTTTGGAGTTTAAGACAAATAAAACATATAAATGCAGTGCCTTGCAAAAGCTTGATGCTGGGCTTGTTTACTTCCCTTGATGTTAGACCTAGTGAGATTTTATGTGTCAAACAAAGTAATGAATTACGGCGGGAGATAAAAAAAAAAAAAAGCTTGTTAGAGAAAATTGATTCATACAAATCATCATAAAGACAAACCAACACAGCATCCATGTCAGGGAGAAAGTTATGTAAAAGTTCAAAACTGGCTATCAAACAAAATATAGAATATAGAAGACTAGCTGGAAGAAACACAGTATTAAAAGCAAGCGTCAAGAAGATTCATTCTTACTTGGAAACATGCCATGTGGACACAAGCCAAACATGTGGAAGAAAGTGCTCTGGTCATTAAACCCAAAAAACACAGTGAAACGTAGTGGTAGCAGCATCATGATGAGTTTTTTTCCATCCCAACAAGACATAATGGCATGTTGCCAATAAAAAAGGTAGATTTTTGAAGAGCACCTGTCGGAAACTTGATTCTGGTTCAAAGTTTCTTCCACTTGAACAATTCTCAACCCAAAGAAAAAACTACAACAGTACGGTTTAGATAAATGGGTGTCCAACTAAGGATGATTTTTCAGCGTCTTTCAAATATTCCTTCGCTCCTACACAGCTGACTGAAACAGCAAATTACTTTCCTGGGATGTCACCACCCTTCTAATGAGTCTTTCATTTAGTTCAGGTGTGTTGAATGTAAATGTCTGAAACGCAGCAGTTTAGCCCTTGGGGACTAACGTTAGACACCAGTGGTTTAGAATGAAAGATGCTTGTGTGGTAACAGAAAATTGGTGGTAAGACAGATGAAAGGTGATGTTTACTCTAACTATAATTTAGCTACTTTGCAAAGATAATAGGCTAAAACTTTGGCCTACATATGCAAATCTGGCAAAGTCTTGGAGCTGTGGTTTAAGCAAAAGCTGAGGCTATAAAGGATGTTCAGATTTTATTTTAAATATATTTGAAATAAAGTTTGCACTTAACTTGGTGAAACCTACTTTTAACTTATGTTTAGCCAAAGCTAAACTTTGAGAATATGATTTTTCTTTCATCAATCATTTGTAGGTTTTTGAAACAAAGTTCATTAATCATTGTTTTCGAAAATATGTAAATATTCTCTGGAAATATGAAAAAACGTTTAAATGGAAAATGTACACAAAGTCAAAACCGTTGACTTTTGACTGAACTTGCGAAACACAGAATAGGCCTGGCTTTGCACAAAACTGTATGTAGAGTAAGCGCATTTGTAAGTGTGGAAAAACAAAGCTCAGCTATTTATTCAAAAATACTTTGCACATCCCAGAGTGTTTCCCTGGTGGAATCCTGTCATAAAGGGCAACCAGTCAGTTGTGGTTAGCATTTAGGGTAAGTTACACGGTGGTAGCAGCGATATTGTTTAGACTGTAAATGACGTGACCTGAAACTACATTTAGTGGCAAGAGGTATGGAGTAGCCTGAACCTTGTTTTGTTTGGAGTCACATTTTTATTTTTTACAGGCTTTGAGGAACAATCTCAATAACATGCAGAGAGACAAAGCTTCTTTTATGTCTCAAAGAAGGCACATTTATGTTGACAGGGCTAATTGTTAAGTGTGCGGCTGCTGAGCTTCAGGCCAAAGAAACCCCTTTGTTGTTGTTGCACTAAAACTTGTATATCTTTTTCAGAACCACAAGGTTTTTTTTTTCCTCCATATTGACACAGCTCTAGTCATACTGTACCCATTGTGCAAAGTTTTAACGTGCAGGGATCTTTTTAAAGATTCCACCTCCTTTGAGAAGGAGGCTAAGCTTTGCAAAAGGAATTCTATGTTTCATTTTGAAGTTATTGGTCCACTTCCAAGACTATCCAGCGTCCAATGATCAAAGGTTGAGTCAGAGAAAAGCCTAGCAGGAGGCTTATGCAAAAATGTCATCTCCTTATTGCAAATGGAACGACATGTTTTAAACCATCGGCACTCGTTTAAATGTCAATATACCCAGATGCAGTTTGGTTGTGCTTGGTCAAGTTTGAAGTATGCAGTATGAAAGGGTAAAAGGAAAAGAAAAGGCTTTTTTCTCAAATAAATGGATTCTGTAAAGTTGGATTGATTAGATTCCTTAAAGTTTTAGAGAGTATTTTAAATTCAGACATTAATTCAACAGGGTAACAAGACTTTCTATATGGCAGAATAAATACATAAAACTTATTTAGACTTACCAACTTGATAATTGCTTTCTTGTTTCCCCTTTGTACTGCCTCCTATTGAATAAAGTGGACCCCTGGTATTTGTTAGGGTTATTTGCCACAGCTGCCTCACAAATACTCTCCTAAACATTGGTCAGAAACATCTATCTTAGAAGTTCAAACAGCAAATATACCTCAATTTGCATTAATACACTCAGTAGAAATCATGTCAACAGTAGAGCAGAAGTTGACGTACATGGTCTTTCTTATCTCTTGGAGGTCCAGCAAATATGCACCAAGCAAATTAGTAAAGGGCATTCCTGGACTGGCTGTTGTGGAAACCCAGGCCATAACATTTAAACATTTTCAGGCATGTTCTAATAGATCTAATCAACTACAAAAACCACATAAAAACTGTTCATATTTCATCATATCTAAAGCTCATGAGGGGTAACGTATTCCAGTACTTTCTGAAAGTGCTCCTGCTGTTCTTATTTCTTTCTATGATTATTTCTCCTGTAAAGTAAAAAATAAATAAATAAAAAATAGTACGACATCCAGTCAAGTTTAAACTACACAAAGCATTCCTAAAAATCCCCTAGTCCTCTTACAGCAAACCCCTGAAGACAAAGAGTGTTCAGCTCGGATCCATTACGTTAATGGTGCATCACCGGGTCACACGTCGAGCACTCCGTTTCCACCTTTAAAAGCAGGTCAGGCATTTGAAATCCCATGACAGAATGGGGAATCTCTGGATCTGCTGAAGGTGACTGCCAGAGTGGAGCGAAGGGGGGGCTGATAAGATCGCAAGGAATTTAAACACAAGTATTTTTCCCCCTTCAAAGCCTCCATCTTTCAGTCTGACAGTAACTGTAAACATCATTCCTGCACACAGCATTATGAGATGTGCTACACTGCATTCCTTTAGCGCTTTAAAAACCAAGCAAAAGTCAGCAAAATGGTGTCGGTTCATATATTCAGAAGATAAAGTACTGTGATCAAAGTTGTACTTCAGGTGCTCTTGGGCTAAGAAATTTGTCTCTTATCTTTACTTTTATTATATATATATAGAGATATACATATATCTCTCTATATATATATATATATGCTATTCCTTTAGCCTAAACTAGACACTAAAATACTACTTTATCCTTTAATGATGGATGCCTTATTGTTGCACTAAAGGCCCCAAATTCAAAATCTGATAGACTGTTTTGGCAATATTAAAAGTCCACAGATATATTGCAATAGATTTAAAGTGATGACCTTAAAAGCAGTCTTCTCACTCATGAGTTTGTATATAAAAATGCATACCTTGGCACTATGCAGAGAAGGGAATGTACGCTATGTTGAACGACCTTCTACCTGCAACATTTATCTTTAAAAGATGGTCATATTTAGCGGGTGCATTTTCAAAAAGGATTCAAATAAAGGCATTTCTACACCAAACACAGTTTTTTTTTTAAATATTGTCCTCATTTTATTATTAGAGGCCAAATAAAACCCACATTTTATTTACAAAGGGAGACAATAAATATCTTAATAATAGTCATAAAATTATTTTTTGCTTAGATTTGTTTAAAAAAACATAAATGTGTCATGTTGTTAGTAGCATCTCATACAAAAAGACCTGCCGGGTGACAGGTAAATACAAACTACTGTTGAAAAAAAACCTGGAGTTTGTTGTCGGTGAGAAGTAAAGAGTTTTCCCTTTTTAGGATTCCCTGAATCCTGTCATCTTAGTGTCTGAGAAGTAGTTTTAATCATCAGATAAAGGTGTGTGAAAAATTGGAGTATAATGCACAGATGACATGTCTGTGGATGATTGGCGTGCTTTTTTTTTCTTCTGAAAGCATCTTCAAGTGAAAGAGAAAAAAAAAATAGAAGAGCTGAGTTTAAGGTCAAAGTTGAGATTAACTGAACACAGAGAGTCAGGCTAGGTGAACATAAACAAAAAGGTAGAGGAAGTCATCGTCAGTCTCAAAAGGCCTGCGAGCTCTCGGTTTAGGAACAAAAAGGTATCCATATCTAAAACCGCTTTAACACATGTGAAGAAGAGCTGATAGAAACAGACAAAATGGATTAACAACGTTCCCCAAATGTGTTGAAGCTGGAAGACAGTTTGTAATTATGCAGTTTTTCTGTTTGTACTGTTTCCTTTCAGTGTTTAAACTGACTAAAACCACAACGGGTGTCGGGCTCGTCAAAGCACGTTGTGTTTCAGTCCATTCGCTGGCTGCATGGAAATGTCATGAAGATCTCACCGGGGACTGTGAGCTTTCAGCGCATTCCAGGAGCCACGAGTGACTTTTAGGGATGAAAGACATATGGAAAGAACGTAGAGGACAAGAGACTTGTAAAATATTGCACTCAAAGCTACACAGTTATCCCGGCAGCGTGGTGTCACCTGCCGCCTCTCTCCGTTTCATCTCCATGGTGTCTAATTCCAGTGGAAAGTATGGGATCCGTGTTGTCAGGGGAAACACAAACAAAAACCAACAGGTATTCCAATAAATCTCTAGTTGGCTGATTTTTATAACATTGCGTCAGCTCCTGCTTCGGCTCCCATTGTCAAAAAGAAAGTGTGCCTTCAGCTTGCAGATCAAACGTGGCCGAGGACAGCAGCGACACAAGTTCTCACAGAGGTCCTTGAGTTTATCCAGTATAAATAACATGACAGACATTAGCACAATGACATCAACCCATGACAAATCCAAAAGTCAGGAAATATTCAGTCATCCTGAAATACAAAAATAAAACATCTTTGACTTTTTGTTCTTTTTGTTTGTCTTTTCTTTTACAGAAGTGGAGTCTTCAAGGGCAGCTTGAGATTTTTAGTTACTGTTCCCCCCCCTGTAAGGATGTATAGTGCTGTCCAAACGCTAACATCAGTTCCTCTTGGAGTTGGGTTTTAATCGCCGAGCCCTTCGTGTCCGCTTAGTTACTGTGGTGAAACGGAACACCTCCAGCGGGTCCACTCGACCCTTCGGCTGGCGCTTCATGAAGTGGACTTCTTGTTGCCTCTGCGTGGTGCGTGAGCCTTTCTTGGGCCGCCCCTTCCGGTTGAAGCCGAGGTACCATCCTTTGTACTTAGCCGATACCAGAGCCGTGTAGTTGTTCTCCAGGAACTCCTCGACAAAGACGCACTCTTGCCTCCTCCCATCAGGCTGAAGAAGGAAAAATGGCCAGCATTAACACCACAGAACTTTTTAGTAAGGTTTCATTTTGATATCAGGCTGTTATTTCCTAAATTGTTTAATTTCTATTTAGGATCACTGGGAAAATGTCATCATATTAATTAGTCATGAGACTTTAAGTGCAGCATAAAGCATGGATAAAGCACAATATGCTGATACTTTCTGAGCACCATTGAAGTAAACTGTTAAGGAGTGTAGTTCTTTCATCACCCTCCAAAAAAGTCTACAACACTTTGGCTTTGGTTTTATTAAAAAACAACTATTATTTGGGATTTAGGGAAAGGAACACACATACGCCACAAGAAGAGGACACGATATATTTTCTGATACTAGCACAGATAGTTGAAGCAGGAAGTGAGCAGCCAGAGCATCAGTTTAACCAGCTGTGCAGTTTAAGCATAACGTTAAAATAAAAAGACACTTGCTTTAACAGTGTTTTCTGTTTATAGTGTGAGTACACAAACGGATGGTGAGCTAAAAAGCGAGCGCGTACTAATATTTTAACTTTTGTATCATCTATCACATGTTTAGTGCTGCCTTAAAGTGCCCAAAAAGTTGTCAAACTACTAGATATAGTAGTTTGACAAAAGTCAGGACCTTATGGAAAAACCCCAGTAATTATGTGAAGAAAAGATGGTACTTGCAGAACAACTGCATGGCTTGTTGTTTTAGGTGGTTTTTATGACAGAAATGTCAGGGATAAAAGTGCTGCTCTGTGCCTGGAGCAAATCATTTACAACAGCTGTATATGTGCACACCTACATTGTGTTTAAGACGTGTTATATCTGGATCTTTTAATCTTCATTGAACTGAAGCAAAACCTAAACCATTTGTGTAAGTTTAAAAATACAGTCGAGAAAAATTATGAAATTTGACATAATAAATTAGGCTTTTACTGTTTTTCATTTTTTTAATGATACACCAAACACCCATGACTGCATTTGAACAGTATTCCGATCTACATGTTTAATACAACTTTTAGTTAACTTTGGTTTTTATGCTTTCTTCAAATGTTTTAAAAAGGCAACCAAAATGCTTTTTGACAAATACTACATTCTTGGAGTTAACCTCTTTGGCAGCTGTCAGCAAAAACCCTGATTATTTAGCAAATAGCTACAGATTCTTTAAAACCAGTTCAGGTCTCATTATTTTAAACTTGAAATACTCTTTAAAATATTACAAATAGCTTTTGTGCTAATATTTACGGCTCTTGTATTTTCAAAAGAAAGCACGACATACGACATACGAAAACACCCGAGCCTTCCCTGAGAGTCTCCACCAGTAACCGTGGAGACTAAGATTAACAGCACGAAAAAGTGTTTTCTAAATAAATAAAAGGTTGTGCAACACTAAAAGGAAGCTAAAACTACCAACGTTAGTAATTAATGGAAATAAACTGTGGTTCTGAGGAAAATAAAGTTTTTAAACTACCTTTCTACATCTAATGGGTTCTCTGCAGTCATCTCGCTCTTGTGGCCACCTGGTGTGACTTAGTGATAGAATTGCAATTGCATTCCTCCTAGGTGACCATTAGTCTCCCGATGCATTGTGGTGATTGCAGTCAGTAATTGACTGATCGAGTGTCAAAGGAGTTGGCCGATTACGTAATGGAAGAATGGCTTTGAGTTATCAAAAGGGGTTTTATTCGGTGTGCAAAAAACGCGAGCAGAAAAATGATCTGATGTTCTACTTAATTTAACTACGATTAAAAGCTCGGTTTAAATTACCCGTTCTAATATTCGGGTGCTGGTAAATTAGTGTTTTGAAAAGCGTCCATTGGGCATGTACCAAACCGTACTCACCCTTCCGACAATTTTCCCCTTGTCATTCATGCAAATGTAATGTTCGCTTTCTTTTCCTTTTATTCGAACGTGACTCCCAAAGGTTTCTGTCTCGACAACAAGAAGGGCTGAAAAAGAGAAGGAACATTGGACATAATTAATGTCATATAATTTGAATACAATATTTATCAGTATCAACGCTAACGTCCCCACATTTAGTGTTTCAGTTAGACATGCACAACAAGTAATTGTCGATTTGTTATGAAGATTTTTTTAACATCCAAAGCTAAACTAAATTTTAAATATTTAATCATTAAAATATTCTCTTTTTGTTTTCCTCAAGTAGCTTTAATAAAAAATAATGACCAGGCAAACCAAAAGGCCGCACTGATGACTTGGAATGGCAGTAATGCGCTCTAAAGACGGATCCCGACGGCTCCTTTATTGTTCTGAGCCCCCGACACCCCGCTCCTGCTCCCATCCGACATGTTCACCCCTGCAAGGTCACCTTTGTCTCTGCTCGCCCTCAGACCGGCAAAGAAATCTGCCAAACGTTTGTGGAGCAGTTATGTGCCCCTCAGGATTAGGTTTCAAGTTCCCTTTAGTCTGTGCTCACTCAATCAAAAAGTTAAGATGATCCATTTGTTTAACACACAGGGCCATTCAGTAGCGCTCAAGGGAGCAGAGGAAGAATGGTGGAAGGGATTGGGATGGGCTTGGGGGCAGAAGTAACCTCCCGCCCTAAAATCAAACCTTGAGAGAAAAAGTGGGAAGTAGGTGACCTCTCTGAAAAGTTTGGGAGAGGACAGTAATTCCCTCTTCTGTGGCGCTACCTTGGTTTTACAATTAGGTAGATTATATGGATCTCTTGAGGTGCACTTTAGAAAAAACGTAATCTAATCCGTCTCACAAATTCCTCCTTCTCTGCAAAATGAGCCGGATAATTAAATATTTTTGTATTTCAGTATTAAAATTTAAGCTCTATCACTAATTAAGCATTACTTAATAACAATCTAAACCCGTTACAAGTTTATAGGTTGAGAGCAGCAGTTCAGGTATTTGTGATATGTGATATCCTATTAACTAAAAAAGTAAAAAACTCAAGACATAACAGTTATAAATATATATTTAATGGGGTTATTCATCTGTATTTAGTTATATACAGTTATTTGTCTTTGTTGTTTAATCCTGAGATTTCTTGAATTTGTCCTTAGTTTACATTTGTAGAGTTAATATTGATACTGATATGTGAGCGTCATGAATAAAATAACTAACGATCAAACTAAACAACAAATTAGACATTTTTACAGAATTTTGTTTTAAGAGTTTTGTTCTTTCTTCCTTTAATATGCAGTAAAATGAAATTACACAAATCCAAGTTAATTTCTGATCATATGTGAGAAAATAAATCTGACCGGACTGGATGATTGTGAAAATATTCATCTGAGCTTCTTTTGGACTTTTTCTCTCCCTGCTGGTGCATTCTTGCTGCAGTCTAAAATTGGATTCACGGCCATATGCTAAAATCAAGTGGACTGCTGTCTTAAAAAAAAGCGATGAATCAAGTATTATCAAGTTTATCAGCTAAACTTGTGTTTTTAATTCTACTTTGAGAGGACAATGGTTCAGTTACAATGGACAGTTCAGGGGAGTTTCTGTTTAAGACCTTTAAAAGTAACAGATGTGATATATTTTAATACCTGGGATAGATTATAAATCTTGTGCTTCAGATGTATAGATATTAGATCTGAAGTACAATTTTGCAACCAAATTTGGTATGTCGGTTTTTTCAGTTAATTTTCTGTAAGGGGGGGGGGACCTACAATCTTTCAAAAGTGAACATTAATACTGAGTGCAAAGGAGTTCACAGGTTCCAGGTACTGCAGCTGGATGGGGAGGAGGTGGTGAGGGATGGGGGAGAAGGGGAGAGATTTGGCAAAGGCTCATGGGAAAAATTGGATCTGCTTCCACTCAAGCTCTAACAAGCAGTGAGGAAACTTCGCCTGCTCGCATCTGCGACTGAACGCACTGACTGAGAGGCATTCAAGACCGGCAATTTTGGAGCTGTGAGTCAGCTGTTCTGAGAAAAAAATATCTGCAGGGTAGCACTGCGCAGGCTACATCAAAGGACGCTTTACTGACCATCAATTTAGCCGTCCGCCATATTTGATCTGCAATAATGAAGAAACATGTGCAGAGCTAAGTGGCAAGATTTAAGGTGGATAATTTATTTCAGAACAGAATCTTCAGGAGGTTTTTTATTTTTTTAAGATGATGTTTAATTCTTGACATTTTCAAGTATAAAGGACCCCTCAACTCCACTGCTTAAATAACCAAAAATCATTCTTCACCTTCTAAAGACCAAGAGTGTCTTTAACTTATGAGCAAAGCAAACGTTAACCCCCTAAAAAAATAAAAGATACTGAACAAAGACCAACATATTCTAGAGGTGTCTACATGAAACAAATTACACACATCATTGCTTAAGACCTGCAAAATGATGTATTTCTAAGGACAACAATAGATAAAAGAAAAATTCAACATGCTACAATTACTTTTCCAGAACAAGTAGGTTTAAAGCCAACAGAAAATATAGGTTAACTATAACTACATTTCTTTAACCTTTAGCTCATGTTTTTTTTTTATGCATTAACTAAATGCTGTTTACTGATAATAAAAAGCATAATGGGTGTTAGTTTTGACTCATTTAATAGCAAAACTCTTTACAGTCAAGGAAAAAGGCTTCTTTTTTTCAACAAATATCTACTAATCTCTAATCAGCTGATTAGAACATTTTGGTGTTTCCCATCATAAAGATCCTCTGGAATGTTGACAAATTCAACAGATTTTCATCCATCCTCATTTACTGATGTCTTCCAAAACCAGCCCCTTCTGTACAAGGCAAACAGAAAACCACATCTTATCAAAGAAGAGCAAACAGCCTACAGTGCCGGGGTTAAGAAAGACTCTAGAAGCAAAGAAACCTTTATTTGAACCGGAGTTAAAATTTTAGACTAGCAAGTATTAGGCACAGAAATTATCTCATACCATACTTGCCCCCATCATCTCCATTGGCGTTGATTTTCTTCCCCAAGATCTGAACGTGCTTTCCCGTGGTCCTGCTGTAGAGCTGGTAGATGCGGACCTGCTTTCGGCTAAGGTCGTCCGGGTTCCTCGTGTAGTTCTCAATGTAAACCCTGAAATCTGCAGTGCTCTGCTGCGATTCCTGCACAGGGGGAGGCAGACAGCGAGAATGTAAAGACACAGGCGTAGCTAGTAATATGTGCTGTTGGTTTCATGGGGTCTATCCCAAAAGATAAGTGGTTTAGGGTGTGAGAACCAACATGGAAATTTCCGGCTGCACAGATTTCCCCCCTTAGAGTGGCTCGTTTTACATGCAATGCATTTAAAAGCAACAACTAGATTAAAAGTGTCGCTAATGAAGAGGATATTCTAGGAAAACTCTGACAGTGCAGAACCTGCAGAGAACCTTGCTTCTGAGTACCGGAGCACAGTGTATAGTGTGCCGCAGGCAACATTGGGAAACCTGTATTTCATTTCCACAAGCAACCAAGCCACTAGCAATTATACACCTGAAGCATCCAGACCAGTTACACTATCATCAAACAAATATCTACCCGCAGGCCAAAAAGGATCCATAAATTAGAAAATGCAGCAGGCGGAGGAAAAAAAGAGATACCTTAAACCACAAACACTCTCTTGTTGGAGATTTTTTTTAATCAAAATGCACAAATCTCCCGCCTCCCTCTCACCATCCCGATGCTTCTGATTTATCTAACCCCTAAAAAAAACAGGTGGAAAAATATTTGGCAACATTTCAGACAAGCAACTGTGACCCAACATGTGGAAGAGCGGGAGGAACCGTATGCATTCAGAAGGCCTGAAATCTCGCTTCACGCCGCGGCCCCGTCTCCCCAGCTGTATATGGCGTGGTAATTGCACAGTAATGGCGTTTTATGTGGCTGATCTCAGGTGGCTAATTATATACAGATTACATACCCAGAGTGCTTGTTGATTTAACTTCGGTGAATTGATGGCATGTAGCGAAAACATGAGGGGAAACATTAGTCCCCAAAGAACAAATCCTTTAAATCAAAGAGGAAAGACAAACAACTTCTTCAAATCCAAATGCAAACTTGTTTAGGCAGCTGATTCCCTTCTTCCTCTCTCTGATCTTCCCTTGTTTAAGATAGGAAACACACATTGTACTACAAATAAAATCACAATAAGGCTTAATCTCATCTAGTGGCTTACTTTTTTAACTTAAGATCCATCAAATCTCACTGTATAACATTGATTTTAGGTTATTAAAAATGCATTTTACAGGGAACATTATCTGTTGCCCTTTTTTGAAATTGCTTGCATAGAAAATATGACAACAAATTATGTCAATAACTCCAACCTCCAACAACACATCAACTCTCGGCTGCACCGACATTTTACAGTGTTAAAAAATACGTTTAGAAGTAAAAGGACTAAAGCAAAACATCTGAATACAAACTGATATGTTTGGTTTGTCTCCCAACATCTATTGAGCTGCATTTATGCTTTGCTGCCTTCTCATCCTTCCTGTGTGACAGTCAAGCTGCATCAGTTACACAAATAAAGGGG
>JAVLVB010000408.1:1651596-1677121 GCA_032876305.1 Orestias chungarensis | reverse complement strand
CCAGAATGCTGCTGCTCGAGTTCTGACCAAAACCAGGAAATATGACCACATTAGTCCAGTGCTCAAGTCTCTGCACTGGCTTCCTGTCACTCAAAGAATAGATTTTAAAACAGCCTTGCTTGTGTACAAGTCTCTTCATGGTTTAGCCCCAAAGTACATATCTGACATGTTAGAGCCATATGAACCAGCCAGGACTCAGGTAGTGGCCTCCTGCTGATGCCCAGAGTCAGGACCAAACAAGGGGGAGGCTTCATTCCAGTTTTATGCTCCTAAAATCTGGAACATTCTTCCTGAAGAGGTGAGACAGGTTTCAACTCTGCCGTTGTTTAAATCCAGGCTGAAAACAGCCTTATTTAACTGTGCATATAGCAACTGAGTACTATTATTATTATTTTATTTTTATTATATTTCTTTTAAATTCAAAGCTGATTTTATTGTTTCATTTTCTGGTCTTTTTTCTTATGTAAAGCACTTTGAATTGTCTTGTACACGAAAATGTGCTATACAAATAAACTTGCCTTGCCTTGCCTATTTGGAGTTTTAACTGTATAAATAAGCAGTTGTGGGTGTGTATAGGGCATCTCAAGCATTTGCTGATTTTAACCAATAATGGGTGGCTGTAGTCTGTATCACCTGTGAACATCCAGGGGGATCCTGTTAAACTTTTTTTACTTTGGAAAACACTAAAGTAATAAAACTCTGATGTATTTGTCTTACTGTAAAGAAGTATTTGTGGGTTTTCTGGCACAAAAATAAAATGTGCCTTTTAATCTGAACTAAAACCTAAGGTTAAGTGACACTGCAAATCATTGACTAGGGCTTTAATGTTACAGTTGAAGCTTTATAATGTGCTGCACTAACTCATGTGCAGTGGTAGTTTCCGGTCAAGAAAGAACCCTGAGCAGATGTAGAGGAGCCTCTCCTCGAGCTGCCTCTGCCCTGCTAAGCTAGCCCGAACCTGCAGTTCCACTCATCCTAATCGCTGAGCCCAATCCATTCCCCTGTCTAGCACCTCTTCAGAGGCCGCTCACTCCTTTGTTCTGACAATACACAAACGACCATTCAAATGGAGGCACTCTGTAATCAGTGAAATACTAGCCTGTGGGCTTTGTAGAATAGAAAAAAGGGAGGGAAAGAGAGAGCTACATTGAAAGAGAGGAGAGGGAGAAAATCCATCCATGACCAATCAACTCTAACTACCTGTCTGGCTTTTTAGCTGCAGATGTTATTTGAGAAAGGGGAAAAAATGTTCCCATTCCAGATGTGAGATGTACAAAAGCAAAGCGGGCTGGTACTTCCAATCACTGACAAAAAAAAAAGAAAAAGGCTGGACCCCTCCACACCCATGTTTGATATGGCTGATGTTTTTTTTCCCCTGCCCACGTGGTTTCTGTCAAATAAATGTGTGATGTATTACATCACCTCCCAGTCAAATGAAAGATCACATACAATCTGACAGAGGCAGTTTCACTGTCAATATAACCTGCGTCTATTCAGCAGAAAAATATTTGCTTTTACTTCAAATACATACCTGGTTATACTTTTTTCAGACATTCTTACTCTAACCTAATTAAAAATTAGAAAGCGTTATTAATCTGACATGCATTCGGTAGTTTTTGGCTGTAGGAGGAAGCCAGAGTACCCGGAGAGATATGCGCAGTGACAGCATGGCATCTCCATGTAGAAAGATCTTGTGTTATTGGAAAAAGAAAAAAAAAACATGAAACTGATTAGTTTTGCACCAAAAAAGTAATCCATAGGGTTTTTATTTTTGATAGAAATGCTAATGTTCTTTTTATTTGTTCTAATTAGATTTCAAGTGTAAAAAAAAAGGTATTAAGGAAATTGAAACTTTTAAAAAATATTAAAGAAAAACCTGACCACTCTTCCTCAGTCTTCTATCAAATCAGTGTTTTTTTTCTCCCTCGAAGCTACATCTGGTCCACCGTTCTATTAGCTGTGACACCTTCCTGGCGTGGACACTGTCTTAGATGGCGCTACCAGCAACTCAACGTTCTCCCTTCTCTGCTCTACGTTTCTACTTTTTACGCAGAAAGTACACCTAAAACTATTTCTCTGCTGCTTTTTATGTTTTCCGTCTTTTCAAACCCCCAGTCAGCTGAAGCAGGAGTTTTTTTCCTGTTGAAGGAGAGCGTCTCCTTTCACTGTGGCTACATGAAGGCTCAGGACAAGGGAGTCAACAACACAATGCAAGCTATGATCTACTTTCTTGGCATGCTAATCCAGGACGGGCGTTATTGGCTCAAGGCAATCTGCTGGAATAGCCTAAAAATAAAACCTTCAAAGATAATATAAACCCTAACCCGGCTTTGTTAATTGTTTAAAAAAAGAGGATCTGGAATGCATGCATAATTGGTTTTAAAATATTTCTCTGGTAAAGCGTTGTGAATTGGGACTAAATAAACACGTGTAATTGAAATGAATTGTAGTTATTGAATATTGTTAGAGGCTGAAAACTATTTGAGACTAGGTGAAGGTTTACCTTCCAGGACCAAACAACCCTAAGCATACAGCCCGAGCAACAACGAATGCTTTTTAGTTCAAAGGATACTCATGTCTTAGGACGGCCAGGTCAAAGTGGAGGACTAAATTCAACTTTTAATGCCACCTGCAGGCGCACAGTATTTAAAAAGGCTAATAATTTTGTGTGATTATATGTCTATTTTGTGAGCTTCTTCCCAGTTGTCCATTTACCAAACATTTTAGTTTCTGGCTGGAACAGAATAATTCAAAAGGTGTAGTAGGTTAGTTTTGCAAAACATTGAAGGATGATTTCTTTTTTGACTACAATATATCATATTTCCAATAGTTTCTACTTTTAACAATAATGCTAACTTATAAAAACACAAAAACAATGTGTCAAAGTAGTACAATTTTATTTCATTATTTTACATTGTCGGCTAACAGACATTCATTCTGAACATCATTGCTCTAGCCGCAGCTGCTAAACAGAACATGGAAGCCTTTGCTGTTTTCGAGTGATACTCGAAATATGTTGGCGAAGCTGGGAGAGGTGTCAGGTGAGATGGCGTCAAGGTGCATAGCAGCCTGAGAGAGCTCGGGGGCTGAAGTCATTACAGATATCAGCCTTTTGATGTTAAAGGGACTGACAAATTACCTTGTTGAACCACAATATTCTTAGTGAGGCAAATCTGTCAAATATCTGATGAAAATGCTCCCCAAGGCTGCTGTTGGACTGATCTTGGACTGATAGTGGGTAAAATCCGAGTATATCAATGTAGTGACATGTTGAAACTTTTACTTTTTTCCGAAGACCTTAATTTGAAATTCAATCTTTACATGTTACCTAAACAGTCAAACATATTGGTAACAAAGTGGGACATCTAAGTATTCACTATCTTTGTTTTACATTAGTACACGTCAAACCACTGTGACATGTAAGCCATAAAAGTGTCAAACACGGAACATATAATGGTAAGATATTAATCTTTCTAGCAACATTTACACATATGGTAATTGAAATTTTGAGATAACAGAGAACTGAATGAAAATTGCAATAAGAAATGGTACATTTGAAACAAATTTGTGAAACTAAAAAGATAAAGGAGCCAAGAGTTGCTCTACATGTCAGGCTTTCACTTAGTTTGGTCCAGAAGTGAGGAGCAAAGAAATTAAATCCTGCTTGACTTTTTTTGTTTAGATTTACCAAACAAATCTTTCCAGACATGAAATGGTTTACATGGTTTCTAACTGTAAAGTACCTTCGAGACTTCCGAAGAACGTAGTTTATTATTTTGAAATATAACCTTTAACAAACAGGCAGGCAGAGCAGTGATTCATATTATTTTGGTATATTTAATTTTATGGTTTGACAAAAACTTGTGGAAGAGTTTTGGATTTTTTGGTATGTGCTTTGTGTCATTTTTCAGTTTAGATTAGTCCGGATCTCTAATCTTTCAATTAGAGCACAATAGCAAAGCCTTCTGTTATTCCTGTATTAAACTGGATAAAAGTCTGACCCATCTTGTTATTAGCACTACGGACACCAACTCACTGACTGCAAAGGAATGTGGTGTTGTCAAAGAAATATACATTTGCGTATCATCAGTCTAGCTATGGTAATAGATGGTATTTCGTAGTAGATGATTAGGCATGTGTAGTTATTTATTAAAAGTAGCTGTAGAATGGCCCTAAGGGAGTCTCACAGACAGTTTAAACAGCTTTACTAGTCCTCTAAACTTTATAAAGAAAACCATGAGGCTCAAACTGTAAAGGTAATTTGCTCAATGATAAAGCAGTAAAGTATCATTATTATGGAAAATGGCCACAAAAAAAAGCTAACTACCTGAGCCTAATCAAACATTAAGCTACTTATAAAGACAGCTCTGTGACCTTCTGACTGAGTGGTATCAAGACACAACAGCAGTGTATAAATTTCAGACCTTTATTTCATATGTATACGCTTATCTAAGGTAGAATCCAGTTGAGCTTCTCCTCTAAAAGGGCCTTTAGTGAGTATCTACAAATACATTTTTGGTTTGAATGCTTTTCATTTGACCTTGCCTAATAATCTGACAAAAATTATCAAAAGTATCTTACCACAACCAAAGCATTCTTAGCTGCTGGCAAATAACTAATCAAACTGTTAACCAAAGTTGCACCATCCAGCATGCAGGGGATTCAGCAAGCCTGCACAGGTTTATATCCAGATTTTGGATATGTGTTTGTGTGGAGAGATTCTTATTTTCTTTAGCTTATTCTTTATTTAAAACCAGATTGATTCACCTTTAGGTTAAACGACTAATAGACTTATCAACAATTGAGCCTTTGTGGTATTCCATAAAACAATAATATGAACAGTTACAATTCTGTTAAAGTCCTTTTACCAAATCTACTTACCTCAGCTCCAAGATGTTTATGCTGGTCTTACAGGGGAGCAGATCATCTACAATAATTGAGGACTTTCTACTGACATGTCTGAAATAGGCGGAGACGCTTTAAATGTTGATGGAACTGTTAACAATTGAAACCATCTGGGGGCGATAATATGCAAAGTATTAGGAATGAAACCCAAAATGTTTTCAAATACAACGCAGATTTTACCATAATATGTTTTAATTGACTGAAAAATGCAAGTTCAGATTTCAATAAATTCTGCAATGCATGGCCTGACAGGCTTAACTGTGACAAATTTCCCTGTTAGCCGAGTTTTGAAGAAACAGACAAAAGCTCTCAGGACGCACATCCATACGGGACACCGCAACCCCACTCAACTCCACAGAGTCCGGACCCAGGAGACGTGGAATCCACTTATGCTTGAATATCACCTGTCAAAACATTTTACGCTGATGTGATGAGTTTTGCAATCGGGTGACATGTCCAGACCTTTTAAAAGAAAACAGTACATTGAGTCATATAGAAATCAATGGAAGTTTTTTGGAATCCATGACCTCTTCTTTTCTTTTGGCAAAACTCGACTGCTAAACCCATTAGTTTAGCTTTGCATTCATAAGGTTTAAACACATTCACAACATGCATGAGCTTTTTTACCTCATAATTTTGAAGTTAAATTTACCACTTGAAATCTACAGAATTTGCTAAAGTATACAAGTTCGTCAATAGTTCGTAATACAGATTGTTGATAGCTCTCTTTTTTTTTTAAATCCTGAACTTTAATTCCTTAACATCAGAGTCAGGTAAGACCCAGACACCTTTATGCTGCATTAGAAAGAAAATAGCTTAGTTTGTGGGCAAAGGAATGCAGCTCACATCTTTGCCATAGCAGCCGTAGAGGTAATGCACTCGCATGTTGGTGCTTGTCGAAGTGAGCACACCTCCGTCTTCTGTATTAATAACCGTATGTCCTATTGCTGTATCAACTGGGCTGTGTTTTACTGGGCCCGGCTTAGTTTACGGGAAGATAGGTGATTAACTCCCCAACCTCTTCATTTCATTTTCCAGATGTCTGTTTTGCTGCAGTATACCCCATCTGTTCATGAAAATCACTTTTTGAACATGCGCCCATTCTGTTGTCCTCTTAGGATTAATAAATGCAAAATACAGTAAAGTTTAAAAATGCAAACATCACATTAAAAAAATTAATATTAAAGCAAATCCAGTGCTCTATAAAGACAACAATGATATTTGGGCACAACAGAATAAGATAAAAATAGCGCTGTTAAGTTGATAGTAATAATGTCAAAAACGGTTTACAAAGAAAAGCTCTGACTGGCTTCTTCTTTTTTGTGCAAAAATAAAAAAAAGTTTATACAAGCACATAAGTCTTGACAATTGACTAACACGTAGAAGGGATTGTCATTAAGATACACTCACCTGTCAAAATTGAGCTATGAAAGAGAAAATCGCTGGCGATGACAATGATGGCTTCCTTTCTCGCTAACATAAACATACCAGCCTGATCACTTTTTCCCCTCGGGGCAGACTCATTGTTCCAGTTTGAAAGCTCCCTGTGGATACTGGGTATTTTTCCCCCCTTCTCTACTCATTTATTTGGTTGTTTCCAGGTGATGTGCCAAACTGTCAAAAGCATCAAGACAAAAGGTATTGGAAGGTCTCTACCTTTTAGGTACTCCAGTGTATACTGTCCATGCACATGTGTTGACACACGAGATCTTTTTCATATCAAGTCAAATTAAACCGTAAACTTCACCATATTTGAAAAAATAGTCGATTTTTACCACTCTGATATTTTTTTCTGCATGGAAGAGAACTAACATGCTGAACGTCCCCACTGTAAAACACTGTGGTGGCGACGACATGATGTAGTAGTGATGCGTTACTACAGCAGAGAAAGGGAAGCTGAGAGCTGATAGGAATGATGGGAGGAGCTAAACACAGGTCAATCCTGTATCAAAGCATGCTGGAGGTTGAAAAAAAAGCTTAAGACTAGGGCAGAACAACAACTTTCAGCAGGTTCTGAGCAAACAATTTTTTTTTTCAGAAGGGTCCAGTTAAAGTCCGGACTTGCATCAAATTAGGCATCAATGACAATGTTCGAAAAATGAAAAATGTTGATGGAATCTCTCCATTGAAGCTCATAAATGGACATATTTTTCTAACTAGATACTTTGTGGTGATCCAGCAAATTTTAAAAATATATGATGAAGAATTTAAGAGATTGCAATAGTTTAGCGAGATACAGAATTAAACATTTTATAGGCTGATATGACTATAAATTTAACTGCAGTCAGATGGAGAAAGATACGTGCTCGGGACATTTAAGTAACCATTAACAAATAAAACTATAATTTTAAAGTTGTGTCCTGTTCAATGACTTACAAATACTGTTATACTCCCTTGCCACAAGGGGCCACTAAAGAGTAAAAATGCAGGGAGGGCTTTTTGAGAAATCGTGGAAAAATGTCTTATATCTACTTATTTAAGGAATGGATTCTAGTCTTGCATTAACTGCACATTGATCAGTATGATATAATACAGAAATATACACAAAATAGCATATTTTTCACATACAATTGGAATATCTGAGCATGTGCAACTATGGAGTAAGTTTTCTTTTTATTCCACACAAGGTAAACAGCTGTCTCTAAATTCAACTATCCCTTCAGGTCGTGAGAAGAAAAGAGGGTGGAAGTGTAAATGCCTGCAGAGACATGACCTTACATTTCTTTCCACTAGAGACTGAGTGGGAAAATCTTGTCCTCAATTATAAATCCCACAGGTAAACCCTACTGAGACACAATATTTCCTTAAACTCTAAGAGACACCTCTAGCTACTCAAAAATGACAAAGATAACTTTAAAAGAGTGTAGTAAAAAAAAAAGCGTCTTTCATCTCTGTTTTCTGAAGAGTAATAGAGCAAGCTTTGTGAGAAGAGTGATGTTGTCAGTCTGACAGTGGTGTTAATGTTCTCTAAGGGAGGGAGCACTGTTCAGGTCCTGCAAACAGAGAAGGATGAGGTTGCATAATCGGAGCCTAGGATTCATGGAAAAGAGAGTCAGGTTGAAGAAACGCACGCTGACACTTCCAAGATGTGAGGAGAAGAGCGTGTAGGGTAATTCTCTTGGCAGCAAGATGAGTGACTAAATCAAATGGAGGTTCGTAGCTTAATTAGTGCTAGTTTTTACTGCCTGTTTGAGCAGAGCAAGTGAGAGGCAAGGATGAAAATATCCATGCAAAAAAGTATCAGAGCAAACAATGAATTACAGCAATAAAGTTAGTAAAAATGAGCAAATTTTTGGGTGGTGCAGCTGGTAGCACCACTGACAAGAAATAAGAACCTCCTAGATTCATATCTAAACCAGGCTTGCTCGTTAAGGAGTTTGTATCCCAAAATGTATGAAGCTCATTCGCTATTTGAGTCGCCAAGCAATTGTGCTGGTGTAACTCACAAAGTTTTCCTGTGATGGACCTGTCCAGGGTTAATTCCGCCTCTCAGTTAGTGAGGATGGACTCCATACATAGTGGGGAGCATCAATTAAAAGTCACAGGCAGCTGAACAACAGACCTGGAACCTATTCTGGCGCTCAAAAGGTGCAAGTTTGGGTCTGTCAGGGTTCATTATATTATAATATAAACACATTAAAGGGATTTTATAGCATGCAATTAAAAGGTCTCATATTTAAGCATTTTAAACAGTACAGCTCAGTGTTTTGTCAAAAAGCTGCATCTAGAAACTGAAACAAAATCTAAAAGGCATTGTAACTAAAACAATGGATTTACAACTGTGTTGTTGTTGTTGGGTTGTATTGGAAAAAGTTTAGTTTTCTTTTTTTTTTCATCCTTTGAAACTATTTTAACATACAAATCATGAAGTAAAACCCTTCTGAGCAAACCAAATCTAGAACTACGGATAAAAGACGTCAAAAAGCCCACAAATTGTCGGGTGTCTTTGTGGTCACATGGCTTCAGATCCCAAACAAATCACACTCTCATGTTTCCCAGGTGGACTCGTCTCAGGGTGAGAACAGACGGCGCTGGCTGTCCCGTCCCGTATCATGTTACAACCAAATTAAAGTAAAGGGCAATATTTCCCTAAAGGGCCGGCTTCATGCTGGGCTGGTATGAGCTGGGCACTGATACCTTCGTTCTAAGAATCCGTTTAAGAATATGTGTGACTGTTTAAGCAAAACAGAACCAGTCTAGAGAAACTAAAGGAAAATGTTTTTAAGAATTTCTCAGATGCTGTTAAAGAAACAAGTGTTTAAAAAAAGTAAATTTATCTTGGTATGATCACAGGTAGGCACTCTTCAGTGCACGTGTCTCCATTACTTGGATGTACGACCAGAATTCCCACTATTCTTTGATAGTGTGCTTGTGCTTTGAGATTTCAGTGTGTGCCAATACCTCCAGGCTGCTTCAGTCAAACCTTGGACTGGAATTCAAGTCAGCCACAGCGGGGGGATTTCCACGTCCCTCAAAGTGGTCCTGCCTGGAATATAAAGTCGTGCGTCATGCCGTGGATGCATCCGCTCGCTTCGTTGTGGCCATGGGGCAAAAATAAAGCCTTCAGCTGTGAGTGAGGTAATTGTTGACACACAGCTCAGGTGATTTATACATTAAAATTATAACAGGTCCTGGTTAACACCTGGACTTTACTGCCTTCTACTGGTGACCAGGATAAATAATAGAAAATCTGATAAGGTTTTATTGTTACATTTAAATTTAACCACACAATGATAAAAGACACAAATGGGGTTAAGGAAATTCTGCGACTCACATAATCTTTTTTGATAGGACTCCTCAGATTTGGAAGCATGAGCAACAATTAAATCAAATTCATTAAGTCAGTTTTACAAGATTTTCTACTAAGCCACTCCCTACACTCAACACCTTCCTTCAGGGATAGCAATTACGTATGTTTTTGCTCTAAGCCAATGGTGTGCAAACTGTTTGCAGTGCAGGTCAACATCACGTGTAGCTGGAAGCATTTGGAGGCCATCATTATTTTTCAATTAAAGATTAGTTTGTTCTTACACACTCAGCACTATATCAAACAGGCAATATTGTAAGTTGAAAGAAAAATTATTCAGTTCCCAAATATTTTGAAACAGTTATTTCTAGTTTGTTTGTCTGTCAATGAATTTTATTTATTTCTCAGGCAAAAAAACGCAACTTTCTTCAATAATCCCTGTTGGATTTGTCTAATAAATGGGTGTGGCCACTTTTTTGGGAGTAACTGTATGTTTGTAGCCATGCTCATTTAGATAAAACAAAGAAATTAAAATGGCTACTAAATGGAAAATTATTGTGTTGTAGCTAATATTTCCCATTCAATAAAAGGAAATTGGTCAAAATCATAAAGATCACATTTCTACTTTCATCCGTACATTGCTCTAGGCTTTATTTTACTGAGCACATTTAAACTGGGGTAATAATGCAACTTTGAAAACTTTTTATCAAGTTATATTATGCCTGGACTGTTGCTGTGATTCATTCATAAAAATATCAAGAGTCCCAGAATCTTCACTCAGCCACTCGGGACACTTGCTCCTGCATCGGGCCACATATTTACCCAAAGCCATTTGTTGGAGCTTCAGTTTCCGGTGGAGTTGCAGAGATGACAAATATAGATGATTTAAAAAAGTGTTTTGTTTTTTTCTCTGTACACTTTATTTCTTTAATTCAGGTATGATTTTTAAACTTACTCAGAGCACCGAAAGTCCAATTTAGTTTCACATATATTTATAAAAAAAAAAATACCAAAGGTTTGGGTTGAAACATCTATGCATCTATCCATCGAGTATACTTGCCTATGCTTTAAGTATAATGGGGGGTTTGAACTGTGGAAGGATGCCAGAGTACCCGGAGTTAACCCACACTACACAGGGAGAACATCTAAACTCTTAACAGAAAGACTTCAGTCAGGGTTTCAAATCCAGGACCTTCTTGTTGCAACGGAACAACTTTACCAAAACTGTGCAGCCATGAGGCAAAATATGTACAAAAGTGTTTTAGGAAAGTATATAAAAAACAAAAAAAACAATATAAAAATTGGAAACGGCTACTTTTTAATTTGTTGTTCCTACAGATGGTGAGAAGGACTCCTGTTCTTAATGTTGCATAGTTTACGCATAACCTGGAACAAAACAGCAAGTCAATGACTCCATGAATCTGCTGGGGTTCCTTAGATTGGAAACTTTTTCAAACTGATTTGTTATGATGTATCTTTGATTTAAATTGATTTCTGTGAAGTGCCTTGAGACGACATCTGTTGTAAATTGGCGCTACATAAATAAACCGATTCTTGATTCTGCTACGATGAGTGACTCTGCCAGGCTACACAGAGATAAGCTCCTAACATTTGGTTCATGCATTTTAATCTGAGACTCATGCAACAGAGGAACAAGTAATATTCATCATTTATACCAAAATGAGCAGTGAATACAAACATTGCTCGAAATAATACTGCAAAATGTATTTTGTAAAAAGAGAAAACATGTCTGCTATCACTGAGAGTAAAGGAGGAAATAACTAAATCAGCTCAAAGCAGTGAAAGATAAAAAAACATGATTCTAACTTCAAGTAAATATTTGCAACAAATTGTATTTTATTAGTCAAAGTTACAACAAAATGTTAACGAAGGAAGCATCTTTGCGCTTTATTACATCTTTCAGCATAACTCAAAGATAAATGTTGCAAACAAAAAGTGAAAGATTCGAAATGAGCAGGACAAAATAAAAGAAGGGTTTAAACTCAACACTTTCGTTATTAACTCGAAGAAAAGACCAGCGGCAAGATTTACACAGGTTGTTGGAAAGCTTCGGGAAAGATAACATGCCTGCCACATTTGCAAATAAAAGCAAGAAACTCATTTACAGATAAAAATGTTCATTGACTTTAAAACCCTTTATTAAAAACAATGAGAGGAGGAACAAGGAAACATGTAAGTCTGGCTTCAGGTAAGCTTTCAAAGTAGTTTAAATCAAAATAATCAGATAAAAAAAAACAAAAAAAAAAACACTGACTACAAAATATTAAACAGAAATATGAGACTGGAAAATTATGGATTAATATTTCTTTAATATCTCTTCCTGAAGTTGGTCGTTGTATCAAATATGATCTTTTGAATTAATTATCTGCTTATGTTTGTAGCTCAAAACAGACACTGATATTTTTTTCACACATGGCTCAATTTGCTGATAATCGACGGTATTCAGCTGTGATAAAAAAAACAAAAAAAACAAATAACAAACGATAACATGTATTTAAAGTTAAATATTAAAACCAGAAAACAAGTTATGATAAACACAAAGACAAACCAACTTCTGCTGAAAACATCTTGAAGCAAGCTTTTAAAGTCTTTACTAGATATGAGCTGCACATATTACAGCAGAGCTACGGCTTTTACGAGTTCTGGGTTGCATTAATTATCCTAAAACATATTTGGATTTTTTCGTGTGTGTGTTTGGGTAAAACAGAAAACCGTCTGGCTTAGTAGAAAAATCGTTGGACTTTGCTTTTCAGACTTTTCAGACCAAAATCTCGACATTATTTTTGCAGGACCTACAAAAAAAATCTATGACTAATACTATGAATGATCCATGCAAAAAAAAAAAAAAAAAGGATAAAAACAAATTCAGTAAGGTTAGAAAAAGAATGATAACTTTACTAAATTAATAAAAATTAGACTCAAGATTTTACTCTGGCTGCAAACGGAAGGTTTTCAAAAGGCACAACGTGCAATATTCCTTGCTGATTTAACTAAAGAAGGAAAAATGATGTCAGATCCAAAGCGAAATGTTTCCTATAAGGAGATGCTCTGGATCCGTTAACCTGTCAAAGTAATTCAGCAAAATGTCAAACACCAAATTTATGACATCCAAATAAAAATAATCTTCATTTTTTAACAAAATATCTGCCCCTGACTGTAGTCCTGCAGGAAACATTGCAGACTGTGCCTTTAAACATGTCTCAGACAACTGGAATTCATCGGGATGAAAGCGGGTTACTTCTTCTCAGGCTTCAGTGTTTGCAGAAAACTCCAGAGATCCTTGACCACCTGAGGACAGTGAGGTGAGAAACAAGAGATAAATTTAGAAATCATTCAGATGAAGTGCTAAGCAGCACGAGCAGAGTGACTCACTTTTACTACGACATGATTGTTGCCGTCTTGCCTGTGGGAACGCGGCGTATGGATGGGGCTGCTGGGGAACGACGAGGGGTTGGGTGGGGGCAGCTCGGCATACCAGAGTGTATGACAAGGTGCTCCAGGTCTGAGAGATCTCAGCCTGGACTGATGAAACCAAAGCCCTTCCACAGATGTTTCCACACACTGGGAACAACAAGCTCCCCCAGAGCCGGCTCCACCCCCACTTTTTGCCTCGTCGACCCAGCACTTGGCCGCTCAAACAGCGTCCACCTGCTCCCATAACCACACTTTTCACATTCCGTCACAGCGACGGAGGGCAAATGAGCGTTTACGCCGTCTGTTTGGACCGACTCGTCTCCCACCGACCCAACGCAAGCTAAAGATCCGAGGGGCAGGACAAAGTTTCATGGCGTGAAACACTCAAAAGCTTGAGTCCAAGTTTATCCAGATTTTTAGAGGAAAAAACAAACACTGCAGCAGATGTGATTTGAAACAGCATCTTTTACACACAAGTGCAGCTTCTGTACAAGAAAAAGCATTTTCTTCAATCAAACGCGGTGTTTTAGTAACATCCAGACCTGAATGTATGAATTAGTTTAACTAACTACTGCTAGCATCCAATAAAACAATAACCAGGTCTTTAACCCAACCCAATCACACTCATACCTGGACACTAAGCTCAAGATGGTTGTTTTTTTTTATCTAATGAAAAGAGAAATATTGCTTAGTAAGGGATTTTCACAGAAATACAAACTTAGATTTTTTTATAGGTTCTTGTGAGAAAGTTCATAAATTGATCTTTTTTTCTCTGGGGTTTGCATCTCCAGGTTCTTCCATGTAGAAAGAAATGTTTGCCCCTTATTTTCCCCAAAATAAATCAAGCTCAGACTGCATAGGTACCATTTTAGAAAAAGTCGCGCCACAGATCCTTTAGCTTTGCTAAACCTTTATTTAACTCACCAAGATTAAGAGTTTTCTGGATTTATGTCTGAATTTGGTCATTCTTCTTCTACCTCTATTTAGTCCTGTCGTCTGCATGTTCCACCCTCTCTCCAACTAGTCTCCTGTCCTCTCTGATTTTTTCTCTGAAATTTATAACGCGAGTCCCTACTGTCACAGTTGATATAAATGTGTGCTCTAAATTATTTCATCTACAAACACGTAATGTTACAGAGCTGTGTAGTCAGCTAAAGTCAAGCACAGGAGTTTAGGGGTGTAAACAGAAATACACGTCAAAGCTCTTGAATTTTTGTTTGTAAAGGGAAACAAATTAACACCTCAGGTGGAGCAATAAATGATGCTGTAGTGTAGGTTCCCTGTCAGAGTGTTGGAGGATAAAATTGAGTTAATATTCTGGGGAATGTTTATGTGTCTCTGAAGCATTAAGAAGGATAAAAGTTCAAGATCTGGTAAAAATGCTTTGGACTGTATTACACATAGACCAGCAGTCCCTTAATTACGGCTACAAACGACTAACTGGGAGCCAGCTTTAGTTGACAAGTGAACTTCTGTCAAGCGTTACATGAACTCAGAGAGACAAAAAGTTATTTCAGACCTTGATGTTTAGTGGACGCTGTGAGGAACAATAACTCATTCCTGCATATCCAAGAGCTTTTAAATACACATTGAAATTTGTGTAAATGTAATGTAATAGAAATTAACTATGAACTGGTTTGATTTCAGATACAAATAGTTCAAATCTAATATTATATCGTAGGGAATAAGGGAGTTTAACTCGTGAGAACTTCTCAACTTACTTTCTTGTCTGTGACTTTGTAAGAAGTCCTCACAAAATTCTCAAACTTCGGCTCCGTCTTTGGTAGTGGTTTCCCCTAGAGAAGAGTTAAGTCATCACTTAAACTAACAACAACAACAACAACAAAGAAACAATTTTCAAAAAGAAGAAGATGGTCTTACCTCCTTGGCTGCTGATGATAACTTGTTCTTGATTTCTGGTACAGTAAAAGTTTTAGAAGAGCCAGCCTGAGGTTTTTCTTTTCCAGGAGTCTGAAAAAAAGACAAAATTAGTTTAATCAATTAGCCAAGATTGGTTTATACGTTGAATGAGGAGCGACGCACCAATCAGCTGGCCACATTTTCCCTGGATGCCCCCAGCTGTTCATCAAAGGCAAAATGACACTTCGACATAGAGGATTTACCCATAAATTTACATGGACATAAGTAATCGGCCTTAATGACCGATCACAATAAAAACGCGTTATGTTTTTACACAGGAATATTCTAATCAAATTCAGATTGATCAGAATTACATTGCAACACAGACCGAGAGGAACGGTTTTTTTCCAAGGAATCTAATCTTATATGTCAGATTTTGACTTTAGCAAGTAATTTACAAATCAAAAATGAACAGTGGACATTCCTAAAATAATGTAGAACAACAACGTTGAACAATATTGCCATTGTTTTTCCCCTGGGTTTCCACATGTTTCCACAAATCCCTGTAGGTGACCAATAAACGGGTTTGTCCAACAGCCTCCTAGTGGCCGTATTAGTCTGGGTCTGTTTTTATGGGCTCGCCGTTGGTTTGCAGCTGGATCATGAAAAAAAAAAAAAAAAAACACATTCTGGCCTAACTACATGTTTTATTTTATAATATCACATCAGGTAACAATTAAGAAGAAGGCTCGCTCTGCTGAAAGAAACGTGTAACTTTGATAAAACTAAAATAGTAAAATACAGCTCTTTTTATCTTTTCAGCTCCTTGCAAACTTGATGACTCCCCTGTGTTTGGGAGGATGAGAGCAGACCCAGGCGCAGCCCTTTAAGGCCTGTGGGTGTGTGAAGTTCTGGACAGCCAAAGGCCTACAGGTCCACAATTAGGAGGTGTCTCACTGTGACACCATATGGTGGGACTGTACGTTAAACAAGCCCGCACATGTAAAACCCAGCGAGGAATCCAGTCAGATTGCAGGGTTTCATCGATTGTGAGAGTTAAAAAAGGCAACCGACGCGAAGTTTAGCGCGACCGCTTCTCCAGCGCCGCAAACAATGTGAAAATATTCCTGCCATGATGTGTTATGATTTCCGCAGCTCTGCGAGTTAGGAACAGCACAGACCGCATTTAGTACCATCAATGTTTTCATGCAGGATTCCAGTTTTCTACTCACCTACAGATGAAGCTTTTGGGTTTCTTTCCACAATCGTTAGCTGCAGTTCTGACCCGTTCCTCCAGACAAAACTAGTGTAAATGGGTCAGATCTTATCACAAATTCCCTGCAAGCTTAAGATCAGGGCTTCGTGGATCTTTGTCGTTCTTAACCCACTTGCATAGTACGCTTAGGCTCACTGTCCATTTAGAAGATCCATTTGGACCAGAGTCGTAGCTGCTTCTAAATGTCCACATATTTTGACATGGTTCTTTTTCTCTTGATGCCATCCATTTTAAGAAAGTGCATCAGTTGCTGACACCACCATGCTTCACAGTTAGGACTAGCTTACCAGGCTTAGAAGCGTTCCTCTTCATTTTCCTAATGTAATGATAGTCTTAATGGCCAGTCGTATTCACAAAAATCAAGATCTTTGTCCCTCTGCACGTTTGCAACAGTAGTAATTTGAAATAGTAATGGCTTCCTCTTTGCCGAGTGGCCTTTCAGGCGGTTATCTGTACAGAATACGTTACCCATTGGATAATGATTCTCGTCTAACAAGCTTCGTTCACCATCTTCACATCTTTAGCTTTTGACCTGCGATGGATTTGCACATTTTGGACCAAATGATGACTCAGAACCGCCTTCTTTCCGAGTGGAATGATGGCTGGACATTCCTATCATGTTTACATTTGTGTGTACAATTGCTTGACCAAATAATTAGAGCAAGTTCAAGAACCTGGAAATTTTTTCTGGGGTTGAATCAGAAATGAGAAGCTCGTTAATCCTCTACCTAAAATCTTGGCTGAATCCAATTCACTTAACCGAGTCAGCTACCCTATCAGATGGTCCCAAATCCATGACCTCATGGTATGAGGTATGAATAATTATGTATGTGAACATTTGATAACAAAGACATTCATTAATAATTATTTTGATTTTTATCAATCTAAATATTGTTGGTCATTCTGACTGACCGAATGTAAGAGAGCTTTAGTCTGATTTAAGTTTAGGCCTTTTATTTGGTATATAGAAACTTCAACTGTACAGTGTTAATATTTCTACTTTCATAGCGCAGACTTTGTGCTTTTAATCTCCTAAAAACAAACACCTGATGAATGTCCTTTCATTTTACTCTACGTGCTTGAAAAAAAACTAGTTCTTCGGGCAAAATATAAGAGCTGGGCCTTAAAATAAAACACAGGTGCAATAAATAAAAAAATAGTCTCCCTCTAGTTAATAATCTGTCCCTTTTTTTTACAGCAGAGATCAAAGGTGAAAAACGTTCCACACAAACACTCTTGACTAAAAGCTTCACTAAAACAAAAGCTCGCAGACATATGTTGCTGGCTCCGGGCCAAACAAATGCAACACATATTTATTATTTATGGGCAGCTCTGACTTCCAAAGGACAGCTGTGGACCTGAAAACAGCTGATAAACATTCGGGCCCCGCAAGCTTTTTCATCTGGGCCAGACACTGATTACAGATGGCACAAGACGTGGACCTTAATCACGAGCACGCCATCATTTGATGCAATCTCTCGTCCTCACTCCAGCGCAGGCACGTGGCGGCAACACATTTGCTCGTCAGGTTTGTCCGGGGGTAGCGGCCGTCAGTTTTTTGAAGAGTAAACCTTTGGGGATCCGTGTTTGGAGAAGGATTTAGGACACAACACTTCCTATAAATGAAATAATGTGTTTACTTGGCGTACAGTCGAGCTTGTTCTCACTGCTAAAATGTATTTCTACGGAGTAAGGTAGCTGTCAAAAAGTGCACGACTCTAAGATTCTAATTTGTATTTATGTCAATGAAGTTCTTGTATCCCAAAACTCTTGTTTTTATGTGAGTATGACTCTAAAAGCTTTCTACGACTACCAATTCTTCCCTTTTCTGTGGACACAAATTCAGGTTTGTGAGTTACGAGGAAAAGTATTAAAAGGACATCACAGGGTGGAGTAACCGATCGCAGAGTTATCGATCCGCGATTACACCAAACACAACATGCTCCCAATTCAAAGATGGTAGTGGAGCAACCACCTCAGGTGAAGCACCAAAGCCTGAGATTGTTGCGCTACTACCATCATTGAATTTGGAGCGGCCTGTGTTTTATGTGATCACAGATTGGTTACTATTATTTTAGTCGTAACCCTCAAAGTTGAATTGGTATCTTTGGACTCACAGCTTTTAGATTCATACTTACATAGAAACCATACATAGAATATTTCAGCAGGGTTTGGGTACAAGGACTTTATTGACATATAAATATGAATTTTAGAGTTGTGCACACATTGTTCTGACCACTATCTTACTTTATATAGTTCTAGCTCTTAAAATGATGCTTATAATACTTTTGGTCTGATCGATAAAACGTACAAACTCATTTGTTGAAGAACCTTCTCCTATTGCTGATGACTAAGCATCAATACTTTATTTACTGAGTAGGTGAACTCAGAAGTAAATCTGTTGATGTGGATTAATAAAGGCTGTTAGACTATAGAAAGGGCAGAATACAGTTGGATATAAACCTTAAAGCTTTTTATTTGTTGAAGAAAATGATTGAGTGATATAAATGTACACGTTTATTATGGCATCTTGTAGCACTTTCATGGTAAGTAAGGATTAAAAAACTGCTCTTTAAGACAATAGTTACATAAAGATGTGTGATTTATATCACTAAACTGTCAAAAGAACCACATTATTTTTGAATTTACCAATGCTATAATAGAAAAATGTACAAAATTGTTCTGCTCTTTGTTGCATTATTGTATAAAATTACATGACAGATTTCAAGGAGTAAGAATACTTTTGCAAGGTGTTGTGTGCGCAGGTTTGTCATTCAGTCCCTGAAATAAATAATACACCTGCTAAAAGCGCACATCAATCATTGGTTGAAACAATGACTCACTCCCTTCTGGGATACGGCTAAGTGAAGTGATTAACGGCTTTACGACCGTGACGCGAGCTTGAAGGCATCGACTTCTCCAAAACCCACAAAACACCAGCTGTGAGATTAGGTTGCATCAAATCAGCAGAACCCGAGTAAGCTGGTTCTCATGCCGAGGCGGTTACGCAGCAAAGGTGCCGCTGCATGCTGGGCCGCAAGAAGTGAGAAATGCGGCGCTGGCAGCAGATCTGACAAGCCAATCTAATGACCAGTCACCTGCATTTAGGAGGGGTTTGAAAAAAGAAAAAAAGACACCCACACCCGCTTCCTTGCTCCTCTGGGGCATCTGGAAGCGCAAGCTGCACCAGACATCAAACACTGGTAATGAGAGCAATTGGGAGAAGGTGTGTCCAGGAAGCGAGGGGTGTGAAGAGGTTGTATGGCGAGAACGGTTGTGAAACAGACGAGGGGGGATAGCAGCTCTGAAAAGCACGAAGGACAAGAAACCTTAAGCGCTGGGAAAATCTGCGCGGGCTGGGTCAGAAACGGGCTAAACACCGAGAGCGGTGCAGACTCGGCTGAACTCACCCACGCCTGCCCTCAGGAGTGTGTCGGAGCATTCATCATGACAGCAATCGCAAAAACAGCTCCTCATGTGCCGTAAGCGTGCAAGTGAGCGAAGGATGTTGCATATTTCCTCTAAGGTAGCTTATCACAGACACAACTATGTGTTATGATGTGTTATGTATTGGCATCACCATGCCAACACATAAAGCCTTATCTAAACAGTTTCTGTCCAAGTCCTTTTTTTCCCCCTCCACAGTAACGTGATTTTGGAAACGTTTAAACAGGCTGGAAAAAAAACGCCGTCTTAATTTGTTTGCGCTGCCGCACACGTGACCTCCAGAGGAGCAAAGAGCATCAAAGGGGGCTGCAACCCAACACAGCGGGGTCAAGCCGAGGGGTCGTAGGTTTAAATCCTGCCTCGGGGAACTTGTTTAGAGGTCGTGTGTGTTTGCTCAAACGCGGACAGAGTTCAAGCTGTTTGTTTTAGGAGGACGCGTTCTATCTAAGAAACTAACTATCAGGTGGAAATATTTGGAACCTGCATTTATCACATTCCTCTGCTTCAGCCCGGGAAAGCTTGCCAAGTTTTTTGCTCTCTCTTTGCATTTTTTAAATTGTGAATGCGAGTAATGTCCAACCTACTGATGCAAACATATAAAAATTTAAAAAATAGGTAAATTTACCACAAATCATTTTGTGTAATAAAAATTACTAGTTCTGCTAAAATCAGTTAAAGTGCACACAGTAATAGTTGCAACGCAGACGCAGTATCAGTAGCAGCCTCGACATATTTTGTTGTTATAACATTTAATTTCCCTTTGGGATTTAGAAAGTATTTTTGAATTTGAATCGATACTGTTTAGTACAGAACAGTGCTGGCAAAATTTCCTCAGACCTGCCTAAAAGTTCCAACATGTTACTCCAGAAAATTATTTCTTTATTTCTTTACAATTAGTAAAGATTATACACGTTTTTACCATCTTAGCTGCTAAATATTTTGTAAGGAGACCGGAAATGGACAATTTTAAACACAATTTGTCCAAAAATTTAAAACAAAATACTTTTTTAGTTAGCTAATGCAGCATAGTGTGACACAACAGCAATCCTGGATATGGAAGTTGGCTATGAGACAAGAAATCTCAAAGTATTCAAGTTAAATTAAGGTCAGAGGAAGAGCAAGATGTAAAAAAACCTCTAGAAAATAAACTTTGTTCATTCAGGCAATGACACAATTTAAAATCTTCTTTTTCATTTGATTTAATGTTTAAATAAAAGAATAATCCATCAAGTTTCTTCTGCTTGGTTTCAGTTGCACGTATATGTTACCTGAAATGCATTCCCACCCTGACAGTAATGCAAATTAAACTTTGACTTTCCATAATTTGTTTATATTTTAATAAAAAACATTAACATATTTTTTTTTCTTCTGTTTTGTGTCTTTACAGCCTACATTACAGTTGCCCCCCCCCATCGTTCTTCCCCTGGCTGCAACAAACTTGTGCTTTAATGTCAATTTCTCAATTGTGTTCTGCAAATAACTTTGTGGACCTAATGTAAGACTTTGATGCATGCCTGTGATCAAGGTTTTGATTTTAGTTAATACTTTGCATTCAAGAAGTTATGGTCTGCTATTACTCCTGTAAATGCTTAAATGAATCCTAATTTAAATATCCGAACTGCTAATGTAAATGTCTGCTTTATATAAACTTGTTAATGCACAAAACTGTCCCACCTTTTCATTTTTTCTTCCTAGCATAGCAGAGCTTTTTTTTGTGTGTCTTTGACATTAAACACACTTTTGCTAACCTTTCCCTGAAAATGGGAAATTAAACAAATTGACGATTAATACCTTGTTCTGAGGTTTTGCTGCCGATCCGGAGGATCTTCCGGCAGGTCCGTTTTCTTTTACTACCGTCTTGTTGGGCTTCTTAGGAGTTGACTCTGGACCCTAGAAAATAAAACATCTAACGTATCATCATATAAACTTTGCATGCTAAACAAAGCATTTAGCATCTAACCAGAGGAAATCCTAAACATCTACTTTGGAGTTTTCCCTGACAGGTTGTAACCTCAGCCTTTTTTCCTGGTTCCCTGCTTTGTCGAACTAATGTCTATTATGCAGATTAAAACATTTCACGAAATAACTTTCAGCCAGCTCAATTAATAGGAACACAAAATCTGCAGAGGCCGATTTTAACACTGAACATGCTTGGTATTTTCTCTGTGATCAGCTACTTAGTAACCCAATAACCCGTCATTGTTCTGTGCTCTACAGGCCTTCCAGTCAGGTTTATACTGCTGTGTAATTACCTTGTAATAGGCAAGACAAGTACCTGCATTTCCAAAGCACCGACTGCTCCCTGGCAATTACATGTATACCCCTCAGAGCAGACTAGATGTGTAATTCCCTGCAATAACTGAACAGCTACAAGACGATGACACAAATAATTTAAAGGCTACACTTTACAGTCAAAGTAACTCAAAATAAAATTTCTTAAGTCCAAGCAGCGAAGGTGTGCAAAGGCCTATAAACCATGTTTACATATGCAAAACCTCGTAATAGAAATATATTCAGTCTGAATGTGTCACAAAATGAATTAATGCAAACATGTCACGTTTTTAAATGCACTAGATTTTATTCAGATAAGTGTTCCCATTAGAAAAAAAAGTACTTCCTCCTGTGCTGAAAGAAGTAAACGATACGTGTGCAACTATGTTTGTTAGGAGTGTTATGAGCCCCCTTAATGGACCGTTTCTATGTTCTGGGAGTTCCTGAAGCATTTAGTAGTTTTGTTTATAATACTACTACAGGTTTTACGTTAAAACACATTACGATTGCCTCTAACAGAAATGAAGCTTGTTGGCTTGGGGCAGAAATCCCCAGTCAGATCGGTCGGTTATAATCAGAATGACATGAGTGTATTTACATCAAGTATCAAATCGGCGAAAAGCAACATTCTTATTTCAGTTATGTTCCCATCAAGCTGAAAGTGTTCTGAATGTTCTGATTGCAAATCTTTTACAGAATGCATTTTTTTTCCAATCGCCCATGTTCTTCGATTACTTTCTGCCATGTGAACGTATAAACCTCCACAATTAAGTTGCTTTTTGGAGGTCTACACATATAGGAAAACTCACTAATCCTTGCTGCTTATGGTCTCTGAGTTTGATGCAACTCCTGCTAAAGGTTGTGATGTATTTGTTTCAAATTGGGTCACTTTATCCCAGAGACATGTGGAATACAGTTTTTAAAAATGGCGAGGTTTCTAACAGGGCTAAAAAGCCTCAGAAATAGAAAAAAGGTTTGTGTAATTTGGTGTGCAACGTCCATCAGACGTCGTGTTCATCACATTTCTACATATATAATCTGATCTGCAACAAATTGAACATGGATTGTAAAATCCAGCCCCTAAAATATATTTAATTTCTGCTCTCCTAAAGCATTAAAACAATCAGCATCGCTTTGCTGTGGTCTTCATCGTATCGGTTATCCATCTCAAGATAAATTTGGTTTCATGATAATAAGGATTTATCCTCCCAAAGATAAATTAAGAGTAACATTTTAAAACTACCTTCAAAAACTGGCTGAATTGCTATTTCACTTTCAATTCAGAATATAATTAAACGCAGTTATTGTGCACAGTTTAGTGATAGAAATCACGGTTTTGTTTTTTTGTAAAACTGGTGTCAAAAAGAATCTTCTTTTAAATGTTTTTCAATAGCAGTTTTTGTGTTTATTACTTTTATTTCATATTATTATAAAATTTTAATCCACATCGCTCACCTCTAGCAACAAACCATTTTATTGAAGATTGGTACACCTGTACAGCTTCTATTAATTTTCTGAACTAAGTCCTCCTAGAGCTTTTCAATTACATACTTTAATTAAAGTCTTAAGTTGTCGGCGATCAAAAGTTGTTCAAAGCTTTTTCCTGCATCAAAGTAAATAATGACCATTCGCTATAAAACTAAATGGCGTAATACGTTTAACAAACAAGGTCGCAGATGTACCAGACAAGCCGTCTGTCATCACAGAGCAGCACTCAACACATTCACATGGCCATTTACTGACATCACATTAGCTCCCCCCACTTACAACAAGAAGTGACCTGTTTAGATGCTGGATGGCCTCTTTTTTACACCTACACTATTTCTTTCAAGCTGTCTGTTGTGACAGAGACCAAGTTCATGTTTAATCCTACTCTGAACAGCGACTGCTGGTTGGAGCATGTGAGTGCGGTGGGGAGGTGAATTTCAAGATCTGTCGATTTGCATTAATCTGGCTTTAAATCACACTTGTTAACTTACTTGCTTGTAAGTCTGTGTGTTTCCTAGTGAATGGAAGATATCACTCTAGTCAAGCCCACTGAGAGCAAAGTTACAGGTTTCGGTGGTGAATGACCTTCTACGGTATGACACTTAATGATTTTCGTGCTTTCTGTAAAAATAGATTATAATTTGAAGTGACTAATGAAATAATCCGAGTCAATCAGCAGGCTTGAATGAGACATGATGGTGAGAAATACTTCCAGTCAAGGCACACACACACACGCACATACACCCGCACACACACACTTGTGACGTACAAGGCTGTTTGAGGCTGTTTGCAGTTTTGTATGGTTTTTTTATGTCATAGTTAAAAAAAACTGCATTATAAAAACACCAAACAACACGGCCGACAGGTCAGGCAGAAAGTTGCTGATATGATTTGAGCCTCTCGGAGAGAAAAGTTCAATCTTTTATCTAAAATCGAGCTGATAAAGAAATGTTGATCCTGATTAACAGATGGGAAAATCAGGGAGAAAGGCAGTGGCAACTCTGAGGGTGCTTTAGCAACAATTAAAGCAATTCATAACAATAACGTTGTACTTAACAGACCAACCCAAACAGGAGAAGCCATGTGAAGGAAACAGCTAACATTATCTGGTCAAACCAAACTATATGTAGACTTTCAGGTCTACATACAAACGTTTCCATATACAGGGGTAGAAACACTGCACTACGCCTAACACACAAAAACCACAGGGAAAAATGGTGGTGGCAGTGTCATGCTGTGGCACAAATGGCATTAGCCTTGAGACTGGCAAAGACACAAAACATCCAGCCAGAACTATGAAGTGGTTTAGAAAATAATATTCACCAGATTAGCCTAGTAAAACTCAGACCTAACACTTGGTAAAACAGTAGAAAATAGTATTTACTCCATATTGCCAACAATCCTTAGAGCTTAATATTTGTCCCTGCAAAAAAAGAATCGATCTTTAGAAACAACTTTACTTTAAACTGATTTTTAGTTGTCAGTGTATACATCAGCACAACAAAGCTGGCTGATGAACATGTAATAACTATCCGGCAGGTTTTTTCCCCAAAAGATAAATTAAATGCTGAAAATATAAAATATGCGACAACACCAATAATCAGGAACCAAGTTAAGAGTATATTTAAATCACATTGGATCCACGACTGAGCTAAGTTTGTTTTTGTTCAACCTTCCTTTGATAATAACCAATGTGAAACTAACCTTTTGTAAACCTCATTTCATCAGTTCATTCTAAACAAAGACAAATCAAATCACAGTAATCTGAGCAAGATGGCGTCTCTTTTAAACAAAGCAGGACTACTTGATGTCATTTCTGATAACCAATTTTGGATATCCCGTACAGTACTGACTCTTGACAACAAAAAGAAAACATTAATTGTAAAAGAGCTCCAGTCTTTAGAATAATTGCTCCCAGTCCCGCTTTTTAGAGCTTTGTACTTTGTACTCATTAATAAAGAAAGGGATGCGGGGAACTATGTAGCTAAGGATTAGAGTCCTGCTGGGGTGAGAGGGGGCGAGCGGACTGATGCACGAGGACTCGGCTGAGAAGACAACAGAATAAATCAACAAGTGACAGAAATGCTCAGCTGTCA